>CM061139.1:87450619-87768923 GCA_030789695.1 Scilla litardierei
TAATATTGAGATTCACTATTTACAATGATGTATGACGATCCGTAGTGGGAATTCCCTAGCCCTAGACACTTTTATTGTCTTATATTTGAATCGATACTTATCCGACTTTTCTATCTCCGACACCGACATCCATCACTATTGCCATTACAACATATCATAGCCATCTCCACCAATAAGACATTCGTAGTCAAACCAACCTAGGATAGATTGGAGCCAACACCACCACCTCGTGTTCGATACCCGCTCGTCACTTGACCGTTCGCTTGCGGTAAAACTACAATCGTTCTCCGGGTGTATATCCGGGGCCGACCAAGTTTTTGGCGCCGTTGCCGGGGATTTATCTCCTTGCATTTACGCCATACTAGGTTGTGCTCTTGGGTTGCATTCTGGAGCGACCAAGTTTTTGGCGCCGTTGCCGGGGAGGTGTTTCCCGTTGGGTGCCAATTTGTCACAATTAGGTTGATTTGACTTAAAAAAATTTTTTAAAAAAGGGAAATTTTCACCCCCGCCACCATTACTATCATTTCTATATTCTTTTGTGCCACTGATATTTTTCTCCAGGTATTTATCTTTGTTGATCAGGTGTTATGGATTACATTACGTGGACCACAGATTTTGATCAGAGTGCTTAGATGGGAGAATACTATTATGATCAGAGTGCTCAGATGGGAGAATACTTTTTTGAGGAGATGCACTGGACCGAGCTTGATGAGAGACAAAGGATCTTCTTTGATGAGATGCATGCACACCAGGTTGAAATGCAAGCCAGTCTTGAAAAGGGTGCCTTTCTACTGGAACGGGTGAAGAGGCAACTTGAAATGAATGCGCTCATGTTTAAGGTTGCGATGATTCCCAAAGATATCAGTTCTGTTCCTTCATCTTAGGGGCAAGAAGCATCTCCAATCATATTACCAGAGCCAGAATGTGTCGCCGTCGATCCCACATCCTACAATATAGATGTTGCATACGAAGAGTAGATGGACGAAGATACAGTGAAGGAAGCAGAAATTGAGCCACCCGCATAGCCATAGGAGGATGAATTTCAGAGATTATTGGAGGGTCTCTTGGAGTCAGTGAGGTTCACCGGTTCAGAGAGCATTACAGCAGGTGATGCATTTGAGCTACGATTTGCAAATTTTGTTATGAACAGTATTTCAGCTGCAGGGACAATTGAGGAGGACATCCATGTCAGTCTTGAGGGGGATAGACTATATTTTCGGATTGCTTGCGAGAATTCCCCTCCACATGATACATCCCCACAAGTTGACACACATGAGCAGCCAGCATCACCATTCCAGAGAGAGCCTACATTGATAGTTGATGAGAAGGCAAATGAGCACACTGTCGAGCCAGAGCATGCTTTTGAGGAGGCATTACACACGGAGCCAGAGTTTATCGCTGAGGAGGTCGTGCATCGGGACGAGGACATAGCCATTCATGAGGATCCCGAGCACTACCCTCCTCCATTAAAGCTTCCGCAGCCACCTCATCCTTCCATTGACGTCGAGGACTATCCCACAGAGCTTATGGCTCCCTTTCAGGGAGATCTCTTTACTCCCTCATCTCCTACATTTGATTCTCCTCCTGTGTATGATGTTTTTTATGATTCAGATTTTGGCGACTCATCGTGCCTTTTGCAGGATTCATGTACATACGATCAAGAGGTACGATGGGACGTATACAAGGAGGAGAGCGAGGAGTTAGCACCCATGGACTCTATTGAATATGATCAGGAGGTGCGTTGGGATAAGTCTGACGATGATGAGGGGCTGCCTGATGAGACCTACGCTTATATGCCCAAGCTACCTGAACAACCTACGGCGAACAATGAGGAGTTGATCAACGTGGTATACGAGAGTGGAGATTTATTTCCAGGGAAGTGTTGTCACCCGTCTTTAATTTTAAATACTTATGTTGATGACCCTCTTTGGAATACATTTATTTTGGGGAAGAATTATCCACATCAGATTGATACGGCTTATCTCTTGCAGGGTACATGTGGAGTCCTTGGAGAGGTGCTGGGAGCCGCATTGCTGGAGTCTGATGGAGTCCGTGAACACACGCATTTGGCAAAGCCACGGAAGGAGCAGTTGGAGCAGTTGCCTGCACCGGCAAATATACTGGATCCGTCTTTTGTTATAGGTGATATCAATCCAGTAGTGTAGAAATTTTATGCTTTCAATAAACACGAATCCTCTCGACAGCGAGAGGACCGTATAGATTTGCTTGAATAAATATCACCTCATATGACGGCAACAAAAATTTTTTACACCCCAACCCCATTATATATATTAATTGCCCTCTTTATATTTTGATGTGTCACATCCTTTTGCTCACCACCATTGAGCATTTCTTTCAAGTGAAACCTTACTTTCTTATTCGTTTGACTTGATCCCGCTTAGTGAAGCCGTGACATTTTTGATCGAGTCATTTGAATAGGATTGTTTGGGATAAGCTTGGGGGAAAGCGCTCTCATGCATCATTGCATGTGCATGTAGTTGCATTAGGATTTCATGTCATTCATTCCATCATTTTTCATTCACCTCCCCTTATTATTATCGTTGTTCCTCATATTCTTTCATTATGATCACATTGAGGACAATGTGAAGTTTAAGCTTGGGGGAGTGCATTTCCATGCCATTTAGATGCATTAGTTGCATTTTTACTTTATTTTAGGGTTTTTAAAATTTTTCAAAATTTTTGCATCATCTTTTTGATTTTTCCCATCTTATTTTTCTTTTATGTGTGTTCATGCATCGTGTTGTGTGCTTGTTTTTTCTTTTCTTTCCTCTCTTTTATTTTCTATTTCTTTATTTTATTTTCCTCCTTTTGCTAGATTTGTTCCTTATGATGATATCTCTTATTGCTTTAGCAGCCATCACGATACTTATTATTCCTTGTCATGCTATTTAGAGTATTCCATAGTCTTGATATTCACATATGCTTGCAAATCTATTTCTTTTGATGATTCCTCTACATGAATGCATGATATTAATTGAAACTGAATGTATGGATTAATGTTTAGTATGCTTTTGTTGGGAATGCACCAAGATTCACGCATCATTAGTATATCTGAAGCATCAGTTTTATTGTCTTATTCACCTTCTGTTGCATGCCTGATATGGTTATAAACTTTACTGCTTGACTTCACTATTTATTGAAATGATTGAGAATATCCATGCTTACATATAAGTTTTAGTTGAAGTATTATTTTATTGAACCGTTCGTGCACACCTTAGAGTGAACCGAGTGTTACATTATTTCTTTCTACACATATATCTTTTTATTCTCTACATGTCACTTGTGTTCACCTCCTAAAGCTACTTATATCGCATCTATTTCCCGAAAATCCCCACAAAAGAAAAGTTAGCTCCAAAAAGTCCAAAAAGACAAAAAGGAGCCAAAACCCAAAAATACAAATCATATAGCTCCTACAAAAATCCAAAAAGAAAAATGAGAAACAAAAAGTTCCAAAAGAAAAAAAAATGTTTCTCTATCTCATTATTGGAGCCACAAAATACTTGGGAAAACCAAGGCAAAAATCCCATTTTCCACTATCATATTCCTTTAAATGCGATGCCTCAAGCTAAGCTTGGGGGGTGAATTCATTTGACCATATGAGTGAGTATGACATTAGAGTGGAGACGTGCATGAATGGGAATATTCGATAATGCTTAGACTTTGCAAAATATATTAGATATGGAGATTTTTCATGATTTGAAATAGATATGTGAATGCCATGACTCTTATTCTATTCTTTATTGCATGCTTGGTGTGTATCTTATAGGCTTCATTTATAACTTTTGATTGAAAAGTGCATCGCCAACATTTGTATATTAGATTCTATGACATGCGTGATGTGAATATGAGTTGATTGCATGAATTTAGGGAGACCCTTCCTTTGTTCCTAAAAGCTTGCAAGTACCATGTTTAAATAAGATATGAAATCTTTATAGCATGAGATTCGTATTTTCTGAGTTATCGTGATGTGTAGCTTATGGCTTGAGATCTGAGAGAATAATCTAGCGACCCCTTCCGCCTCGTGTTCTTTCTTTTTCATTTCATTTCGTTTGTTTTCATTTCCCAAGTTCGTCTCTCTACTTATCTTCCTCGAGGACGAGTAAGAGGTAAGCTTGGGGAATTTTGATCGGTCCATATTTTACACCTTTTTTCTGCATATTTGCATGCTATTTCGGTTGCTCATATTGCGATTTTCACGATTATTCGATGATATAGTGTTACTTTTCACTATTTCTTGTTTTTGTCGTATTTCAGGAAATATGAGAAATTGGGAGCAAAAAATGAGCTTAAAGGACTTGCACGCGTAATGGAGCGTCGCTCATGGACTTATTGAGGACCTATCAGCGATAGAAGACGAGTGGAAGAAGAAAGAACGTCGTAGGAGCGACGAGGAAGCGAAATGATGAAGATTGGGCATTTGCAGCATGCCACTCGGCCGATTGAAGGAGTCACTCGGCCGAGCAAAGAAGCCCGCTCGGCCGACCAGATCAGACACGCAATTACTTGAAGATTGTGTGCACTCGGCCGAGTGACGACATCCCACTCATCCGAGTATGGAGACACCACTCGCTCGAGTGGCACACGAACGACGGCATCCAAAAGACTAGACTTACTGTAATCTGTCAGTCGACTACGAGCTCTGACTCGGTTGAGTACCAAAAGCCCCTCGGCCGAGTGACATTTGCCGCTCGGCCGAGTGATGCCGAAGACACGCAGCGCCCAGATTTTCAGACAGCCTCCCACTCTTTTGAAATCTTCTATCATTCCAGCAATCAAAGTATTTTTCTCATATTTTTTATGGATAGTAGACTTCATGACGATTCCAACGGCGCCAAGAACGCACAAATCGGAGGTCGGATGAAATCTGGAAAATTTCTGCAAGTTGATGCTGCAGTGCTGGAATTTCCACTCGACCGGGTCACATGTTCCACTCGGCCGAGTGCGGCCTGGGCCCAGATTTTAAGTTACGGTTTGGGCTGTTTTGGGCACGAATTTGAGGGGTTTTATAGGGTTATTTGCTAGGGTTTTGGGAGACTATATAAGGGTTTTGTAGCCACCATTAGAGAGAGGTTCCCATTATGTTTTCTTAGAGTTATTTTTAGAGGTTAGGCCATGCCCTAGGCCCCCTCTTGGATCAAAAAGCTTGTATTTGGATTGGAATTCTTCATCAAAGCTAAGTATTTCTATTTTTATTATTTGAATCTTTGATTTGCTATCTTTTTACATGCAAGCAATTGTTTTTATCGATTCCTATATCGTTGTTGCTATGCTTGAGTAGATTTGATGTTCTAGGGCATGGGGTTGAATCCTATGGATATAATTTCATATTTGTGATGAATGAGTTTCTAAATTGCTAGAATTGCTAGGAGGTTAGGTTGTGATCGATTTATTACGGATAGCTAGGAATTTCCATCTATTTGGGGTTTGCAAGAGATTGGATTCTACTCGATGGGAAGCCCTAGATATTCGATTTAGGTTTATAATCGAGATTCTCTAGACTTGGTTTGCAAGAGATTGGGCCAAAGCTAGGATTTTTATTATAAATCTATATCCATATTCGTTTGCAAGAGATTGGACGAATACGAACTATCACAACCTAGATCGTAACTCGAGTTTGCACGAGAGTGGGCTCGAGGGGCGATTGAACGATGATGTTGATCCTAATGCTAGTGGCTTAGGCTAGGGTTTGCAAGAGGTTGGGCCATATTCTAGGGTTGCTATAGACCGGCAATAGCGCGAGAGCGTGAGCTTGGTTCTATTTTCAGTCACGATTAGTTTACCTCAACACAGGTCTAGTAATATTGAGATTCACTATTTACAATGATGTATGACGATCCGTAGTGGGAATTCCCTAGCCCTAGACACTTTTATTGTCTTATATTTGAATCGATACTTATCCGACTTTTCTATCTCCGACACCGACATCCATCACCATTGCCATTACAACATACCATAGCCATCTCCACCAATAAGACATTCGTAGTCAAACCAACCTAGGATAGATTGGAGCCAACACCACCTCCTCGTGTTCGATACCCGCTCGCCACTTGACCGTGCGCTTGCGGTAAAACTACAATCATTCTCCAGGTGTATATCCGGGACCGACCAAGTTTTTGGCGCCGTTGCCGGAGATTTATCTCCGTGCATTTGTGCCATACTAGGTTGTGCTCTTGGGTTGCATTCTGGAGCGACCAGGATTGAAGCCGAACTCGGGTAATTTCATTCGAAATAATCTTGGTATTGAACGGAAGGTAGCTGATAGAATGCCTGTTAGACCAAACATTCCAATTAAGATCAATACTTCTGTCTCAAAAATGTCCTGGTCTGAAGTATGCACAAATAAAAGAACCTATGAGCAATCCCTTACAATGACCTTCGTTCCCCCTCTATCCATGGAAGATGGGTCGATCCTCGGTAGAGTGACGGGACCATTGATGGAGAAGGGTGCAGAGATGTGAAAGAATACTTTGGTTGGATATGTATTGGGTGATGTCCCATACTATGGACAGATTAGGGCATGGGTTGATCGCCTTTGGAAACTAAAAAGTAAAATACAGATTTATAGCCGTGATAATGGGTTCTTTTACTTCAGGTTTGAATGTGCGGAGGAATGTGAGAGGGTGTTATATGGTGGACCTTGGCTATTTGATGGAAGACTGATGGTTTTACAAAAGTGGAGTCCAAATTTGAGGCATGACCGAGACATTTTGGCAACTGTTCCTGTATGGGTTCAGCTGCATGGTCTGCCCATTGGAATGTGGACCTTAGATATTCTGAATATAGCTGCTTCAGAAGTGGGAATACCAATATGTCTTGACAGAGCGACGGCTAAACTGGAAAGAATTTCTTACGCCAGGTGTCTAATTGAAGTTGATGCTAAGAAACCACTTCCTAGTTCAATTGGGCTTGAGTTAGATAATGGTGTTATAGTAACTATCGGCACGAAGTATGAAGGAGAGCCGCCACGATGTTCCCATTGCATCTATTTTGGGCATACAGACTCCCAGTGTCCTGACAAGGAAAAGCTGCCTTCAATCCAAATGAATGAGGGAGGAGACCAACTACCAACTGGGGAAATTCTACAATCGGATAAAGTAAGACAAGTAGCTTTTTCAGGCATGCTAGCTTTTTCTTTTTATAGTGACACAATTTTAGCGTTACATGCAGCAAGTTCCTCTTTAAGAATATCTACTTCATCAGAAATGTCACAGTTTTCTTTTTGTAATTTAAAGCTAGCATCCATATAGTCATTCAACTTGAGTTCTAGCTCATTAATCTCATTTTGCATTCCTTTACAAACATCTAATAGTTCAGCTTTAGTGAAGAAATTTAACTCATCGTTGTTTGCCATTAAGCAAACGACAGCGGACTGGGTGTCACGCCCCGCTTCCCAAAAACGTGGAGGCGAAGCGTGAGAAGGTCCGCTCAGACTTGAAGCTACAAAGCTGCAAGTCAGATAAGCGTTAATCAAATTAAACTGCAGGTCCTTGCAACGCGAAACGAAACAAAGATAATAATAAGGAAATGAGACAAAGAATAATCTCAGAATATCCATAATAATAAATCTCGACATCGCAGAAAAGCCACCAGGCTAAAAGAAAAGAGTCTAAAAGAGGCCCCAGCATGGCCAACAAAAGTACAAAGTACAGCAACAAAGTAATGGTGCAAGCACCGACATCTAACAGCAACCTAAAGCAAAAGCAACGCCAACAGTCTCTAAAACTGGTCTCCGGTGTCCACGAACTCCTTGACGAACGTAGGCTCAGTGTCAGCAACCACCTCGTCCTCAACAACTGTCTCTGGCTCAGGGTCTAACATGTGACACCCAAAAGAGCAAGGGGCACATGTCAGCAAGTCTGGAAGACTTGGGCAAGGAAACTGAAAGTAGGTAAAAGTAAAGCAACCTAGCAGTTCTAGCATGATGCAATGACATGGCAGTTAAAGTAATGAGTGCAACAAGTAAAGTAAAGTACGAGCATGGCATGGCATGGATGACAAGTATTACATGAATCATTCACAATACAAGTACAAGACAAGGAAAGTAAGCACCTCGTGCACAGAGATTCCGCCTTTTGGCTAGAGTGGCTGCGCGGGCCAACTCCTAAGCTCAAGTGATCGTTTATCCCTACCCCTCCACGTGTATCGAGCCAGGGCCTTACCCCCGAACGGGAATGCTCGCTTCTGGAACACGAGCCAGGAAGTGTTTTATCTTGCTGGTCTAGGGGTGCACCTAGCCAGTCAAGGGAGTACAAGTACAAGTATTGTAGCGTGTGCTACCAATGCGACATTCAATGCATGGATGACATGACAAGATAAGTAGTAAGGCGTACAAGTAAAGAAAGTAAACGTGACAGTTTAGTAAGCATGAGCATCAAGTTTAAGGGTTGGATCTAGCTTCATTGTCAAGCTAGATCAATTAGGTGACGGATCTAGTTTCGTTGTCAAACTAGATCAAGTAGGCGTCTAGCCAGCTATCATTTCACTGACTAGTCTCTTTTACGCTAAAAATAAGTAAGTGGCCTAAAAACATGGTCCTAAACAAGATTTGGCAAGTTTCACTTGCCTGCAACTATCACGTCAAGAAAACACCGTCCAACGAGTCCAAAGTCACGATTCCTACGTGCACAAGTCCACCGGCCTACATCCGTTTTATTAATCTTGATTAGTGATTGCTAAAACATTAAAATACTTTAAAATACTGATTTTTAGTCTTGGTTAACGTGCAATTTGGTTGGGGGTCCTAGGGGTGCAAAGCGTTACCTCAACACGACGCGAAAGCTACACCGGCGTCGGGTAGCGACGCCGGGGGTTGGAATAATAAGATCGCGCTCCAAGTCCAGATTCCAATTAGATTCCTCGCTGGAAATTTTAGAGCAATCAACCCGGGTGACGATTCCAGATTCCAAAGCTCGCACGTGCGACGACGGGCTACGACGTGCGACGACGTCGTACGCGGCAAGTCGTCGAAGAGAACGCACCTAGGTGGGGCCCACAGTAGTCCTAGGGACCTTTGGGGGACCCACAATACCTCTGGAGAACTTGGAGGGCCCACGGAGGCAAGTGGTGCGACGGATGCGGGGTTGCGATGAGTGGCTCTCGGTCGTACTCAGCCAATGCGGGGGATTTGGTCGGTCAGACACGCTGGGTGCGGAGCTTGCAGCGCAGCGGGCTGCAATGGAGCGGCGGGGCCTTGGTGCGGGGGATTTGGTCGGTCGCTGCGGGCGTTCGGGTCGGTCACTGCGGGCGACAATGCGTTGCAACGTTTGCAACGTTGCAACGAATTGGCGAGCGCACGGTGCGGGCGGGGCGATCGGTCAGATGCGGAGCGATGCGGGGTGACAAGCGGGCGACGGTGCCGAGCGGGACGACAAGCGGGTGCGGGCCTATCCCTCGGTCAGACCGAGGGAACGGAGCGGGCATTGTGAAGCGATGCGGGCGGCGATGGGTGCGGGGGCGGCTATCGGTCGGAGCGGGCGGATTTGCTTGGTTTTCTCGGTCAGGTCGGGGGCTGAACGTCGCAACGTTGCGACGAATCGTCGCAACGTCCAATTTTGCTTTTGGAAGAGGCTAGGGCTAATTTCTTGCAAAAATAGGTCTTCCTAGGGGTTGTTTATATAGTGTAGATGGGTGGACTTGGTCTAGGGCTAAATCTAATAGGATTAGAAGTTTAAAATAATTTAAAATTTGAATTCCAACTACTCCAACTCACCCAAGGGTTTGACTTGGTCCAAATGAGCTGGAAATTGGCTCAAAAATTCTTTAAAACGTTTAAAACTAAAATAAATTTTATTTGGCCGAAAATAATTTATAAATTAATTATTAAAAATAATATAAAACTTGTTAAAAATATAAAAGTGGTCAAATAAACTCCAAAAATTATAAAATAAATATCGTGATGATCGTGATAACGAATGTGAGCTAACTAAGAAGACGGATCTCAATTTCGACGTCGGACGACGAGACTAAAAATAGAAACGTCTCCCGTCAAGAGTGAGAATCGTCACGTCTCATCGAGTAAGTTTAAATTGTGGAAAAACGACTCGAGAAGTGTCGTTCCAAGATAGTGCCACTATTTAATACTCTCAGAGACGTTCACAACGGCATATCACACGAAAGTGTTCACAATCAATTGAAGTCTGGAACAAACACGTGCACGGACAAAAGCACGTGCACGAACAAAGTACAACGAAAAGTGGTCGTTACATCCTCCCCACCTTAGAATAAAGTCCGTCCTCGGACTTTCGAATATATCTAGTCGCTCTAATAACTACCCCAATCAAGTCACATTATATTTCAAACCAGGTATAGCTATTACAAGTGCTTATATATGAACTAGGTAGTCAAACATTATCACTACCAACACACATATATATACATTCACATGCGTCATTTACTTATACCTATTATAGCCAGTCAAATTCATACATGTATTTCAATCATATATATAAACATACATCCCTTATATAACTACTACTTACCTAAACACAAAACAATATTTCAGATACTCATATAAGGATAATGTCACACTTAGAAAACACAATCATTGCTCTACATATAGAATAGCTACCTATGCACAAACATCAAGGGTATACTACCCTCTAATATTCATCCAATACCAACATCTCAACACATATAGTCACACCATACCATTATTAAATCAAGTTCACCATATCTAATATAAATTCACTACTACTATAATTTCATAATATATAAAGTCATTCAATGCATTCCATTATTTCACCATACATTCACATTACGTACGGTCCTATAACTGTATTTACGACATGCCACATATATCATAGTCATCAATTCCTATAACTAAGCACATACTTACCCGTGCATGGTGCACACCCATACACGCTAACATTTCATTTACGCATACCAATCATACCATTATATTACTAGCACATCTATGCACCTGGTTTAGCTAGCACACAAGCAAGTCCTTAGTAAATAACTATACCACAAGACCAACCCCTATAACTATATACTGGTATAGCGACCCACAATCATGTGGGTAACACTACCAGGCACAAACACTTCTATCACTATACATACATCAAACATTGCTATATTCAAACTTCAGGCATACATTCAATATACTCAGAGTATACCCACTCAAGCTTGAGTGAGACTCAATACATGCATCAGAATATTCTATATACGTAACACGGCATTCATATCTATACCAATACCACTCCCCTATATATACATCTACCAATACAACCATATACATCCCATAGATCAATCACACTTAATATTTAGTCAGGCAATACTCACATAGTTAAATCAATTTATATACCATAATAATAGTAATACAGACATCAGCACACCCATATTTATAATACCCTCCCTAGTACAAACATTCACCGTATAGTCACACATAAGTAATGTATATATATCCACACCATAGCCTACTACCTATAATTAGTATACTAATACACCTATACATACATAATTAAGATGTGCAATAGTCGTGTATACCTCACGGTATGCACACATGCACCATCCCAAAAAGCAAGCAATACCAATCAAAATTATAATCCTACTACCATATGCATAACACTTATATACTCAGGCAACAAAACATAACTACTTACGTCTAAACACTAAATATATCTACTTACGAGCACATACTCACACGTACTAATATATGGGTCATATAATAGGCCTACTCACTTAACTATACATACACATTTTATTATCACCCCTAGCTTACACATAGCTTTACCAATCATTTTATTTCAACCATTACAAGTATCTCTTACTACATACACAACTTAGATATTTCAACGCTAACTCTAATACACACCGGCATCCCTAGTATCGTATAGCTATCCACACAAAAATCTATAACTCCTAACACACGACAACTTCATAATATCACGAATAACTCCGAGTATATATATATATACTACACAATAGGCAAGCATCAATATTCTATGGGGGCACACTCATACAAGTCCACGTACACAACTCAGGTACGTGCACTACGACACCTCACAAAGGTCCAATGGTCCTAACAACTAAGGGTTGACACAGACATCGACAAGCACTAAAGTCTAAGCAACAAAGGGAGGTCGAGAGCGTGACGAGGGAAGGGTCGATAAGCACGAGTTCAGATAGGACGAATACAAGGAGACAGCTTGGTTAGACGAAACATTGACTCAATGGTGATGTTTAGGTTGAGGGAAAAGGAAGATGTAGTGATGCTTATATAGGAGGGGAAAAAGAAAATAGGGTAAATAGCATGAGCTAAAATACGCAAAATTGAAAACTGTTGTACTTCAAAAAAAATTGGAATTCCTCATCTGTATAAAATATTTGAAGATCGATAAAGCGAGTTGAAATAAGTTTGAGTCGAATATTCGTAATAAGAGAAAATGTTTTATTGGTTTATATAAAATCAATGTAAAAGGAAGTAAAATCATTTACACGAATATTAAGGACGATGTTTTAGAAATCTTACACGTTAGTAATTTAATATAATGTTGTCAAAAAGTTTTGAAAGTCAAAGAATGAAGTCAAGTAACGGGAGAATTTAAACTCATGTTAAATGCTTCAAAACTTTAGGCTATGGAAAATTTTGAAATGATCAATTTGAAACTGCTTTTAGAGAACCAGGGTTTGCAAAAATGAAAAAAAAAACTGATTTACACACGGTCCTTAGCATACGAGCACAACGAACCTGATACAGTTATATAAAAATAATTGAAAATATATATGGTGCACAGAAAAATAATATTAACTTCGTAGTGAAATTATCAAAACTGTAGTAAAGCTTTAAACCAAACTATGGGAAGTCTGGGCCAGGAATAGTAATTCCTTAAAATTTTGAAGTAGCGAAAATGATGAGCATAAACCGACTGGCTAAAAGCTGAAATTCCGGGTGACTTGAAAGTATATTAAAGTAAACACGACGTATCATTCGAATAACACAAATAAGAAGGAAAATTATAATTCGAATGGGCAAGGCTAAAGTATAGTTCAGAAAGAAATTAATATATGAAAGGAAATATGTATTTCGTAGGTACAAAAGTGTAGGCTGAAGAAGTATTATAAACTATTATTCAAAAATTTCGACAAAAGTTTTTTTTTTAAAAAAAAAATTTAAATCAACGAGGAGCATGAAGTATAAGTATATTAAAATTTGAACACATTTAAAACTTAGGGAAAGAGGAAATCAAAAAGAAAATACTTTCAGAAGGTTCAAGATTTGTGATGGGGAGATTTGAAAATTGACGACGATTGTCATGAGGCGATCTCGGGAATCGAGACAAGGAAAACGGTCAGATGATCAAATCATACATACGCCTAGGATATGAATCAGAAGAGTCTACGGAAAACTCCTACGGTCGACCAACTAAAGATTAGGAACTAGGCGCTAAGACTTCTAAAGGTTAGACGGTAAAGAAATGCGTTCAGCTTGGTCTGAAATCGATGAACCCAAGTGAACGACAAAAGGAAATTCTAGAAGTCTAATATGGTCAGGGGTAGACAAGGACCACTAAGGTAACTCCTACGACAATTGAATCAATTGCTGACAGAGAGTCTAACTAACAATCAGAGGCCTCTAACTAGCAAACACGGACGTCTAACTAAGCCTTCTTATCACCTAGGGTCCTAAGAAAACAACTAGACTCAGGGCTTATGACTCGGATGTTGCAATTTATTTAATGGACATTCCGTTATTATCGTTGTTTTGTTAATTCGCAATTGCAAGACTGGACCTGCATGGGCCACCAACAAAACCTGTCACGCCCCGCTTCCCAAAAACGTGGAGGCGAAGCGTGAGAAGGTCCGCTCAGACTTGAAGCTACAAAGCTGCAAGTCAGATAAGCGTTAATCAAATTAAACTGCAGGTCCTTGCAACGCGAAACGAAACAAAGATAATAATAAGGAAATGAGACAAAGAATAATCTCAGAATATCCATAATAATAAATCTCGACATCGCAAAAAAGCCACCAGGCTAAAAGAAAAGAGTCTAAAAGAGGCCCCAGCATGGCCAACAAAAGTACAAAGTACAGCAACAAAGTAATGGTGCAAGCACCGACATCTAACAGCAACCTAAAGCAAAAGCAACGCCAACAGTCTCTAAAATTGGTCTCCGGTGTCCACGAACTCCTTGACGAACGTAGGCTCAGTGTCAGCAATCACCTCGTCCTCAACAACTGTCTCTGGCTCAGGGTCTAACATGTGACACCCAAAAGAGCAAGGGGCACATGTCAGCAAGTCTGGAAGACTTGGGCAAGGAAACTGAAAGTAGGTAAAAGTAAAGCAACCTAGCAGTTCTAGCATGATGCAATGACATGGCAGTTAAAGTAATGAGTGCAACAAGTAAAGTAAAGTACGAGCATGGCATGACATGGATGACAAGTATTACATGAATCATTCACAATACAAGTACAAGACAAGGAAAGTAAGCACCTCGTGCACAGAGATTCCGCCTTTTGGCTAGAGTGGCTGCGCGGGCCAACTCCTAAGCTCAAGTGATCGTTTATCCCTACCCCTCCACGTGTGTCAAGCCAGGGCCTTACCCTCGAACGGGAATGCTCGCTTCTGGAACACGAGCCAGGAAGTGTTTTATCTTGCTGGTCTAGGGGTGCACCTAGCCAGTCAAGGGAGTACAAGTACAAGTATTGTAGCGTGTGCTACCAATGCGACATTCAATGCATGGATGACATGACAAGACAAGTAGTAAGGCGTACAAGTAAAGAAAGTAAACGTGACAGTTTAGTAAGCATGAGCATCAAGTTTAAGGGTTGGATCTAGCTTCGTTGTCAAGCTAGATCAATTAGGTGACGGATCTAGTTTCGTTGTCAAACTAGATCAAGTAGGCGTCTAGCCAGCTATCATTTCACTGACTAGTCTCTTTTACGCTAAAAACAAGTAAGTGGCCTAAAAACATGGCCCTAAACAAGATTTGGCAAGTTTCACTTGCCTGCAACTATCACGTCAAGAAAACACCGTCCAACGAGTCCAAAGTCACGATTCCTATGTGCACAAGTCCACCGGCCTACATCCGTTTTATTAATCTTGATTAGTGATTGCTAAAACATTAAAATACTTTAAAATACTGATTTTTAGTCTTGGTTAACGTGCAATTTGGTTGGGGGTCCTAGGGGTGCAAAGCGTTACCTCAACACGACGCGAAAGCTACACCGGCTGGGGTAGCGACGCCGGGGGTTGGAATAATAAGATCGCGCTCCAAGTCCAGATTCCAATTAGATTCCTCACTGGAAATTTCAGAGCAATCAACCCGGGTGACGATTCCAGATTCCAAAGCTCGCACGTGCGACGACGGGCTACGACGTGCGACGACGTCGTACGCGGCAAGTCGTCGAAGAGAACGCACCTAGGTGGGGCCCACAGTAGTCCTAGGGACCTTTGGGGGACCCACAATACCTCTGGAGAACTTGGAGGGCCCACGGAGGCAAGTGGTGCGACAGATGCGGGGTTGCGACAAGTGGCTCTCGGTCGTACTCAGCCAATGCGGGGGATTTGGTCGGTCAGACACGCTGGGTGCGGAGCTTGCAGCGCAGCGGGCTGCAATGGAGCGGCGGGGCCTTGGTGCGGGGGATTTGGTCGGTCGCTGCGAGCGTTCGGGTCGGTCGCTGCGGGTGACAATGCGTTGCAATGTTTGCAACGTTGCAACGAATTGGCGAGCGCACGGTGCGGGCGGGGCGATCGGTCAGATGCGGAGCGATGCGGGGTGACAAGCGGGCGACGGTGCCGAGCGGGGCGATAAGCGGGTGCGGGCCTATCCCTCGGTCAGACCGAGGGAACGGAGCGGGCGCTGTGAAGCGATGCGGGCGGCGATGGGTGTGGGGGCGGCTATCGGTCGGAGCGGGCGGATTTGCTTGGTTTTCTCGGTCAGGTCGGGGGCTGAACGTCGCAACGTTGCGACGAATCGTCGCAACGTCCAATTTTGCTTTTGGAAGAGGCTAGGGCTAATTTCTTGCAAAAATAGGTCTTCCTAGGGGTTGTTTATATAGTGTAGATGGGTGGACTTGGTCTAGGGCTAAATCTAATAGGATTAGAAGTTTAAAATAATTTAAAATTTGAATTCCAACTACTCCAACTCACCCAAGGGTTTGACTTGGTCCAAATGAGCTGGAAATTGGCTCAAAAATTCTTTAAAACGTTTAAAACTCAAATAAATTTTATTTGGCAGAAAATAATTTATAAATTAATTATTAAAAATAATATAAAACTTGTTAAAAATATAAAAGTGGTCAAATAAACTCCAAAAATTATAAAATAAATATCGTGATGATCGTGATAACGAATGTGAGCTAACTAAGAAGACGGATCTCAATTGCGACGTCAGACGACGAGACTAAAAATAGAAACGTCTCCCGTCAAGAGTCAGAATCGTCACGTCTCATCGAGTAAGTTTAAATTGTGGAAAACGACTCGAGAAGTGTCATTCCAAGATAGTGCCACTATTTAATACTCTCAGAGACGTTCACAACGGCATATCACACGAAAGTGTTCACAATCAATTGAAGTCTGGAACAAACACGTGCACGGACAAAAGCACGTGCACGAACAAAGTACAACGAAAAGTGGTCGTTACACTGGACTACCACCTCTTCATCCTCATCCTCAGCTTCGTTGTCCATGTCCCAAGTTAGCATCTTAGCTTTTCCTTTATCTTTAGCAACCTGAGCAGTCTCTCGTCTGCATTGCTTCGCGAAGTGTCCCTTTTTCATGCATTTGAAGCATTCAACTCTATTAGCAGAATCTTGTTCAGAAGAATTTTTATCGTAATTAAAAGTGTTAGAGTGAATGAACCTTCAATGCATTTCTGATCTTCTTTGAGGAGTTCTGACAAACTTTCTGAAATTTCTAACCATTAGCGCCATCTCATCCTCATCATCTTCATCTTCGCTAGTTTTCAGAGCAAGTGGCTTTGAAGCTTTTTCCTTCTCCTCAAGTTTCTCTCTTTCTTCAATATTTTGCAAATCAAGCTCGTGGGACATTAGATTACCTATCAAGTCCTCCACCCTCATCTGTGATAGATCCTTCGCTTCTTGAATGGCAATGACTTTAAGCCTGAAAGAGCTTGGCAGTGCTCTTAATATCTTACTCACCTGTTCAAGGCTAGAATATGGCTTACCGAGCGAGCTAGACTTGTAGACGATGTTGGTGAATCTCGCAGACGTCTCTGAAATGGTCTCTGATGGTTGCATGTGAAATCCCTCGTACTCTGTGCTCAGAAGTGCAAGTCTAGACTCCTTCACCTGTGACGTTCCCTCGTGCATCACCTCCAATGTATGCCATATTTCCTGCGCAGTTAGACAATGTGAGATACGATTGAATTCAAATTTATCTGATGAACAAATAAGAGCATTCATAGCTTTAGATTTAAGAGAATAAAGACTCCAATCATTATCATCCCATTTATCATCAGGTTTAAGCATCTTAACATTTTCAATTTTAATGACAGTTGGTTTATATTCTTTTTCAACAATTTGCCAAGCTTTATAGTCAATAGAAATTAAGTAGATTCTCATGCGATTTTTCCAATGAGCATAATCTACTCCATTAAATCTAGGAGGACGTGATATGAACTGACCCTCAGCAAAATCACTATCAATGGGATCCATGGTCAATCCTAGGCTAGCTCGTAAATCCTGCTCCGATACCACTTGTTGGATCTGGATCCTAGCTTAGAGGGGGTGAATAGGCTTATAAAATTATTCTCTTGCAACCCACGAGAAATCACACGCAGTTAAAAACACAAGCAGAGTAAATAAGAGACAATCACAGAGTACGCACAGATTTACCCTGGTTCGGTCGCACCAATGACCTACGTCCAGCCCCAAGAAAATACTAGCATTAATAAGTTCCTTATATACACCTACAATAGGGTCCTAGCTCCAACTCCCCACCTAGATTATACCACACTCACCAAAGTGCAGAACTCTATCAACCTAGTAAATGTGTATCTTGACTGCACCAACACGTCAAGACCCTCTTGTCTAGCCCCAACCAGACAAGTCCCAAAATAGTCACAAATACCTGATAAAGTTTTCCCTACAGAGATTGTTACACTAAGACATGAATATAAAGAGTAAATAGTTTGGAAATGCTCAGTTCGTGTCTGTGTAGTCGTCTCTGTCAATCAGCACATCGTCAGCTCCAATCTGACGCAAACGGTGTCTAATCCTAGAAAGTTAAGTTCCTATGACACACGTTTGGTTTCTACCTTTGCTTGCATAAGACAACGGTTGAATTCTTCGAATCTTAAGCCTATTAGGCGGATTTTCTGCAATTTAGTCTTCTCCTCGGGGATACAAGTTAATCTTGAGATTTTGTTCGAGACCGATATTTCCGAGTCGCACGCCATCCTAGGTAGTTAAGTGTCACATGCTCGGAGTAAACTCTAATTTCGTTGTTTATGTGGTTTGCACGCGTGTTTGGTTTTTGAGAGGACGATCTTTAGATTCCCCTAACAAATCTCTCCCCGCACTTCGAGTCTTGTCTTGCTCGGGACGAGCAAGAGTTTAGCTTGGGAGATTTTTAGGCGTATTTTACACACCTTTTCTGCCTCTTTCACCCTTTATTTTCCATATTTTTTTCTATCTCGTTCTAGCATTTTGCCTGTTTTTCTCCATCTTTATCCATTTGATGCTTTGGGGTGTATCATGTATATTTCAGGAGATCCGCACATAAACCGATGCAAATTGGTGATATATGGAGCACATGAGAGAAGGCGGCAAAGAATAACAAACATCAAAGTCAATGGAAGGAGAAAGAGGGCTAAAAATGCAGGCAACACGGTCGTGCATGGATACGCACGACCATGTCAGTATATATCAGCCCAATGGAGAACTTTCAGCATCAACAACATGGCTGTTCGAATACATCACACGGCCATGTTAAATTCGATTGTAGAAGATAGATTGTTATCGTTGTGTACAGATGGATGGTACGGCCGTGTCACAAAGGCGGCCCGGCCGTGTCGCCTTTTGCACGGCCGTGCCAACCTAAGGAGCAAAAAGAGCCATAGGCTGGCAAAGAATAGATTTCTGCTCTTAACCTCGTACCCCCGAACTATTTTTATTTTGTAGAGCGCATTGTGACGATTCCAACGCATATTTATTTGTAATTTTCTGAGTTCGGGGTGATTTATTGTAATTTCTGGACGTCGGGGCTGTGAAGCTGGAATTTGATGCACGACTGTGCATCGCAGATTCCAGTTTTCAAAAACTGAATTTTCTGCACGGCCGTGCCATTTTCGTGCACGGACGTGCCGCTTCGAATTTCAGCTTTCAGGCCCGATTTGCTGAACCATTTTCGGGGGAAATAATACGGTTTGTTGGGGGCGAGAGAGGAGTTCTTTTTAGGTTTTTCTTCCTCCCTTTGGCGCTATTCTTCCATGGGTTTGTAAGACATCTATTCTCTCATTTTGTATTGAATATTGCATCTTTTATTTCTCTTTTATTTGCATTGTTCTTAATTTTCTCTCTTGCTTATCTTGTGATGTGTTTCTCCATGGATTATTTGATGTTTCTCTCCATGCTTATTGAGTAGATTTTTGATGCCTATGGCATAGCCAAACCCTAGTGTAGATTATCCATATGGGTAGATTGCCCCAAATATTGATTCAATCAGATTGTAGTCTTAGGAATATGGTTGGATGAGCTCAATTTGACTCTCCTCATTTTCGAGGAGGGTTGACTATCTAGTGTTAGGCGCCGACTAACCATCAGGCACACTCACTAGAATTACCTTACTCTAGCAAACGACGACCCATCGGGGCTACGACAAGGGTCCGACCTATTTTTCGAGTCCTCTCTCACGGTTAGACATTGAGAGGACAATGATTGGGATTCGGCTATCATCTAGGAGTATAACCCGTTGGCTCGAGACTCTAGATCAATCCACATGTTTAATTTGCACTAGTGGTGACGCTTAACCTTGGGCACCTTTATGTATTTTAGTATTTTTAGTGTAAATATTCATTCCTATCATCATACGCGTAGCTAATTAGATGCACAATTAAACAGTATTCATAACATCACCTCCATATGTTCGACCTGGGAGCTACAATAGACACAGTGTGATTGCCGTTAATTTAAAACCCACCAACAAATCTCTTTTGTTGAAGATGAACTACAACTTGCTCCTACAACCAATTGATTGAAGCTCAAGTGTATATAGCGTGGCCATAAAAAAACTTCTTTTGATCTCTAGAAAATAAAGATTAAAACTTAAAAATCAAGAAGGAAACTTGAATCAATCTCAAAGTAGTCAAAATTAAGCTTGAGAGTTTGAAATCAAGGCCAAGAAAAATTTGTTTAAAGGCTTTTGTGAAAGGATGAAAACTTTGGCCTATTTGAAAATCTTAGAAGGGCTTGGAGAAGGCTTTAAAATTCTTTTAAAACTCTTAAACTTGCTCAATAATTCTTGCAAAATATATCAGCCAATTCCCCTTAAATAGTGGTGAATTCTGTCTAAGACAGATTTCCCAAAAAGCCCTTACAACATCTCTCTAACATCTAAATTAAAAAGTCAAACATAGCCGTTAGTAGTTGACTACAATACTCCCAATAGCCGACTCCTAACTAGTAGTCGACTATTGACAACACTGTAGTCGACTCTCAGGGTTTTACCAAAACTCGCCTAAGTCTTTGTTTTGCCAAAAACCGTACCAAACCGATCGATGCTCACCCCAAGGTATTCTTTGGTTTTCTTCTTGGATCCTATTGTGCCAAAATCAGGATTGTCATGGGAATTGTTATTATTATTTACATGGATATTAGATATAAATCTTTCTAGAAGGTCTTCCTTCTTCGGGACAGCTCAAACCATCGTTGTCAATCATCGAAGTGCACGCCCTTTTCCCTCGGATAGCGTGGGCCCCAGCGCGTTCAACAACCTGCTTAAATAACGGGCGGTGCTTTCGGATCATCAGTGCGATAAAAGGATCCATACCCGCTCCCTTTTTATGCCTATAGCGTGCACGAGGGGATCACTAGTGGATCGGATCGAATCGTATCGGTGCGGATTGCTCTTTTGGCTTTTTCCTCGTACTAGTGGGACAAATTGCATCACCCCAACCGCCTGCCCCCGCTCCGCCTTTCAATGCTCACAGGAAGCCCTCTCCGTGTCTTTTATTAATATTGTTTTTATATTATAATATTTCTTTTTCATTCAAGTCCCTCGGATTTAATTATTTCTATTTCTATTTCTATTTCTATTTTACTCTAAAAGGCTAAATCCATGATATGGTTCTTCGCTGGGATCATGGTATTATGGACATATATAGAAATTCTTATCATCATGAATTTACATAAAAATTTCGTTAGGACGAGACTAGCACCTAAATTATTGTATATTCTATTACTTATTGCCTGTCTACAAGTAGCCAAGCCTAACCACCATCTTCTAGATGGAGAACATGCCACTAATTAAAGTAACAAATCCTTGCCTTCCAGCATGTATGTGTTGTTGGTTAAGACTGTAATTAACCATCCTTAATTAATTGATTAATTAGTTAGAGGAAGGATCTATCAAGATGATGAGCCTAGTTATTCTTCAACAGGGTTATTATATATATTTAGGTCTAAATGAACCGGGGAACTGGCTGCTGACCTAAGCGAGCAGCCCAACAATACTAATCTCCATTTTTTAAAATAACAAATAGTTATATAGTTTTGTTCGCAATAAATTTGAGAAACTATCAAATAAGTGTTTATTAGCATGTCAACTACCTAATACAACAAAAAATAGCCAGAAAACTATAGAATAGTGGCAATGGTTTTTGGGCAAATAATTGAAGATTAGAAGTATTTTTAATTCTAGCAAGAGGTGCTTATCAAATATCTATTATACAAATGATGACTTTCTTTGAATTTTTGTCCTACGTGACACCCAAATATGACTTGGACAAACATTGGTGACTAGAATGCTGACTAGGACAATGATAATAGGAAAATGATTTGAATTCAAAATTTCAGCTTTCAGGGGGATCATATTGCGCAGAAAATTAAAACTGGGGGGAAAATTTAAATGAGCTTTGATTTTTGTGTTGGGAGAAAAGATTAAGGGGTGCAATATTTAACTTTGAATTCACTTAAAACAAAAAAATTTACGAACAGTTAAATCATGATGGAACTATTGGGGAACTAATTCTGGAGAGAACTAAAATTTTTGGAAAGTGAAAAATTTAGCGGTGAAAACCCTAAAATTTTTGAGTGGTACTAAATTTTAAGTATACTAAATTTTTGGATGAACTAAGATTTTGGGATGAACTAAATTTCCTGGGATGAGCTAAATTTTTGGGGGAACTAAGATTTTGTGCGGGGAATATCTTAAATGAACTGTGCAAAAGAAAACTCCCCCGAACAGGTCCAATGCGCAATGCGCCCTGCTGGGTAGTACATGTAATGTTACCAAACATTAAGAAGAAAAACTCAAGCAGGTCCAATGCGCCCTGCTGGGTAGTACCTGTAATGTTACCAAACAAAACAACCAATACAAGGCCAACGTGGAACCAAAACACAGACAACCAGAGAGAACACTGGAAACAAGAATACTGATATTTATATACACTATCATCTATTTTACATCATCACAATTATACATATCATACAATCATCCCAACTCCCCCGAACAAACCCAAAAGTACACTATCCCTCAGATCTGCCCTCACCACCCAATCCTACACTCAAACGCCTCAACCATAACTTCAAACTCCATCTCTGCCACCAACTTAAACACCTGAATACCTGAAAAGTCAACGGTGTAGCACGTCAATACATGACCTAGTAGGAAATCCAACTTCACCTCAAATGCCACGACCTACAATGTGTCTACATGCATGATAATGCAATAAACAAGGCATGGCAAGACAACGACAACAAGCGTATATAAAACTGGACATGGATACGAGGGAAGGGGTTACAATAATAACCGAACAACATAAATGCAAGCTGAGGAAATAAACAATTAAATTACAAGTATGAACACACTTAAGAGCATAGAAGAGCAAATCAAGCAAGTCATTGCTTAGCGTTTTGGAACCTATGTAGTGGGTAGGACCATTTTGGGACTGGACCCTCCCCCCAAGTGGAGTGAAACTGGAACTCCCCCAGACATGCTATAGACTGATCCAAGCGTGCAATGCTGTTAACAAAGGAGCCATTTTCTCATTTCTCCTTATATTCGCCACTCCCTGCCTCATGGGCTACGTCAGGAGTGCTAACCACAAACGGTCCATCCCTCATGTCCACCGACTACCTTGGTTCCCCCAAACCCCGTATAACCCTCCTTTAAGAGGACTGAGTCATAAACTTTTACTTTCATTACATATGAAACAACATAAAGCACACATGCATTAATTATAGGGAAAAACTGAAACAAAAAGCACAT
Source organism: Scilla litardierei (assembly GCA_030789695.1). Taxonomy (NCBI): domain Eukaryota; kingdom Viridiplantae; phylum Streptophyta; class Magnoliopsida; order Asparagales; family Asparagaceae; genus Scilla; species Scilla litardierei. The sequence goes on from CM061139.1 coordinate 87,474,027, forward strand.
ATAAAATGCAACTTGAAAACCATAACCACAAACACAATATTCCATTAAAGTGCAATTCACATGCCATTTTTTTCTCCCTCTTTCTTCCGTCTCTTTTCCACCCTTTTCCATCAACATGTCACAAAAGCCCAACAAGGCCTCATGGCCGAAATTACATGTGGGTAATTCCCACTCCATTCTCACATAGAAGTAACAATTCTATCATTGTAATATAACAACACAACAGGCAAAATGGAATAAGTTGCTAAAGCATTGATAAGTGATTCAAACTATACATGCAAACAACATAAAAATGAAGCATGCAATCACTTAGTGCAATTAACCACATGCAAAGCTAGCATCTTAAATCAACATATGGGGTCATGCACTTCATGGTACAACAGCCCAACAACATAGAAATAGCCATTGCATTATCAATCAAAGGCCATCTTATAAAGCAAGTGCATGAAATTATAGAAAGGCGGAAAGAAATGCTGTTTTCAAGAATTCTGGTGAGAATCTCACAAAAGTCACAACTGCAAAGTTGTAGGTAAATAAGTTTTACATTCCCCCACCAATTTTCAGAAAATCATGTGCAGTATCCGATTTATGGTGTCAGTTTTGCCAACAGATAGCAGTTCTGAAAACTGATGCAGAAAGTACAGCAACTCCAACTGCAAATTACTCATAGCTACGGGAAAATCTGGATAAAATTTTCAACATCAAAGTTGTAGACCTACGAGTTAACTTTCCAATGAGACCAAGAACACCTAATTCAATTATCTGAGCAGGGAGATGTGGGTGTTTTACTGAAAGGTATCCTAAGGGGGTGAAATCTGACATGCTGCAAAGAAAACCATTTTTCTCCTAATTCTTGAACTGAACATATATCATATTTTATATGATTATGGGGTAGAATTTCGTGAACAACAGACCATATTTTTTGCAGAAGTTTTCTTCATCTAGTTTGGACAGAAACACAACTAAACATAGGACAGATTCTGTAGAAATTTCAGAAATATAAACATGCATTATTGCACAAAGAACTACATTATGTGTGTTACGACCTAAAGATCGTAGGGGTCCCACCCGAATCCACCCACATGATCCACGGACTCTCCGCTTCATGAAAGGGTCGCCACCCCGAAAATCCGGGGCAATATGGAGACGGGCGCGCCTTGTAGCGCTCCCCGACCCGGTTGAGGCGAACAACCACAGCCGCTCGACCCACCGGGGGTAGCGCGCTTGGGGACGCTTGAGTAGCTAAGCCGGGCCCACTGACAGGCACGGATGTATCCTTCCGCACAGGCGGACCATAGCTCATGACCGATCGGTACGACCCGCCCGATTCCCATGAACCGCGGCGCCTAGAGTGATACGACCCGACTTTTAGTTCGTCACCAACGACAAACGACCTAGGATAAGGACACGACTGACACATACGTCACCCGACCGACAGACGGTTAGCGCTTTCGGCCCTGACATCCCGACAAAATCACCCCTTGGCCGATGCGCCGCCTGACAAAAGCAGGTCAGGAACTCCTGTTCCCGGCGTCCTTGTCTGAAGCTTCCGCTGACACCCGAGCCAGCTCAGCACGCCTAGTCATCACCCGTCAGGTATAAATACCCCCTCCCCTCTTACGGAAGAGGGGTTGGAGAATTCTCTCTCATTCTATTATTCACACACGAGAGCAAAGGTCTTACATATCTTTGTTCTCCCACCTATAGCTCGTCACGCACGGCGGACACACCATTAGTCCGACCGGTGTGTCTAGCCCCCATTTTAAGCCCTATTACTGACTTAGGCATCGGAGGGGCTAAGGGTTGAACCCCAACCCTGCCCTTCTGACGAGTTGTTCGTGCTGCAGGAGAGCTCGCCCCTTGACCAAAGTCAGCTTCAGCCCCCTGCCGTCCAACCTTCCTCGGCTGCATCTGGCAAGATTCAACCCCGTGAGCACCACCGGCAACGGATTCAACCTCTTCACCCCACCAATCACTTGTAAAACAGCCTACCTAAACCTTCTTCTCCACATAACCATTGTGCCCTTGGTTCCCCATAATACAAATTCATTATACGCGAGTTCCACCTCGTAACAATTGGCGCCGTCTGTGGAAACGAGGGGTCACACCCATGTTAGACTCCATGCCGATCTCGCGGAACCCTGACCACGGCAAAGATCCCGTGGGTCAGGAACCGCTCTCTCTACAAATCACCCCGGCGTCTGACCCCCTTCTGGGGATTGGCACCGAAACTGAACATACTTCAGCCCACGCCGTCCTGAAGAGCTTCGAGGCCGTCACTCAGTCCAGGGGAGGCTATCAGACGGCTGGAACGGAGCCTCCGCCCGGCCCCTCAGAGCCCCAGAACGTGAGGCGGAACCTCCACCTTCAGTTCGAGGAGGAGGGAGAAAACAGGGGGCTCGCTAAGGAGATTGCGGCCCAACAAAGACTCCTGGAAGAGGAGATGGAAGTTGCGCGGCGGTGGAGCCGCCTGGGGGAGGCGGCCGCCGCGCAAAGGCGTTTGGACGAAGCGGCCGAGACCGCCCGAAGGGCCTACCAGGAAGAAGAGGCCGCTCGCCGCCAACTCCGCCTCATCGTTGCGGAGCGCGAGAGGCTAAGGAGAGAGAACAGGAGCAACCGAGAAATCCTTGACGAGACGACGACGGGCCGGCGGCTCGGGGACGGGCGGGACCCGTTACTGAACAGGTCCCCACCCGGAGGAGGCAGCCCGCATCGCTAGCACCACCCCTCCGATACCCTGCACGAGGAAGCCGTTTGCCGACAACTACGCTTCCTCGCCGCCGAGCGCGAAAGGCTCCTTCGAGAGAATCAAGAACGGATGGAGGCCCGAGGAGAGCTGGCCGGGAGGCGCTGGCACTGGGAGAACCGTAGCCCGCAACCCGTCGAATCCTCTGCCCCGGGAAGGAGTCCCACCAGACGACCGTCGGGCTACTCCCCGGGGACGGAGGACCGTCAGCGGCCGAGGCACGACCGAAGCCAGACCCCTGAATGTCGGAGAAGGGATGCGCCGGATCGCCCTACCTATCCGGAGGAGGCCACGCTGCTTGCATGGTGGATCACGTCCGCCCCAAGGCCCATAAGGTTTAAACCCCCTCACTTGGCCACGTACAATGGGAGAGGCGACCCCCTCACGCACGTGCAACAATACCGGGGGGGCGATGGAGGCGCAGGATGTGGACGAGGCGTTCCTATGCCGACATTTCTCCCAAAGCCTGAGGGACACCGCGCTAGACTGGTACTTTGGCTTGCCCGTGAGATCTGTTGGGAGCTTTGGCGAGCTGTCCCACAAGTTCTGCCAAGAGTTCCGGGCCGGGCGGACGAAGAAGAAGCCCTTGGACTATCTCAGCACGATAGTCCAAGGGGAAGGAGAGACAACGGGTAGATACCTCCGCCGCTTTCAGGAGGAGAGACGGGCGGTAATGACATGCGGCGATGAGGTGCTTATGCTGGCCTTCAAAACGGGGTTGCGGACTCGGAGCCTCCACAAATCCCTGCTCCGGGATCCGCCGACCGACTATGAGGCGTTGGTTGCTATGGCGGAGAGGCACGCGTTGGCCGAAGAGACTCTCGGTGCAAAGGCCTTATTCCCCCCGGCGAAACCGTCCCAAGGCGAACCCCGATCACATCCTCGGCCAAGGCAAGAAGAGGGGGACCGAGGTCGTGACCGGCTAGCCCGACCAAGGCGGGAACCGCCCGGGCCTCGCCCCCAAGATCGCCCTGGTCCGGCGCGCGAGTTTGCTCCGGCACAAGGGCCCCCTCGAGTCGTCCCAAGACAAGAGGGCCCCCTACGGGAGCATTACACGCAACTCAATGCTCCCTTGATTGAGGTGATGGCCGCGGCTACACGAGCCGGATTGCTGCCGGAGCCGCCCTGAGAAATGAAGTCGGACCCAGCCCGAAGAGATTTTAAGAAATACTGCCGATACCACCGGGACCACGTCCACGACACCGACGACTGCTTCACCCTCAAAAGGGAAATCGAGCGGCTGATCCAGGCGGGCCACCTGGGGGACTTCGTCGGAGCCGGAGACCGGACCGAGAAGATGGAAACCACCAAAGGGCACGGAGGGCAGACCCTCTTGCAAACGGCGAGCGGGAAGAGCTTCACCCCCCGAAACCCATCATGCGCATAAACACGATATGCGGCGGGCCCTCTTCAGGAGGGGCATCGTCGTCAAGCAAAAAGGCGTATGCGAGACAAGTGATGACGGTGGGTCTTGGAGGGGACCAGAGAGGGAGAAGGATGGCCTACCCTCCCATTACTTTCAGCGACGAGGATCTAGAGGGGATCGAGTAGCCCCACGACGACGCCATCGTCATCGAGGCCCAGATTGGGACGGCCATCGTCAGCCGCCTCCTGATCGACATAGGGAGCTCTTGCGACATCCTGTTCATGTCCACAATCGAGAAGATGGGGTTAAGGCTGACGGACCTGAGACCCTGTACCAGACCCCTCGTCGGATTCACCGGTCACTCGACCCCCATCATGGGAGTGATCACGTTACCGATAACCCTCGGAGAAGAGCCACACGTCGTCACTCGGATGACACTGTTCGTTATGGTCGACATTACGTCGGCGTACAACGGGATCATAGGACGACCTTACATGGCGGCCATCGGAGCGCTCCCCAGCCTTCTCCACCAGATGGTCAAGTTCCAAACCCCCCGGGGGGTAGGGATCGTGCGGGGAAGCCAGAAGCTGTCTAGGAGCTGCTACGTGGGGTCGACCAAGCACAAAGGACCAGAGATGAACCTGAAGATCGGCTCACCCGGGCGGAGTTACGACCCCTACCATCCGGAGTTAGCTCCAGCCGATGCCGCCGCAAAGGGGAACAGGATCGGCCGCGCCCCTAGGGCCCCCCCTGCGAAGGACGGGCTAGTCACCCTAAAGGACGTGGAGCGCCGGGCGTGGTATAGCCGGAAACTGTAAGTCATGAATGAAATATCTTGTTACCTTTCTTACCTTCGAATTTCGCCTCTTCCATATGAAAATTTCAGTTCAAGCCTCTCAAAGACTCCGGGGCAGGACCAATCCTCGCCACCCAAACCGGAGAGGGGCACGGGCCGAGCTGCGCACTCGCTTCCCCCCCAAGAAGACCTCCGGGGCAAGTTCACTGAGCTTGGCCACCCAAACTGGAGCGCCATATGCAGGGTAGGCGACGGCCCAATACCCGTCCGACTATAGAGGCTGCGGGGAGGCGACGGCCCAATACCCGCCCTCTCAAAGACTCCGAGGCAGGACCAATCCTCGCCACCCAAACCGGAGCGGGGCACGGGCCGAGCTGCGCACTCGCTCCCCCCCAAAGAAGACCTCCGGGGCAAGTTCACTGAGCTTGGCCACCCAAACCGGAGCGCCATATGCGGGGTAGGCGACGGCCCAATACCCGTCCGACTATAGAGGCTGCGGGGAGGCGACGGCCCAATACCCGCCCTCTCAAAGACTCCGGGGCAGGACCAGTCCTCGCCACCCAAACCGGAGAGGGGCACGGGCCGAGCTGCGCACTCGCTCCCCCCCAAAGAAGACCTCCGGGGCAAGTTCACTGAGCTTGGCCACCCAAACCGGAGTGCCATATGCGGGGTAGGCGACGGCCCAATACCCGTCCGACTATAGAGGCTGCGGGGAAGCGACGGCCCAATACCCGCCCTCTCAAAGACTCCGGGGCAGGACCAATCCTCGCCACCCAAACCGGAGAGGGGCACGGGCCGAGCTGCACACTCGCTCCCCCCCAAAGAAGACCTCCGGGGCAAGTTCACTGAGCTTGGCCACCCAAACCGGAGCGCCATATGCGGGGTAGGCGACGGCCCAATACCCGTCCGACTATAGAGGCTGCGGGGAGGCGACGGCCCAATACCCGCCCTCTCAAAGACTCCGGGGCAGGACCAATCCTCGCCACCCAAACCGGAGAGGGGCACGGGCCGAGCTGCGCACTCGCTCCCCCCCAAAGAAGACCTCCGGGGCAAGTTCACTAAGCTTGGCCACCCAAACCGGAGCGCCATATGTGGGGTAGGCGACGGCCCAATACCCGTCCGACTATAGAGGCTGCGGGGAGGCGACGGCCCAATACACGCCCTCTCAAAGACTCCGGTGCAGGACCAATCCTCGCCACCCAAACCGGAGAGGGGCACGGGCCGAGCTGCGCACTCGCTCCCCCCCAAAGAAGGCCTCCGGGGCAAGTTCACTGAGCTTGGCCACCCAAACCGGAGCGCCATATGCGGGGTAGGTGACGGCCCAATACCCGTCCGACTATAGAGGCTGCGGGGAGGCGACGGCCCAATACCCGCCCTCTCAAAGACTCCGGGGCAGGACCAATTCTCGCCACCCAAATCGGAGAGGGGCACGGGCCGAGCTGCGCACTCGCTCCCCCCAAAGAAGACCTCCGGGGCAAGTTCACTGAGCTTGGCCACCCAAACCGGAGCGCCATATGCGGGGTATGCGACGACCCAATACCCGTCCGACTATAGAGGCTGTGGGGAGGCGACGGCCCAATACCCGCCCTCTCAAAGACTCCGGGGCAGGACCAATCCTCGCCACCCAAACCGGAGAGGGGCACGGGCCGAGCTGCGCACTCGCTCCCCCCAAAGAAGACCTCCGGGGCAAGTTCACTGAGCTTGGCCACCCAAACCGGAGCGCCATATGCGGGGTAGGCGACGGCCCAATACCCGTCCGACTATAGAGGCTGCGGGGAGGCGACGGCCCAATACCCGCCCTCTCAAAGACTCCGGGGCAGGACCAATCCTCGCCACCCAAACCGGAGAGGGGCACGGGCCGAGCTGCGCACTCGCTCCCCCCCAAAGAAGACCTCCGGGGCAAGTTCACTGAGCTTGGCCACCCAAACCGGAGCGCCATATGCGGGATATGCGACGGCCCAATACCCGTCTGACTATAGAGGCTGCGGGGAGGCGACGGCCCAATACCCGCCCTCTCAAAGACTCCGGGACAGGACCAATCCTCGCCACCCAAACCGGAGAGGGGCACGGGCCGAGCTGCGCACTCGCTCCCCCCCAAAGAAGACCTCCGGGGCAAGTTCACTGAGCTTGGCCACCCAAACCGGAGCGCCATATGCGGGGTAGGCGACGGCCCAATACCCGTCCGACTATAGAGGCTGCGGGGAGGTGACGGCCCAATACCCGCCCTCTCAAAGACTCCGGGGCAGGACCAATCCTCGCCACCCAAACCGGAGAGGGGCACGGGCCGAGCTGCGCACTCGCTCCCCCCCAAAGAAGACCTCCGGGGCAAGTTCACTGAGCTTGGCCACCCAAACCGGAGCGCCATATGCGGGGTAGGCGATGGCCCAATACCCGTCCGACTATAGAGGCTACGGTGAGGCGACGGCCCAATACCCGCCCTCTCAAAGACTCCGGGGCAGGACCAATCCTCGCCACCTAAACCGGAGAGGGGCACGGGCCGAGCTGCGCACTCGCTCCCCCCCAAAGAAGACCTCCGGGGCAAGTTCACTGAGCTTGGCCACCCAAACCGGAGCGCCATATGCGGGGTAGGCGACGGCCCAATACCCGTCCGACTATAAAGGCTGCGGGGAGGCGACGGCCCAATACCCGCCCTCTCAAAGACTCCGGGGCAGGACCAATCCTCGCCACCCAAACCGGAGAGGGGCACGGGCCGAGCTGCGCACTCGCTCCCCCCAAAGAAGTCCTCCGGGGCAAGTTCACTGAGCTTGGCCACCCAAACCGGAGCGCCATATGCGGGGTAGGCGACTGCCCAACACCCGTCCGACTATAGAGGCTGCGGGGAGGCGACGGCCCAATACCCGCCCTCTCAAAGACTCCGGGGCAGGACCAATCCTCGCCACCCAAACCGGAGAGGGGCACGGGCCGAGCTGTGCACTCGCTCCCCCCCAAAGAAGACCTCCGGGGCAAGTTCACTGAGCTTGGCCACCCAAACCGGAGCGCCATATGCGGGGTAGGCGACGGCCCAATACCCGTCTTACTATAGAGGCTGCGGGGAGGCGACGGCCCAATACCCGCCCTCTCAAAGACTCCGGGGCAGGACAAATCCTCGCCACCCAAACCGGAGAGGGGCACGGGCCGAGCTGCGCACTCGCTCCCCCCCAAAAAAGACCTCCGGGGCAAGTTCACTGAGCTTGGCCACCCAAACCGGAGCGCCATATGCGGGGTAGGCGACGGACCAATACCCGTCCGACTATAGAGGATGCGGGGAGGCGACGGCCCAATACCCGCCCTCTCAAAGACTCCGGGGCAGGACCAATCCTCGCCACCCAAACCGGAGAGGGGCACGGGCTGAGCTGCGCACTCGCTCCCCCCAAAGAAGACCTCCGGGGCAAGTTCACTGAGCTTGGCCACCCAAACCGGAGCGCCATATGCGGGGTAAGCGACGGCCCAATACCCGTCCGACTATAGAGGCTGCGGGGAGGCGACGGCCCAATACCCGCCCTCTCAAACCGGAGCTCCATGTGCGGGGTTCCCAACGGACCAATACCCTCCCTCCCCAGAAAGGGCCTGTCACCCCTCTCCTCAAACCTCGGGAAACGAATCAGGGTCCACTAATCAAGGCGACCCCCACGCGGAGCCTTCCCTGAGGAGTAACGCCTGACACCCATAAAGCCGACGCCCGAAATGACTTGTCCAACCCAAAAGGACACTCGGGACAAACGTCACTGACAAACGGCACGCCTGCCAAAAAACCGGGGCCGAGGAGTCACATCATACATCACCCATCGGGAACGCTCCCCAAAGAACGAAATTCCAAGATGGCCCCAACTCTCCATGAAGAGGAAATGAGGGCAGAAATACACCATTATAAATCCCCCCCTCCCAGCTTCCTGTGGAGGGAGGAAGGCGAGAGAAAGGATGTGGAGAAAAACTAATCACTTTGCCACCCTCTCCCCCTAAAAATGCACGGAAAATGCGAGCTTCACCGACCGCCAAAGTATACGATCCACCAACAGGATATTCCCCTTACACGACGGCTGCCCAGCCTGCTGCTCCCCTCCTTCCTTTAGACAACTTAAGGCATGGGAACTGGAGCTCCACTGGCATACCATGCCTCTCCACGGACGCCCCGCGTGCGCAGGCGCGGCTGGCAGACAACCCGATGGAGGGGACAGACCTGCCAAATCACCTCGCCGGACACCCCGGCAGCTGCCCGCGTCGCCCCAACCAAGGGGGACTTGTCCCCGAGCGCCGACGTGCTCCAACAGGCTGCTCCGCTTGCACCTGTAGCACCCCCTTCCACTCATCGACCTCCCTTGGACCGTTTACGCCAGGAGGACGCACAGATGGGCTACGGCCCGCGTCCCTTTGCGCCTACCACGCAGAGACTCCGGTCGAGGGGAGCAACAAGGCCCCGCGGGATAGAACAACCACCAAGGACTCCGTCTCCCCCAATTCTGGGAACGAGGGCCAAAGACACTGCCTGGCTCCGACGTGACCATCCACCCCTACGCCGAGGGGGAACCCTCTGAATCAACTCCACGCCCCTTGTCAGGGGCGCGACGCCAGTGAAAGGCGGATCAACTGCGATGAGAACGTCAACCTACCTAGAGCGATACAATGTTACGCCTACGGGCCGATACAATGTTACGCCTACGGGCCGATTCAATGTTACGCCTACGGGGCGATCCTGTTTTAGTAAACTATCAATAATAGCTGATGAAAAGACCAAAGACTACTCCCGGTTGACCACTAGTTATGGCTCGGGTACACCTAGACCCGAGCAACCCACGAAAAGGGAGGCTACCTCGCTGTAAAATCTCTCGGGCGCGCTACGCGAAATAAAGGGAGTTAACACGATTCCCCCAACGCCAGGATAGAAACAGCCGCACCAAGGCATAACTCTAAGAAGGGAATTTATGCACACACGCAGGCAGAAAATCCCAGAAAAATGCAAATATCAGCCCCGCGAATCTTCACTTTCTTTCGTTTTTAAAATTAAAAAAAGGGGGGGGGGGGAGCCTATACAAAACTACTTGGCGCTTCCGCCAGTCACAACGCCCTCTCCCTCAATGGAATCTCCCACCGCCACGTCGGCCTCTGGCTCGTCGCCCTCCCCTCCGTCTCCATCCCCCTCCTCGTCGCTGCATGCGGCAAGCCCGTCAAGGTCGACCTCGACCGGCGGGACCAGGCCCGCCAACTTCTCCTTCATCCGAGCCAAGCAGGCTTCCCATCCCTCCGCACGGCCCTTCTCCATGCCCTCGGCCATCGAATTTGCGAGGGCGGGGATGACGGTTTTCTCCTGGTACGTCCGGAATTCCTCGACCCTACGGGGCAACTCCTCCTCGGCGGCCTTGGCGCGCCCCGCTAGACCCTCCGCACGAGCCTCCTCCCTCCGAAGGGCCTCCTCCAGCTCCTTCGCTCTCTCTCCAGCCTCGGCCACCCTCTGCTCATGATCGGACACGACCGTCTTCAGGCGCTCTACCTCCGCCTCGTTTCGGTCGCCCCTCTCCCTCTCCTTCGCAAGGTCCTCGCCAGCGCTCTTACGAAAAGCAGCGAGCTCGGTGACCACCCTAGCCACGGTGCCCTCTGCCTTGTGGATGGCTGGCACATGCCTCATCATCCCAAGCATCAAGTTGATGATCTGAGTAAAGAAAGAGAGAAAAGTGAACCCATTTAGGGTGTTCAATAAAACCCGCTGAAAAACGTCGCCCACCTTACCGAACATACCTGGACGCCGTGCATCACCGCGGTCCCGCACAGACCCTCTGGCTCCACCGCTTCTAGCGCCGCCCTATCGCGGGGCAGGAAAATGTTCTCCGCTAGCCTCGCCGCCACACCTCCGTCCTCAAACACGGATTCATCACTTGCTACTTTGTACGGCGCCCGATGAAGCGCCCCGTCGGGGTAGCCCTCGACATCGGTCCTCTTGGCCTTAAACTTAACCAATGAGGCCTCACAGCGGGGGTCGGCGGCCCTCTCGAGACCGAACATGGGACAACCGTAAGGCCAAGGGTCCCATCCTCCGGACCCGGTCGGGCCACTCGACGCTTCGGCCCTCCCCGGTTGACCACTAGCCGACGCCCCCTCCCCCCTGCAAGTGCTAGGGGGCTAGACGGCCTCGTTCGGGGCATTTCACCCCCTCCCCCTATCGACCCTTCGTCCCCGCCCTCCAAGTCGATGACGGGATTCGACATCCCCTCCCCGGCTCCACCGCCCGCCGGACCGGTTTCCCCCGGCACGTCAGGCTCGGACGACTTCGCCGGCCTCTTCCTCCTCTTCGTGGACAATGGCACCCCAGTCGAGCTCCCCGCCCCTCCTTCCGCTCGCGACCTCTTGGGGCCAACTCTTGTCGACGATCGCCCCGCCTGCTCCGAGGCCCGCCGCATCATTTCCTCGAGGGACAGACTCATTGTGCCACCTGCCACAGAGAGAAAGTTCAGCGTAAGCATATCAGGCGCATGAACACCAAAATCTTTTGTACCTTCGGGCCATGTGTACGACGTTATCATCTCAGCCCGAGAGAGCATCCGATAATCTCGGCCCTCTGCTGGTATGGCCATTAAAATCTGGGCCACCACCTTCTCCTCGTCCCCCAATTCCACCCCCTCTCTCGCCTCGGGATTCAGCTCCGCCCAATCAGACCTTATCAGCACTTCCTCCGGTACCTCTACAAACACATACCGCTTGCGCCACGACTTAATTTTCCCAGGCAACCCACTAATGAGCGGATGCGTCCTCTTCGTGGAGAGATAGTAGCATGAACCCAACCTCTTGACCAAGAAGAAGTGGCGAAATAAGGACAGGGATGGGCTAACCTGGTTGCTTACACACAGCACTAGGAACCCCACAATGGCACTGATGGCATTGGGCATCAGGCGATACAGGGGCAGTTCCAGGAAGTTCAACACTTCCAGCAAGAACGGATGGGGGGGAAGCGTAAACCTTGCTCAAACGAAGATACGTATACTCCAACCTCCCGGTCGCCCACAAAACACACCCTTTCTTGCGGCTCCGGTTCACGAACCGAATACGGCGGCCTGACGTACATCGTGAAGATCTCCGCAACGGATTTCTTCAGCACCGACTTCATGCCGGCAATCTCGATGGGCACCCTTCCTGTCTCCGCGGCGGAGCTCCATTCCCCAACTACCCCCGAACCCTGACCACGAAACGGAGACATCGAGGAAGACATTTAGAAAACGGGCGTCTTACCTAACAGGTACCGACGACTCGGGCGCTTGCGCTACTTCGCTGACCGCTCCCACGAGGACGACTCTGTCAAGGATACTGAAATCTCCTACGAGCCCTAGCTGCTTGTCAAAAATTTTCGTCCGACAATCAGCCCTTCTTCCCTCCCCTCCGTGAGAACTCCTTAAAGCGCCTGCGCAAAGCATCACGACCGTCGAGCCCACGACACGCGTCACCAATCCGGGGCCTGTTCAGCACCGACCCACGTGTTCTGACGCTTCGCGTACTGTCAAAACCGTCAGTCCCGCCACGCGTCAGCAATGCAGTGGTCGGGCCGCCTCGGTTCTCGCCCGCCGTCGAATTGCCAGGCTGACGTCTAGTCAAGCGACCGCCATCAATTCCCGCTCAAATCCCGACGAAATGATTACCCCCATTTGAAATTACTCCGTGCGCCGCGCGTTCCGGGATTTAGCCCGGTCTCCGTCAGGGCGGCCATAACAAGAAGACAGCGCTCGATCCAAGATTGAGTTCGACCTCCGTCAGGGCGGCCATAACAAGAAGACAGCGCTCGATCCAAGATTGAGTCCGACCTCCGTCAGGGCGGCCATAACAAGAAGACAGCGCTCGATCCAAGATTGAGTCCGACCTCCGTCAGGGCGGCCATAACAAGAAGACAGCGCTCGATCCAAGATTGAGTCCGACCTCCGTCAGGGCGGCCATAACAAGAAGACAGCGCTCGATCCAAGATTGAGTCCGACCACCGTCAGTGCGGCCAAAGCAAGAGCTTCCCTCGTCCCAATGACTCGTCCGATCTCCATCGGCTCTGCCGGAACAGGAATCCGCAGCCCAACTCAGTTGGATCTCAATTCCAACACTTGGCAAACTTTCGTACGAACCAAGCAACTTCGCCCCACCACTGCACCGCCGGGGCCCGTGCCGGACTTCCCGTGCCGGGCTTCCGAGCAAATCACCGGATAACACAACTCCCCTCTCCCGGATACCTCGGTAGAGCGAAGTTGGGGGCAATTACGTCCCTCACAAAGCTGACGTTCTACAAGCAAACCAAGTCAGAATACAGTTCGGCACAAAACAATCACAATGTATTTACTCAAATGGCCAACCCGTACATTGGACTTTCCACACACTACAACAACACATTGTTTATAACCCTCTCACAAGAAGGTACGGACCTCCCCAAACCCACGTTTCTAGCGGCGCCGCCTCTCAACTGACCGATCTCTCACATCCTTAACCACTTGCCGAATCGCCGCCTCCTTAGCTTATTGCAGCATCGGAACAACATGCTCGTCATGATAGCGGCGGATAGCGGCTTCGATCAGTTTGCCCTCAGCGTCCCGTTTTTCCTCCAATCGCCGCACCGCTAGACCCTTCTCCCTCTTCTCGGTCTCCAGGGCGACCTTTAGGTCCTCTATTTGCCGCCTCTGTACCCCGATCACTGCTTCCTTTTTAACAACGTCCGAGGTATGCTTCGCCCGGATATCATCCCTCTCTCGCGTTACTTCTTGGAGCTGCTTCTCGACCATTGCTTTGGACGAATCGAAATACGCAGCCCGCCCCTTCTCCACCCCGTAGGCCGCCCTAACCCTCTCCAGCTCCGCCTCCGTGTCCCTCAGCTTCGCCTTGACCTCGCCAAGGTTCGCCTTCGCTACGTCCAGAGACGCCCTGGTGACGGCCGCGGAGGTACGGCCCCGCAGGGCTAACACGTTCGCGATCATCTACATAAATCTCGAATCAGCGAGACACGAATAAATAAAGCCTGTGGGCGAAGAAAGAAAGCCGGCTTACCTGCACGACGTGCCATATAGTCGAGCCACCCAACCGTTCCGCCCCCACACGAGTCAAAGACTCACGATCGCGCGGTAACACGCAATACTCCGCGAGGCGCGCTGCCGCTCCCGCGTCCTCGAACACCGACTCGTCGCCGCTGACTCGAAAAGGAAACTTGTGGAGACGGTCATCTGGGTACGCCTCGACCTCTTCTCGGGTCCTCTTAAAATGAATAAGGGCGCCCTCGCAAGCGGGACTCGACGACGCCCCCATTTCCCATGAAGGGATCCCGTATGGCCACCTTTGAACCACAGGATCTCGGCGAGGCGCGACCGCCGCTGGTACCCGCGGAGGGAGGGAGGGTCTGGCCCCCCGCACGGGCACGTCCTCATGAAGATCCTCGGCGGGCCCACCGGCGGAGATACCTTGCCCGACTGCCCCCGGTCCCGGGTGCGACCTCTCCCCATGGGGGGCCCCGCCCCCACGTTCCCGGGATCCTGCCTCGCTAGCCACCCCCTTGCCTTTCCCGCGGGGATCAGTATCCTCCGAGGTCGGGGCCCCAGCCGAACCTGACACCTCCTCCGGCTCCCTCATCGCGTCTTCGCCTACAAAAGGAAAAGAGAGACAATCAGGGCGAGCCTAGCCCAGAGTTTACAAAACTACAAAGATACCTAGGGTCTAAAAGTCCTGGGCGAGCCGACTGCTCAGCGTTAGACTCGCCCAATGACGGCACGCCTCGGGCATTTCCGTCAAAATCTGAGCTTTGGCAATATCCTCCCCGGTCAGCTCCACCGCTTCATTTACAAAGGGATTCCGCGCCCCCCAATTCGACATCAGCGCCACGTCGCTCGGCACCGTCACGAAGACAAACTCCCTCATCCAATCGCCGACATCGTCAGGCACCTCGAGGATGAGTTCTCGCCCTCTCCTGGCACAAACGCGATGATACATCCCCCACTTCCGAATCACGAAGAAATGCTGGAACAGCGCCAAGGAGGGACTCAAGGAGCAAGCAGGGCACAAGACGACAAACCCCACTAACAAACCCCAAGAACGGGGCGCTAAGGCAAATATCGGCAGCTCCAGGAAATTCAACAAATGAAACAAGCACGGATGGATCGGAAAGCGGAGCCCCAACTCGAAGGACCGGACATAGACCCCGACCTCATTATCCCCCGGTGAACTCACCGCTTCCTCCAACCCAGGAACCCGCACCTCATAGGGTTGTCGCACAAACCGCACGCGAATCTCCCTGATGTTGATCCTATCCAACCTACGTCGGGGGACTCAATGTCTCTCGGTACAACGGATCGCCATGACCGTCTTTCCCTGGGCCGCCGCACCCCCGGTTGCGACGCCCCCTCGCCCACCGACTCCTCCTCCCCCACCCGGCTACTTCCTCCAATCTCGAAACGAGAAGCCATTGATCGGAAAGGAAGGAAATTAACTGTTATTACCTGTTGATCCCTTGAACCCGGAAGGCGATTGGAAGAAGATGACCGGTGGCGGAAGTGACAAATTAGCCAGCAAGCTCCAAACAGAAATATCGAACGACGGAGGAGAATCGGAGAAAGACAAAAACTCCTGCCGACCGCCTCCCAGACCCTTTTAGCGGTAAAGGTGGCCCCCGGGCCATCTCGGCCGTCAAACTTTCGCCACGCGGTGCCCATCGAGACGTCCCCGACGCCTCGGCTGGCGTGAGGGTCACCTCATCCACGTGTCGCAAACTCAGTCGCAGAGACGCTTCGTTTTCCTCTGCCTCCTTTTCAAATCATAATAATGACCACTAAGGCGGGAGTTCCGAAGCCGCCGCCGTCACTACCCGGTGGGTCCAAGGCCCATAATTGATAGTCCGGAGTGTCGGGGGTGGTTCGCCCTCCGAGCCGAGCCGGGCTGCCGCCTCAGACTCGAAGGCCGGTGGCAATTGTTACGACCTAAAGATCGTAGGGGTCCCACCCGAATCCACCCACATGATCCACGGACTCTCCGCTTCATGAAAGGGTCGCCACTCCGAAAATCCGGGGCAATATGGAGACGGGCGCGCCTTGTAGCGTTCCCCGACCCGGTTGAGGCGAACAACCACAGCCGCTCGACCCACCGGGGGTAGCGCGCTTGGGGACGCTTGAGTAGCTAAGCCGGGCCCACTGACAGGCACAGACGTATCCTTCCGCACAGGCAGACCATAGCTCATGACCGATCGGTACGACCCGCCCGATTCCCATGAATCGCGGCGCCTAGAGTGATACGACCCGACTTTTAGTTCGTCACCAACGACAAACGACCTAGGATAAGGACACGACTGACACATACGTCACCCGACCGACTGACGGTTAGCGCTTTCGGCCCTGACATCCCGACAAAAGCACCCCTTGGCCGTTGCGCCGCTTGACAAAAGCAGGTCAGGAACTCCTGTTCCTGGCGTCCTTGTCTTAAGCTTCCGCTGACACTCGAGCCAGCTCAGCACGCCTAGTCATCACCCGTCAGGTATAAATATCCCCTCCCCTCTTACGGAAGGGGGGTTGGAGAATTCTCTCTCATTCTATTATTCACACACGAGAGCAAAGGTCTTCCATATCTTTGTTCTCCCACCAATAGCTCGTCACGCACGGCGGACACACCGTTAGTCCGACCGACGTGTCTAGCCCCCATTTTAAGCCCTATTACTGACTTAGGCATCGGAGGGGCTAAGGGTTGAACTCCAACCCTGCCCTTCTGACGAGTTGTTCGTGCTGCAGAAGAGCTCGCCCCTTGACCAAAGTCAGCTTCAGCCCCCTGCCGTCCAACCTTCCTCGACTGCATCTGGCGAGATTCAACCTCGTGAGCACCATCGGCAACGGGTTCAACCTCTTCACCCCACCAATCACTTGTAAAACAGCCTACCTAAACCTTCTTCTCCACATAACCATCGTGCCCTTGGTTCCCCATAATACAAATTCATTGTACGCGAGTTCCACCTCGTAACAATGTGCAAGGGCAAATGAGGGGGAGAGGATTCCTGCCTTATTGAAGCTTCCTTTCATCCTCTAAAACCTCCATCTTGGTTCCATGAAAGCTCCCTCCAAGCTTCAACTCCATAACGCTCCCAACTTGCTAACAATATCACCCCCTCAAAGCTCCAAAACTCCTCTACATTTAGTCACCACCATGGCTTAAAAAAGGAAGGATGTGAGGTGTTTTAGGGCTCAAACATAGAAGAACAAGGGCTAAGGGGGAGAAAAACGAAAATGCAAAAAAATAGAAGAAGAGATGGAGAAAGATAAAGAAAAGAAGGGAGAAAAGAGAAGGTTTTATACTTTTTTTTGTTCCTTCCCATTTATTTTTCTTTTCTTTTCTTTATCTTAATCCCCTTTTCTTAAGCTTGAAGGGTCAAAGGGTCAAAGCTCTAGATGTTGCCATGATGAAGAGAAGACCATAATACCCCTTAAAGAATTACCCTCCAAATTGATATCAAAATTACAATGGATGCCACCCTTAAACCTAGGGCTAATAATAAAAACACTAAGAATACTAAGAAGAAGAATAATAATAATAATGATAATAATAATAACAGAAGCCAATACGAATAATTCAAGCCAATACGAATAATTCAAAGCAATACAAAGACACACTAAGATAATACAAAGACACGCTAATACAAAGCCAATACAAAGACACACTAATACAAAGCTAATACCAAGCAATACTACTACTACTACTAATAGGACCCTATAATAACCATACAATAGGCAATTCAATACAATTCTTCACACTAAGACACAATATCATATAATGTCATACAAAGACATATATAACTAAACAACTATCCACACCATTACATATTCATAACAAGAAATACATAGCCACACAATATACATACCACCATATAACACTAGAACAACCTAACATCCACACATCCAAATAGGAATCCCAATACTTCACTACCATACACACATAGATACAAGTACACACACATATAGTATTGCACACATGGGGTATTATAATCTACCAACCTTAAAATAAAGTCTGCCCTCGGACTTTCCTAATTTATGGTTTAGCTAAAAGTGGACAGACACAAACATGAAGGTCGATCCACCCCAGACATTCATACAATATAATAAAGAGCATGACATACTCATATACATATACTTACACCCATATGATAATAGGTAAATATATACAGATACTTCACACATGTATATAGGCTCTCACATACTCTAGTACTCTTATATGCATACTCATTCACTCGCATACTTATACTTACACCATTAATACCAGATCATACACAGTCATACTATGTACACAGAAGCATACACACGCATGATACCTCACATAAGCTAGTAAACTATGTCATAAATATATTTATACATAAACATAGACATACAACCATGTATGTCTCCTAGTTCACTTCCAAACATATATATATATATATATGTAAATACGTATATCATCACATACGGTCATGCAACACAATACAACACTATATCCATACTGCTATAGATAATGCACATATATCTTTATTATGTAAGCAGAACCACATATATACTCATGCATGGGCACATGCCCATATATGTGAATATACAGATCATACCACCATGCACATATGTTTAAATATAACCACACATATCACTATATACATAACACACAATATACACAACCTTACTAACATACAAATACATGCATAAGTAAGTACATCCAAATATGTATACACCCATCGTAGTTAGCCATACACCAATACTACTATACACAGATATACATATAATGATACAACTATCTACACCCATGTATAATCATATACGCTTACTACCATACGTATAACTATATGCATATCACGTATATCACCGTATATGCATATACAATACAATTGGCAAATATAATATACTAATATACCAAGAGTATATCCACTCATACATGCGTGGGACACAGAGATCCAAACATGGATCCACACACACACACACACTATATATATATATGCGTGGGAGACAGAAGTCGGTCTCCTTTGCCAAGGATGCGGGCAAAGGTAAGTATGATTACAGATCGGACCGCAGCAATTTCAATCGACGAAGCGGAATCAATACTGGTGGCAACGGTGACTCAAGGAGTGGACGCAATTGGTATGCTCGACCTCATGGGGCGGTACATGCTGCTCAGAAGGACCGTCCTCTTCAGGATAAGCCTTCAGGCCCGAATGTGCTTGATAAAATGCCTAAACGACCTGATATACCCATTCGGATTAATCCTTCAGTTGGTAAGCGCTCTTGGGTAGACATATGTGCCACACGAAGGAAGTATGCTGATCCTATGGTAATGAGCTTTGTCCCCCCTATTATTAGAGATGAAGGTGTTGAGAAGGCTAAAGTTGCGGGAACTATGCTTACGGAAGGTGCTGCACGCTGGCAGAACACCCTTGTGGGTTATGTCCTTGGTGATGTCCCATTTTTTGGACAGATCAAAGCGTGGACATAGAGATTATGGAGGATCAAAGGTGGGCTTCGCATCTTCTCTCGAGATAATGGCTATTTTTATTTCAGATTCGATAATGAGATCGATCGTGACTCAATTTTGCACGGGGGTCCTTGGCTCTTCGATGGCCGGCTTGTTGTTCTTCAGAAATGGACTTCAACCACCCAACATGATCGCGACATACTAACAGCTGTCCCTGTGTGGGTCCAATTCCACAATCTTCCACTATCAATGTGGACGTTGGGAATTCTGAATTCCATTGCTAGCGTTGTAGGCAACCCAATCTGTCTGGATAAGGCTACATCAAATCTTGATAGAATAACCTATGCTAGATGCTTAATCGAGGTTGATGCCAAGAATAAGCTCAAAAAAAGTGTCCCTGTTGAGTTTGACGACCTATCCACAATATCAATTGATGTCAAATACGAGGGAGAACCGCCTAGGTGTGGATCTTGTGTTTGCTTTGGTCACCTCGAAAATCAATGCCCCTTGAGAACTTCGGCTAATGAGCAACCTTCAATCCAAGTGCTGGATGGTAATGTAGAAGGGCCTTCAGTTAAGTCTGACAAAGCAATGGCCCAGGAAGCTGAAGCTAACTCTGGGATAGACTGTATTGCAATTAGTGGGAGTCCAATATCCCCTATTAGTGATGCAAATCACATAAATAATTCTCAATGCTTCGAAGTTGGGGAATGTAGCTTGCCAGCTGTTATTGAAGATGAGGGAGAACTTGCATTGGACAAAGCTACTGTTACTGAATTGAATGCTACAACTGGCATTCTTCCTGAAAGAGGAGCAGATGTCGAATTCTGTATCACTAGCAATACCCCTGAGGGTGTGGGTCCTGAGACTGCACAACCAATGGCCAACTCTGGTCACTCTGAGGATATTGATCCCCCTACTGTCCTCACCGTCTCTAACCCTGAATGGGATGAAGAACACTCTGCCCTGAGGAATTCAGTGGAGAAGAAAAAGTGCAAACCTGGCCATGTCTCCCCTCCTTCAGTGAGGCGTAGCTCCAGACTTGCAACCTCTGCGGGTCCTCCTTCAACCTCAACTTCCTTGTAATGTCTATCTACTTCTGGAATACTCGGGGGCTAAATAATTCATCGCGTCGTGCTGATCTGAAACATATGCTGAGTAAACTTAATCCTTCTATCGTTTGTTTGCTCGAAACTAAAGTGGAAGCTAGTAATGCCGACAGAATATCAAAGTGTTTTGCAAGGAATTGGGGGAGTATTGACAACAGAAGCCATCATAAAGGAGGTAGGCTGGTTATTTTTTTCAACTCTTCTGTCTGGAGATGCACTACAAAAACGACTTCCCCCCAACACATTTCGGCTGTTTTCTATAATTCGGATGGGTTCTCTATGGGGCTAACGGCTGTGTATGGACTCAATTTGGCGACATCCAGAATTCCTCTTTGGAACGACCTCATTGCTTCCTCCAAATTATTTAATACCATTCCTTGGTTGGTTGGTGGAGATTTCAATTGTGTCCGATGCTCTTATGAAAAGATAGGAGGTCGAGGTGTAGATGTTAAAGCAATGGATGAATTCAATGATTGCATTGGTTCATGCCAGCTCTTTGATCTGAAAAGTATTGGGCGAAGTATTAGTTGGAATAACAGGCGAAATGGCGTTGGCCGTATAGCTGCTCGTCTTGACCGCATCCTGTGCAACGCTAACTGGACTAGGCTCATGCCACATTCCTTCTATGAATATTTGCCTGCTGGAACTAGCGACCATGCCCCTATGATCGCTTATCTCCTCCCTAAGGTAAATTCTCAACCCAAGCCCTTTAAATTCTATAATTCATGGGTTTCTCTCCCCGGTTACAAGGATCTAGTTCGCCAAAATTGGGGTTTGCAAAATGGCGGTTCTGATATGCAAATCCTTGTGAACAAATTGAAGCACCTGAAATCTTTATTAAAAACCTGGGCAGCACTAAAAAGAAGTGAACTTGATACTGTTAACATCCGCATGAATTTGGAGCAACTGCAAAATGACCTGCGGCTTAATTCTGATGCACACATCCAGACTTTGGAGAAATTAGCTTCAATTAAGCTTGCTACAGCACTGGATATTGAGGAGGAGGATTTGCGGCAAAGGAGTCGACATAATTGGTTGACTCTAGGAGACAGAAACTCTAAATTTTTCTATACTGCAATGAAGGCACGGCACTGCCATAACAATATCAGTCACCTAATAAATAATGCTGGCGAAAGAAGCTTTAATGCTGACGTTCTCAGGATGGAAGCCCCACTCTTTTACAATGATTTATATCATCAGGAGGACTACTGGAATGTTTTCCCAAATATCATTCCAAAAAGGAAGCTTACCTTGGAGACCTCTAGCTGGATGGATAGGCCTGTGTCACCCGCTGAAATCAAGAATGCAGCATTTCAAATTGGGAAAGATAAAGCACCAGGGCCTGATGGTTTCAATGCCCACTTTTTCCAACATGATTGTGATGTCATTGGTAAAGATGTTATTTCTGGTGTCACCTCTTTTTTCAAGTCTGGTAAAATGTTGCGCCATGTTAACCATACGTTTCTTACTCTCGTTCCGAAGAATTCCAATGCTACGGGCTTAGGGGACTACAGACCAATTGCTTGTTGCAATGTGATCTATAAAATCATCAGTAAGATTTTATGTAATAGATTGAAGCCTGTAATTTGTGATTTAATTTCCCCAAACCAAGCTGCTTTCCTTAAAGGCAGGTTGCTCGCTGATTGCACCCTCATCGCCCATGAGCAGATCAGAGATTTCAGTAATCCTATGGGAGCCAGAGTGTGCTTAAAGTTGGATATACGTAAGGCATTTGACAGTGTAAATAGGGAATTTATTTATTTCCTATTACATCAGATGGGTTTCACGAGCAGATTCATCACCTGGATAACTGAATGTATTTCTACCCCCATGTTTTCGGTCTTGGTTGCTGGGTCGCCAGAAGGTTATTTTGAATCCAATAGAGGACTACGCCAAGGTGATCCCCCTTCCCCCTACCTCTTTGTCCTTGTTATGGAGGCCTTCTCTCTCCTGATGGCTAGAGCTGAATCTTCTCGAGCTATTCATCCTATGCGTAGAGTTGGAGCTATTTCCCACCTTCTATTTGCAGACGATCTATTGGTTTTCTGCCGTGCGCATCCTCATTCTTTCCGCGGTCTTAAGGAGTTATTAAGCACATTTTATCTTTTCTCTGGGCTTCAAATCAATTGGGGCAAGAGTTCGGCCATCTTCAGCAAGGGTGCTCTTAACCCTAGAGGTCTCTCTGATATTCTTGGAATTAAAATGGTAACATCGTTCACTACTTATTTGGGGCTGCCTCTCTCCTCTAAATAACCTAAGGCTTCCTTATTTAATCGGCTTGTTGATAAATCTAAAAAACGGCTTTTGGGTTGGTCTTCCGCTCTACTTTCTATTTCTGGGAAAATAGAGCTAGTGCGCTCTGTAATCTATGGTATGGTCGGATTCTGGATGCAAGCTTATTGTATTCCCGCCTCTATCATACGATCCATTAATTCTGCCTGCAGGAAATTCATTTGGGGAAGTCTTAATATTTGGGCCTGGAAGGATGTTTGCACCCCTAAGAAAGAAGGGGGAGTAGGACTAAGACTGTTGGATGATATGAATGTTGCCTCTGGAGTTAGGCTCACTTGGAGATTGCTCTCCACTGATGGTATTTGGGCTAAATACATGAAGAGGAAATATAATGCTGTAACCAAGGGGTTTTTTACCACGAGGGCATGTCCTACCCATTCAGGTACTTGGAAGCACTTGCTTAGGAATCGCATCATATCTCAAAAGCTCATAAAGCGTACTGTACGAGATGGAAAATCTACTTCATTCTGGTTCGACAATTGGCATCCGCGTGGGCCCCTCTACCTGCTGCAGACCCCTCCCCTGGGCTCGGAACTTACTATGGTCAGCTCATATTGGTCCCCAACGGGTTGGAGGAATGAACCAGAAATCCGAAACCTGCTCCCATTACTTCGGCCAATCACATTGGACGAGGCGCCTGATGGTTGGTCTTGGCTCCCAGGGCCCACTTTTTCTTTCAGTGAAGCATGGGCAGGCTCACGGCTGGTAGGTACTACTTTCAAATATTATGAAATTGTATGGCACAAATTTCATGTGCCGAAGATGTCCCTGTCTCTCCTTAGATCAATTTTGGGGAAGCTCCCTACTAGGGATCTCCTATGCAAATGGGGAGTCACAGCCGACAACATCTGTGTTCTGTGTAAAGCTAATGTTCCTGAGACTACCTCTCATCTTTTCTTTGAGTGTGAATATTCTAACTACATTCTGACAAGGAGTCTGCTAAAGCTAGGCTACACTGGGGTTGTTCCATCATCTCTACCAAGTACCTGTGACCTGATTCTTGCTCGCTATAAGAAGAAAGACCCTGTGGGAATGTTGGCTAAAGCAGTCCTGGCTGCCATGGTATGGCACATTTGGAAACAGCGCAACAAGCGGATTTTCGAAGGAAAACATGTTGGGAAGATTGCTTTGTTTGAAGAAATTACGGCGGATATTTTAATTTCCCTTCGTAACATTGATATTGAAGAGGTTGCAGATCCTATCCCATTTTCAAATTGGGGATTTATAGATGCTGGCTAACTTGTACAAATTTATTTTGGTTTTCAAACGTCTTGTAGTGCCAGTTGATAATAGCAAGTAGGGGGTGACGGCGCTTGTGTCCTCTCCCCCCTCTGGCTAATATCCTCTGACATTATAAGCGTTTATTCCTTGTAATTATTTGCTATTAATAAAGATTACCTCTTACTCGTCAATATATATATATATATATATCACACACTCTATATATGCATTACACTCTACACACATCTTAATGTATACAAAGAAATCTACTACATACACAATCATATTTCAATCACATACTAACAAATACGAACATACATACACATGGTCATACAAATATGTAGATATACAAATGTATCCATAATCACACATACAGTATAACACACATATATACTTGCTAATAAACATACGATACTTGTATATTTATGCAAACACATAGCCAAACATACAGAGATATATATATATACAACCAACAATCCATGTCAACCCACAAAGACTCAACACCGCAGCTTCTAACATCAACGCTCTATCTTAAGGCTGGACTCCTACCCACCTTAAGGCTAAAATACCCTCGGAACACTACATGCACTATCCTTACACAGCCGTAGTGCGGTGACCTGCATGGGCCACCAAATATAACGTCCCGCTCTCCAAGATACCCAAGAAGTACGAATCCATCCCAGGTGATCCCAAAGCAGTGCGTGTTATGAAGGAAAATACAAAATACAAAAGAAAAACCCAAGCAGGTCCACTGCGTCCTGCTGGAGTAGTACATGTAATGTTACCAAGCAAAACAACCAATACAAGGCCAACACGGAACCAAAACACAGACAACCAGAGAGAACACTGGAAACAAGAATACTGATATTTATAGACACTATCATCCATTTTACATCATCACAATTATACATCTCATACAATCATCCCAACTCCCCCGAACAAACCCAAAAGTACACTATCCCTCAGATCTCCCCTCACCACCCAATCCTACACTCAAACGCCTCAACCATAACTCCAAACTCCATCTTTGTCACCAACTCTAACACCTGAATACCCGAAAAGTCAACGGTGGGGCACGTCAACACGTGACACAGTAGGAAATCCAACTTCACCTCAAATGCCACTACCTACTATGCGTCTACATGCATGATAATTCAATAAACAAGGCATGGCAAGACAACGACAACAAGCGTATATAAAACTGGACATGGGTACGAGGGAAGGGGTTACAATAATAACCGAATAACAATAAATGCAAGCTGAGGAAGTAAACAATTAAATTACAAGTATGAGCACACTTAAGAGCATAGAAGAGCAAATTAAGCAAGTCATTGCTTAGCGTTTTGAAACCTATGTAGTGGGTAGGACCATTTTTGGACTGGACCCTCATCCCAGGTGGAGTGAAACTGGAACTCCCCCAGACATGCTATGGACTGAGACAAGCGTGCACTGCTGTTAACAAAGGAGCCATTTCCTCATTTCTCCTTATATCCGCCACTCCCTGCCTCATGGGCTACGTCAGGAGTGTTAACCACAAACGGTCCATCCCTCATGTCCACCGACTACCTTGGCTCCCCAAACCTTGTATCACCCTCCTTTAAGAGGACTGAGTCATAACCTTTTACTTTCATTACATATGAAGCAACATGAAGCACACGTGCATTAATTATAGGGCAAAACTGAAACAAAAAGCACATATAAAATGCAACTTGAAAACCATAACCACAAACGCAATATTCCATTAAAGTGCAATTCACATGCCATCCTTTTTCTCCCTCTTTCTTCCTTCTCTTTCCCACCCTTTTCCATCAACATGTCACAAAAGCCCAACAAGGCCTCATGGCCGAAATTACATGTGGGTAATTCCCACTCCATTCTCATATATAAGCAACAACTCTATCATTGTAATATAACACAACAACAAGCAAAATGGAATAAGTTGTTAAAGCATTGATAAGGGATTCAAACTATACATGCAAGCAACATAAAAATGAAACATGCAATCACTTACTGCAATTAACCACATGCAAAGCTAGCATCTTAGATCAACATATGGGTTCATGCACTTCATGGTACAACCGCCCAACAACATAGAAATAGACGTTGCATTATCAATCAAAGGCCATCTTATAAAGCAAGTGTGGGAAATTATAGAAAGGCTGTTAAAAAGGCTGTTTATCAAGAATTCTGGTGATAATCTCACAAAAGTCACAACTGCAAAGTTGAAGGTAAACAAGTTTTACATACACCCACCAATTTTCAGAAAATCTTGTGCAGTATCTGATTTATGGTGTCAGTTTTTCCAACAGAAAGCAGTTCTGAAAACTGATA
The DNA here is from genome assembly GCA_030789695.1 of Scilla litardierei. Taxonomy (NCBI): domain Eukaryota; kingdom Viridiplantae; phylum Streptophyta; class Magnoliopsida; order Asparagales; family Asparagaceae; genus Scilla; species Scilla litardierei. Next base: position 87,500,288 of record CM061139.1, read on the forward strand.
TAGAAAGTGCAACAAATCCAACTGCAAATTACTCATAGCTACGGGCAAATCTGGATAAAATTTTCAACATCAAAGTTGTAGATCTACGAGTTAAATTTCCAGTGAGACCAAGAACACCTGATTCCATTAACTGAGCAGGGAGATAGGGGTGTTTTACTGAAAGGTGTCCTGAGGGGGTGAAATCCGACATGTTGCAAAGAAAACCGTTTTCTCCGAATTCTTGAACCGAACATATGTCATATTTTATATGATTATGAGGTAGAATTTTGGGAACTACACCACCATATTTTTTTCAGAGTTTTTCTTCATCTAGTTTGGACAGAAATCACAACTAAACAGAGGATAGATTCTGTAGAAATTTCAGAAATATAAACATGCATAATTCCACAAAGAACTACATGATGTGCAAGGGCAAATGAGCGTGAGAGGATTCCTACCTTATTGAAGCTTCCTTTCATCCTCTAAAAACCCCATCTTGGCTCCATGAAAGCTCCCTCCAAACTTCAACTCCATAAAGCTACCAACTTGCTAACAATATCACCCCCTCAAAGCTCCAAAACTCCTCATCTACATCTAGTCACCACCATGGCTTAAAAAGGAAAGGAAGTGAAGTGTTTTAGGGTTCAAACATAGAAGAATAAGGGCTAAGGGGGAAAAAAGAAAATGCAAAAAAAAAAAGAGAAGAAGAGATGGAGAAAGAGAAAGAAAAGAAGAGAGAAAAGAAGAGGTTCTATACTTCCCTTTTTTTGTTCCTTCCCATTTCTTTTTCTTTTCTTTTCTTTATCTTAATCCCCTTTTCTTAAGCTTGAAGGGTCAAAGGGTCAAAGGGTCAAAGCTCTAGACGTTGCCATGATGAAGAGAATACCATAATACCCCTTAAAGAATTACCCTCCAACTTGATATCAAAATTACAATGGATGCCACCATTAAACCTAGGGCTAATAATAGCAATATTAAGAATACTAAGAATAATAATGATGATGATAATAATACTAACACAAGTCAATAAGAATAATTCAAACCAATACAAAGCAATAATAATACTACTACTAATAGGACCATATAATAACCATACAATAGGCAATTTAATACAATTCTCCACACTAAGACACAATATCCTATAATGTCATACAAAGACATATATAACTAAACAACTATCCACACCATTACATATTCATAACAAGAAATACATAGCCACACAATATACACACCACCATATAACACTAGAATAACCTAACATCCACACATCCAAATAGGAATCCTAATACTTCACTACCATACACATATACATACAAGTACATACACATATAGTATTGCACATATGGGGTATTACAGACAATCCCAATAAAAGCCCATAGTGCTGGTCCAATGACCTGGAAGCCCTCACATGCGACCGATCATCCCTCCATTCAAGGTGCCAGCCGAGCCGATCGTTGGCCTCGTCTTCAATACTGACCGTTAAGCTCCTCTTCAATATTGGCATTTTAATGACTGACCGATTCTGCTCCCTCATCATTGCCAACAGCTCAAGCCAAAACAGTAAATCACCATAAAGGCTCGGAAGTTACCCGATAACATCAGTTGCCTATAAGTAGTCCCTCAATCAACGAGAGGGGGCTTCTTCTCATTCCACATTCTCATTTCTCCTACAATCACCAAAAAGTCATGTACTCCTAAATTTGATAACTGCTCCACCTTATACATTACCTCCATAGCTTGGTACGATAATTAGCGGACAACCCCCTAACAGGTCGGACATAATTACCCGAGCCTCTTTAAGTCATTTGCTGACTTAAGCATGAGTTGGGATTAGGTTGAACCCCAGAACCGACCTCTCTGAAAAGATATTCTTGTTGCAGACAACCCGACGACAGCTCAAACCCACCCCTAGTAGATCGGATCGAAGCTCGTTCAGACCGCAGTCAACTCGCCCAGGGCCTAGTTGACTGTTCAAGTCATCCCAAGTCAACAGCTTCAACCGAACTTTCTTTCGACAATTTCTGTGGTGAGAAAGCACTCGTAAATATCTGGCATCATCTGTGGAAATCCAGTCAGTATCCACATCATCATCCATATCAACGATGACTTGACCCACCAACCAAGGGCCTGAAAGTCCAATTACCATATAGGCGGTAAACACCCCGTCGTCCCCCTTAGATCATAGTTCTTCTACTCGCAGGATGCTCGAGTCACAATTAGTGACTTTGGAGCAGTTCTGTTATGGCCAAAATTGATCGAGAAAGCTGTCAAGCTGACATAGGACCTTTGTGCTGAGCTGGAGCCTCGTCAGCGAGTGAAGTGGGACCCTAGGTTGGAAGAACTTGGGTCGAGTGATGGATGTGGATGATGATGCGGTCCTCGATCGACCCTTGGACTACTTCTACGTTGATCGCTTGAGGTTGAAAAGCTCGAAAATGACCCTTACGGAAGATGGCGGTTCGTCGATCTACACCACAGAGACACGTTAGGGGGTCGGATCTGGGTTCCGACCCAAATCCCATCCGATGCTTAAGTAGTATGGGAACTTAAGGATGAGAGGGAGCTAGGAGTAGCTGAGATCGACCCACGGAGGTTTGCCTCAGATCTGAGTCGCTAGCTCTAAAGTGTAAGAAATATCAGCTGAGAAAGTAGAGTTCTATGTCTTAGATCTCGTACCTTGAAGATGGGAACTTCCTCCTATTTATAGGCATTCCGGGTCCTTTTCATGATGTTGGGGAGATAACAGCCACCCATTATGGGGCCACGATCTTCCCCCTTTAATAGGAGTAAATGTTATACACATTTTTGCGAATTACGAGCCTGCCTTTAATCCCACGTTTGAGTGTGGGGAATGCAACAGTTGACTGGCCAATGGGCTTTGACTGAGTCGATGTCGGGCTTCTCTTGTGGGCATCATGGGCCTTAGTCATCCATCGATCAAGTCATCTCAAGTGCCGGTCCAATGACTCAACAATGGCCCACGTCGCATGACCTCAAAGGGTCTGCACATTGAAGTTAAGCGATGTTACATCGTATTAATGGGGGCACATCAATCGAGAAAATAGCACTCAAGTTTCAGGCGCCAAAATGCCTGCCTCGTCAATTCGGATGATTTGTCGGTTTGAAATCCAAGATACTCAGAGCCTTTGGATCTTCGACGCGTGTTTCATCATGCGGTTGTCGCCTTACCTATATAGAATGGTTCCATTAGTAGAATGCGAAGGCATTGTCTTCATTCTCTTTGATTTAGATTTTCCTTCCCTCGAAAGAAATGGCTGAGTCCTACATCCCTGCCTCTGAAAGGAGATTGGTCACCATAATGCAGACAAATAAGGAAGGGGTTATGGATCCATGCTTGCTTTTGAATCTGAGGTCCAAATCCAGGGCTGACCAGATCCCCAAGCTTTAAAGGAGTTACGTCCATCTTGATTACCAAATCCAGGTGCCTGGGAGGGACGAGAGGGTCCATTGTCACGTCGAACGAGAAGTGGGGGTATACGTCAAAGCCTTTGAACGAGGTCTTCGATTCCCCATGCACCCCTTCATGCGGTACTTCTTGTGTACCCTGAACATTTTCCTCTGCCAGTTGATGCCGAACGTCATTGGCATGCTGACGGGCTTCATAGCTCTGTATGAGATGAAAGGAATTGAACCGTCTCTGAGACTGTTCAGTTATTTTTTTCTCGATCCCTCCCCTCAAGACCCCGGACTAGTATGCGATATTGGCCCTTCAGGACAGGAAGCTTCTCGAAGACTTTCCTACCTCTAAGCCCAAATGGAAATACAAGTTTGTGTTTTTGGTTTGCCAAGGAGAGGAAAGCTTCTGCATCGGTTGGGGTACCCCTGACTTGGGCCCTACCAAGGATAAGTTGCTGACTAACAAGGAGAAGAAAGCTGACGACACATTGACGAGCCTGCATGAGGATATGAGGTCGGTCAAGTGGTTGTGGTCTGATGACATGTTACGTCGGACCGTGTGGACGAAAGGTTAGTTCGATCGTGTCCACCAACTTTTCGACCTTTGTTCTTCGACTTAACTCGTTTATTGCTTCTGCAGGCATGGTCAGTGTGGATTATCATGTGGATCATGCACCGAGGGAGGCAGTTGAGGCTTCCATCAGAGAGGTGGAGGTGAACATGTTGTCTCCTCGGGTGTCGACTGTGGGGAAAAGGATGGCCCAACCATCGGAGGATCGACCTATTGTTGTTGAGAGGGTTGCTCAGGTGGCCTGCCTTCAGAGAAAGAAGAAGGAAAAGCCTGCCTCTGAATTTTAAGTAGTTGTGCTTGAAGGGAATAAAAAGAGGCGGTGACTCATTCTCAACGATTCTGAGCCGTCTGGGTCGAATGCAGCTACGGAGTATGTCTCCCGGTCGGGGAGGGGTACCCCTCAAGAGGGACATTCAGAGAAGACTCGAGTCCATCCGGAGCTTCTTCTGCATGAGGACTCATGGCCTTAGGGGTCTGTTCCCTCCTGTCGCATTGTCTGAAGAATTTCCCCAATGAATTTAGGCCGATGTTGCTAGAGAGTCGATCTCTCTAGGCCCCATTCGACTGCACCGCAAAGGAGCTCGTCCAAATGGAGTTTTTGATGAGGCGAAAAGATTCTGCCCTCCTCGATTTCGAGACTGCCTCCCGTATTACTGAGGATACGACCCTTTCAAGGGACATGGCTGTCGTGGAGAGGGTCGACTATGAGCGACTTATGTCGATATCTGTTCATGCTAGTGTCCATGTAATTATTGTTTCAGCCTCCCTCGAAGGTGATGCCAACACAGATGTTGACCATCGTGTGTTGTTTGCAGGCTCTCATGGCCACTGCAGTGTCGCGTTCGCGCTCTGATAGTGGCCAATCATGATGTCACCCTGGAGGCCATTAGGTCGGCCGTGGAAATATCTCAAGTTGAGCTGACTAGACTCAACATTCTCTCCGAGACGAGATTGAATCACCTTCAGCAATGTGAGCGTGAGTTACGCGAGTCTTGTAGGAAGGATGCTAAACAAACTTCCTTGAGAGAACGAGCGGAGGACACTCTGTTGGAGAAGAGAGCCGAAGTCGAGTTTGTAGAGGAGAGGGCAGTTCAAGAGTTCAAGGATTTATTTCCCGACTTCGACGAGCTATACAAGGAAGGCTACGAGCGATGTCGATTGGAGATGAAGAACCAATTCACTGACCTCTCCATCGAGATCGTCAAGATCCTGGTGGTGTTTCCAGACCTTGTTGATGACGAATCGAGCCAAGGTACGGAGGAGGCTGCACCTGTCGACGAAGTTGTCACCATGGCCGGTGACGATGAAGGATCGGATGCTACGGGGGACCCAGAGTCCACGGCCGTGCTGGATGGAGACCAATGGCCTAGCCAGCCACTATAGGATCTCGGCTCTTTTTACGCCTGCTTTAGAAATTTTTGAATATATAGGGGGTGATGTAAATGTAAATGAAACCAATGTTTTGCAATAGGAAGTGCCAGAAGAATTGGCATGTATATCCTTGTTGGTCATTGCATCTCTTTATTTTTTGTAGCTTACGTCATGTGGTGGTCGCAATGCTTGATGGCCCCTTTCGATGGGTTAGGCACTGCTTCAAGATGATCGAAGATAAACCATCGAACCATGCTTAGAAGTTGACCACTACGTTCCATGGTGAGGGAGCAATTTCCTCGACTCATGGTGGATAGTAGGGGGGTCATTCGGTGATGAAGGGGCAGCCCTTCGACTTACGGCTATTGACACCTTAGAAGGGTCGTTCAGTGACGAAAGGGTGGCCCTTCGACTTACTACTGATGAAGTTTTGGGAGAGTCATTTAGTAACGAAGGGGTGGCCCTTCGTCTTACAGCTGATGATGTTTTGGAAGAGTCATTCAGTAGCGTAGGGGTGGCCCTTCGACTTACAACTGGCGACTCTTTGTAGGAGGGTCGTTCAGTGGCGAAGGGGTGGCCCCTTCGACTTACAGCTGACGATGTTTTGAAAGAGTCGTTCAATGGCGAAGGGGTGGCCCTTCGACTTACAGATGACAACATTTTGGGAGGGTCGTTCAATAGCGTAGGGGTGGCCCTTCGACTTACAGCTGACAACACTTTGTAGGAGGGTCGTTCAGTGACGAAGGGGTGGCCCCTTCGACTTACAGCTGGCGACATTTTGGGAGAGTCATTTAGTGGCAAAAGGGCAGCCCTTCGACTTACGGATGACGACACTTTGTAGAAGAGTCGTTCTGTGGCGAAGGGGTGGCCCTTTTGGCTTACAGTTGACGACTTTTAGGAGAGTCATTCTGCGGCGAGGGGGTCACCCATTCGGCTTACAGCTGATAACCTTTAAGAGATTCATTTAGTGGCGAAGGGGTGGCCCCTTCGACTTACAGCTGATGACCTTTAGGAGATTCGTTCAGTAGCAAAGGGTGGCCCTTCGACTTACAGCTGACGACGTTTTGGGAGAGTCGTTCAGTAGCGTAGGGGGTAGCCCTTTGACTTACAGCTGACGACACTTTATAGGAGAGTCCTTCAGTGGCAAAGGGGTGGTCCTTCGACTTACAACTGACGACATTTTGGGAGAGTCGTTCAGTAGTGTAAGGGTGGCCCTTCGACTTACAGCTGATGACACTTTGCAGGAGAGTCGTTTAATGGCAAAGGGGTGGCCCCTTCGACTTACAGCTGACTATGTTTTGGGAGAGTCGTCCAGTGGAGAAGGGGCTACCCTTCGACTTAGGGTTGACGACACTTTGTAGGAGAGTTGTTCAATGGCGAAGGGGTGGCCCCTTCGGCCTACGACCTTTAGGAGAGTCGTTTAGTGGTGAAGGGGTGCCCCTTCGGCTTACGACTGACGACCTTTAGGAGATTCATTTAGCGGTGAGAGGGTGGCTCCTTCGGCTTACGGCTGATGACCTTTAGGAGATTCGTTCAGTGGCAAAGGGGTGGCCTCTTTGGCTTACGGCTGACGACCTTTAGGAAAGTCGTTCAGTGGCAAATTTGTGTCCCCTTTGACTTACAGCTGATGACATTTTAGGAGAGTCATTCAGTGGCGAAGGGATGGCCCCTTCAACTTACGACTGACGACCTTTAGGAGTAACTCGCACGGACTTCATCAATATGAATTCAGTTTACCCAGGCTTCCCGAGGATCAGATCCTTTTACTGGGGAGTTTTGATGGGATAATTTTTGTAGAATTCATGAAGGCTTGAGGAAGCAAAACTTTATTTGATGAAAGGAAATGCTTTATTGAAAAGAAAGATAAAAACAAAAGGCTTAGAGGTGTTTCCAAACTTCGTCAGAGTTGATTTTGCCCCATGCCTCTTTATTTGATCCTGAGCTCAGACGGCTTGCTAGTCGATCACCTTGGTGACAGGTGAACCTATCAACTTGCCCTTCTTCTTCGAGGATCCCTCCTTGCCAGGTTGATCGTTGGACGGGTTTTTAAGGTGTCCTCGCTTGACTAGTGCATCGATATCTTTTTGGAGAGTCCAACAGTCGTTGGTATCGTGCCCATAGTCATTGTGGTACTTACAGAGTTTGAGGTCGTCTCTCTTTTCATATTTGTCGTTCTTTGCTGTCTCTTGAATCAGCTCTTCTCATGGGGGCATAAGCAAGGACCTCCATCTTAGGAGTGGCTGGTTTTGCATAGGTAGGGTGCTCCTTGCCTCGAGGGCTTCTCTCTCTGGGTTCTTGTCTCGAGACTCCTGGCGTGGGGTTCCCGAAGTTTGTTTCTCTCGCCTTGTGTCTCCGCGGCGTGCGAGAGTTCCCTTTGCACTAGCTCTGGTTGTTCTTCATTCTTTGTTAAACAACAAAGAATGAAGAACAATTGTAAGAAGAAAACTAACAAGAACAAGAATAGATAGAAGATGAGTAGAGAGAATATTATTGATGTAGAGAACTATATTAAGATATACACAAGTGACATAGAGGACCTCTATTTATATTACAACCTCATCTGAGTAAGTAATTTTTGCTTGTTTTGCGCTGTGAGTAATTTTGGGATGTGCAGCAATTTTTACTTACCGCGTACAACAGACAAAAATTTACATTGCTGTTCACAATAAATAATTTTGGTGTGTGTGCATCTCTTTTTACTCACAGTGCACAACATGCAAAAAAAATTGCATTTGTGTGCAGTGAGTAATTTTGGGATGTGGATCACTTTTTACTCACCGTGCATAACATGCACGAACATATTACTTCTCCATATTTGACTGTCAAGAACATATTTGGTATGAGCATCAAGGTTTGTTATGTGCATCAATTTGGTCATGTTGTGCGCCAAATGCTTGGTATGTGCATCAATTTAGGGCAGAATTTTGTATGTGCATACTGAATATGTTATGTCGGTGTGCATCAATTTAGCCCAAAAATTACTCATCCAAATATACATCAATTTTTGGTATGTGCATCAATTTAGGACATGTTATGAGATGGGCCTATTGGGCCTATTGGTATCCACCCACATTGTTTATTATATATATAAGGCTATGGGTTTCCTAGCTGTCAACCTTGCTCATAACACGTTATCAGCACGCTCACAGCAGAACCGAACCTCTGCCGATGGACGAATCGCGACGCGAAAGGGCTTCCTTCACCAAACTTCGCTAGATCCGGAGGGTAGGATCTAGAGATAATCTTTATTTCCTAGATCTAAATTTTTTCATGCGCATGATAATGAATCTGTGATTTATTTTAAATTAGATCTATCTTTTTTTGCTTAGATCTGAATGAAAAAAGTCACATTTTTAATATATCTCTCTTTTCAAAAAGAGTTTTTCTATCATTTTTTGGATGAAAATTCAAATTTTCACGCTAAAAATCATATTTTTTTTCCATAAAAACGTTGTTTCAACGATTAAAAGTTGTATTTTTATAATAAAAATCGATTTTTTCTCTGAAATCCATCAATCCAAAAGATTTGGCACCCCCCGCGCGTGCCTCACAAAGAACCGACACGCAGCATGCGACCGCGCCCGACACGCGGACCCCCATTGCGCGAGGCGCAGCCGCACGGCAAGCGGCTGAGCGAGGCACGACCGCGGCCGTGCCTGACGCGCAGCCCGCCCCCCTGCCGCGCCAGACGCACATCCCGCTACTGCGCGCATACCCTGCCATCGAGCACCTGTCACATGCGTGCGTGCACTCCGCCATCGTGCGCCTGATGCACGTGCATGCACGTTTCCTATGCGTGCCTCGTTACAACAAAACCCTAACTAGGGGTTTTCCGATTTTTTTAATAAAAAGGCCATTTTCAAAAATTAATTGGATCTACTAATTGTTCTTCTTTCTTCACGTAACTCTGATTTATCATATGTGTAAACCATCACTAATCGCATTTTTTGGATTAATTGATTATTATTTTTTACGTTTAATAATTATGAGGAACCTGAGACCGCTCTCTTGTTAGTCAGCTAACCAACGGGGTATGACGTTTCTACGTGGTCCGATTAATTATTAAGCAAAAATATTTTATTCCATTATAAATACGTGGGATGTTGTATATTTTCATTGCCTGTAGTATGAAATTGTGTTTACACATACTACAAGCCTGTGATGTTTACATTAATATGTGATACATTATAACTGCGTGGTTGTTGATAACTGCCTGTGATATAAATATAAATGCATGTGATGGAAATCTGTGGCTTTTTGGATTGGCTAGGGTTTTCACCCTCTTTTTATTTTTCATGCATTTCTTTTCTTTTGAGTGAAAAATGTAGTGAGAAATAAATGTAAATGTACAAGACCAGAGACCGGCGTTGTTTTCCATACGGATGGGATGGTGTATTTGCGTCACTTCTAGGAAAACGTCGTCTAAGGAACCTTCGTAGGTTTCCAAAGTTGTACCTTTTCTATTTCTATATATTTACTGTAACTATGGACTTTTGGACTTTGTACTTTGCTTGAGGGTGACTAGCCGATCCACACAAATTTCCTTATGTCGCTGTGATTATACCTGTGATGAAATTATTCCATGCATATGTGTTCATAGAGCTAATTATAACTATGTTTATGGCATACATATAATTATTCAAAATGGCAAAATTGAACCTGAAGTTAAAATAATACGACAATACCCCTTATTCCCAAAAATAATAAAACGTTGGGATCATGCGAACAATCACTTATGCCATCTTAAAGATGAGCAACATGTGGTAAATAGATCCTGGAAATCTATGGTTTAACGGGACCAATAAGGACACCTAACCAGGATGCCATAACATCGCTAACTCTTTAAGAGTTATCACACTACAAGGCAGTATTCTTATATCTGACCTTGCACATAATAAAGACCATGCCCGAAGTCGTGACTTAAGTGAGAAATATATTTGCATCCACGTAATTGCTCAACTGACCTATGTATCTTCTCCCCGCAAATACCTAAAGAATCTTACAAAGTTTTAAAGGATATTCATTTAAACAAAATCCATAATGTTTGTAGAACATACTCAAGAGAAAGAAAAATGGCATTAAAGCCAAACTTAAGTACTTAAATGGACATTCAAAAGTCTAAAGCTAAACAACGAAATAAATGTTGAGTGGAAAAGTGGTAGAATAAAAACAAGGTCTTATACAAATTAGGGAAATGCAAGATGTGACAAAGTTCGAAGAGGAATAGCAATGGAAAAAGCCATCCACCGCCACATGGACAAACCTCTGAAATCATATTACCTCACTGTTGAGGACCCAAACAACGGTATGGACGGCCTTGGATGAAATGTATAAACATCATAAAGATGTTATACTTCCAAAAGACTATTATAAGTAAGAGAATTTATGAGACACCAGGACTTCAAGTCCATTGCTGAATTTAATTCAGTACTATTATACTTCACCCCACGCCTGTAGCATCATGGTGAGGATGTCTCTCAGACGCGTATGTTAGAAATGACTTACACTTCTTTCCACGAGAAAGACGCGATTCTGATGCAGCAAACTGTGAAGGAAAATGCACAAAATACTTTGAGATGCTTGCCTGCCTAGTAATGACAAAGCAAATACAAACAACTTCTCCCGACAACTCATAACATACGTCGAACTGACAACGCTAGTTCAATATAAAATATTGGTACAAAACTATCATTTGTCTACCTCGCTATTCCTTGAGCACACATCACACTATAAAACTTGTTGCCATAACATAATTATCAAAAGTAATTTCTTGCCATATATATGTGTTTAAATGCATTATCACAATATTTCTTATTGATGAATTTTATGCTTTTTATACATTTTATTTTACTGTATGTGAATGATTTGTTATCCTGAATACTCTTAAAATGAGGATGCCATTTACTCTCTGAAACTTATAAAGTTTCGATGGATACTCGTCAAAACAAAATCCCTAATGACTCAAGAAATCAACGAAGCCTGAAGCTTTGTCCCATAATGATCCGCATAATAGTCAATGTGAAGATGTAATCCTTCACAGTTTGAACACAGTTCACTTATTACCGGACAAAATTAACTTGAGCATCTTAATGGACTTTCAAAAGTCCCACATAAATTCGAAAAGAGGAATTAATTTGGAACACTAAAAGTGTCCAGAATCGACCAACTTTGGAACGATGTCACCCTGTATTGATGATGCAAGACATCATCACCCAGACGAACCCGAAGATTCTTTAAAAAGGACTTCCATTATCCCATTCAAAAGGAAAAATGTTTACGAGATCATCTCCATTCACGTGGACATTGACTCTCCTCACTTCCTCAAACGAATTTAAGATGATATACTATCATCATTAGGATAATGAGATTTTTAGGTCTCTTGAGAGTATTTGAGGGATAAAAGTGGACTTATCCACTCCCTACATATGGCTGATGATGTACCTTAGAGTATACATCCATGTATCCTCTAAAAATGGTCATTATCAAACATACTATCCAAACCGCAGTCCATCTTTTTCAAAAAAATGAGACACATTACTAAATGGCGAGAACATTGGATAACATTGGGACTGCATGAGGACATGCAATTACAATGTAGAGCATCAAACCGCTTCTTTAGAATCTATTTATCTGGGCCTGATCAACTCATATAAACGGTTTTCGAGAACCCCTAACGGGGGAAGCGTTTAGAGCACATCTTACAGATTATGCCATGATGAGTATACATACCCACATCACCACTTTAAACCATCAAAATGCACTCTAAACAGGGGAAGCATTTAAAATCACTTCTCCTAAGATGTGCATTGATGGGCCATCCTTTAAAGATTCGATGAGATCCTGAAGATCCCTCACATCTTTAATTCCATAATATTAGGTTCAACAGAAATACTATAATCATCCATGAGCCTGAAGCTCAATTGACCATTTAAATCATTAATACCTATGATCTGATTATCATAAATTGTGATGAGATCATGAAGATCCACACTTATGAAACTGGTAAACGGTTATCAGACGTAGTTACTGACAATATAAATATTTTCAAATTCACACATCCCTGCTACTAAAAATCTAGCTAGGATTGACATACCAAATATGCAATCCATATACCACGTGGCTCCAAAGCGACAAATAACTCCTGGAGACCCTAAAGCAATTCCACCACATGAAAGTGATCTCATCTCCATATCCTCTCGCTTTCCAGAACCTCTAGAAGAGATGAGTGTGGAATAAATTGAATAATGTACGTACATGTGGAGGTATTTGGATAAAACACACTTGTCTACAATTACTCACATTTCATGTTGCCATAAATATCGTTCCAATCTCCGTTTCCTAAAGCAAACGTAGAGATTTGGCAAAATAATGTGGAACGAGGTAATAATAAGTTTAGCTGGAGTCACTTATGAAATGTGAAGTGTTTGGACCTGAAGTCCTGATATCAAAAGATATCAAAACTGTGGGCTAACCGACTATTGTATAATATAAATAAATAAAATCGTATGCTATAAGCAACACACTATAGCTTAGAGGTTTATTTCGTAGAAACTAGGAAGTAATCACGTAAGTTGAGCTTAACTCACTTACAAAGTTATTTAAACTGATGCATCATGCTCTCTGGTCATAGTTGCGAAAACCATGCGATTGGCAAAGGAAATTTTAGGCTATGTTGCTATGAATGATGTGACAACATAACCTTACGAATTTTCTCCTTATTTGCCTGGATAGATTTTTGGGACATCTACCCTATGAAATTATCATCTTGAAGATGAAATTTTCATCCAGAAAATGAATTATCATTCAGAAGATGAAACTATCATCCTGAAGATGAAACCATCATTCAGAAGATGAATAATCATCCAGAAGATGAAATTATCATCCCGAAGATGAAATTATCATCCCGAAGATGAAAACATCATCCAGAAGATGAATTATCATCTAGAAGATGAAATTATCATCCCGATATTGAAAAACTTGTGACATTAAACTTCATACACCCGAAGTTAATGAATAAACATAGACAAGTGCAATCCACTAAATCGCCTACAGGTTGTATGGATACACAGTAAGACAACTCCCGTTCGCTGGAAGAGTGGAAGGATATCCTAGGTCCTGAAGTGCCTTACTCAAGTGTTTTTAGTACACTCCTTTATCTAGCCAACTGCACACGACTCTAGAGAGCATTGAAAGTAAACCTTTTAACCAGATACACTGCAGCGCCTGCAGCGCACCACTGACCAAAGATATGTAGCTTCTGCGCTACCTCTAAGGGCTAATGATCATCCAACATGTTAAATGTATTTGAAGATACAGGTTACAGATCATCGCGATGACTACAACAAAGGAACTACCAACTCCTGGAGACTAGCAAAGCAGGCTTCCAAGGTAACATCAATCCCACCATTCTGATAGGCTTATCATCCAAGAAGCAAATCATAAGTATGCATAGCCATGTCTTCTAGTACCTTGCAGACACAGTGACGACTGGGTCAAATATATGGAGCTACCTGCCGAGTCTGCAGACCACTCCTGTTCAGAAGAGCTCCCTCAGATTCAGTAGCTGCCAGAAATGAGCGATACTTGTATAGATGAGCGATGTCTTGTATAGATGAGCGATGTCTTGTATTTTGTACTCGGAACATTGTAAGAGATTGATGTATAGGTGCCTAGGAGATCCGCAAGCCTGCAATTTGTACAGATCAGGGGGAGCCAAATGTAATGTTGTACTCTTTTCCATTGGCTATTGGTTTTTCCCACTGGGTTTTTCCATAGCTAAATGTTTTAACGAGGCAACCTCATTGACTCTGAATTCAGAAGTATTCACCCCTAAATACTTGCATAATCAGGGGAAGTTATGGAAAACTGTACTCTTTTTCCTTGGCTATTGGTTTTTTCCACTGTGTTTTCCATAGCTAAAGGTTTTAACGAGGCAGTTATCCCGAACATAGGGTCTGAAAGTATCCACCCCTTATGATACTCATAAGCAGTATTCATATGTCGAGTATACAACGATGGTTGGATAAGGGGAAGTGTTATGAGATGTGCATATTGGGCGTATTGGGTATACACCCACATTGTTTATTATATATATGAGGCTAGGGGTTTCCTAGCCGTCAACCTTGCTCACAACTGGGCAAAAATTTTGTGCTAGCTGAAGTACTCCTCCATATTTGAAGGAGTAATTTTTGGCAGTCATGAACTAAATTGCACCATATTTGATAGGTGCGTTGGTTTTTGCCAACCGTGCACAACATCAATCACGATTAAAGTACTTTGGCACGTAGACAGAGTAATTTTTGACGAAGGTATCCGGGGCATTTGAATACGACAGTGTCGTTACATTTTCTCTTTTGGTTACAAAAAGTAGGGCGACGTGGGTTTTATAAATCCATCGCAAATCGAGAATGCAAGTGTCACCCACGTTCAACTGGCTCGTGTCTCACGAGAAACAAGCTCGAGGCATCCCACCGTCAAATCGATCTTTTTTCCTTCATGTGAAAGCGGGCATTGTTAAAGTCAATCGTGGCGGCTAGGGCCAGCAAATGTGTGCACAGACACTAAACGCACGCATAAAACACCAACCTATGGACCCGTTGAAAGTGACCATTCGTGGCGTGTGGGCCCACGTCAGCCCAAATGAGGATCTTTACAGACTAGTCCTTGCAAAAAGTCGTTTGTTTTCTTCTCATCTTTGATTAATTTGTATAATAGGATCAAGAAAAGGGTGTGCTGTAAAGTTTTTCGTTTGTGGAAAATTATACCTTTTGAGTCAATTCAATCCTTAGTCCACGCAAGTGAAAATTGAAGGTATTCTGTGATGCACCGTGGGCGGCTATATTGTAGCTTAGATTGTGCTGATAACCAGGCTTGCTAGTGCCTCTATGCTAATCGGACAGATGTATTTTTGCTAATATCATGGTTTATGAAGTGACACACAAATGGTGAAGTTGTCCTAGATGGAGGGTAAAATTTGACTATGACAAATGTGGGCACCACCCCCCACCTCCACCTGACCCAAAAACTCACCCCCAAGCCACTTATTTACATGTTTGTCATCTCCTAAAAAAAACCTCCCCACATCTAACTCCTTTTCAGTTGCGCACGTTCACAACATCCTCTTCGTGTGGGTTTTTTTTTTGCTCCGTGTACTGTGTGCACAGGTTATTTCTAGTTTACATACATACATACATACATACATACATATATATATATATATATATATATCTATCTATCTATCTATTTTATATTTGATGAAGAATTTAAATTTTGTCCTACAAGGACAAACCTTTGTCCTAGGTGGACAAATGACAAAAGTTGGGATGAGTTTGTTTTTGGGGGAAAACTTAAATTTTGGGGGGAAACTTGAAATTTTGGGAGAAAACGTGAAATTTAAATTTGGGGGAAAACTTGAAATTTTTGGGGAAAACTTAAAATTTAGAGAAACTTGAAATTTGTGGAGGGGTGAAACTCAGCCATTAAATGAACCGTGCCCTATGGGCACGTGGTAATAACTTGTGTGTGTGTGTGTGTGTGTGTGTGTGTGTGTGTGTGTGTGTGTGTGTGTGTGTATGAGATTAATGTAGAGCAGGTGGCACCTGATCCAATGGATCAGGTGCAAGACACAAAAAGGTGGGACCCAGTGAGTACAAGCCCATGTGGGGGCTTGTACTTCACACCTTTTTTGTGTCTTAGCACCTGATCCATTGGATCAGGTGCCACCTTTTCTACATTAAATCCTATATATTTTTTGGAAAGTTAGTGATACATTATTGAAAAAGTTATAAAAATGTACAAATAGACAAGATCAGTTATACAAAGGTTGGTGATGGTAGAGTTGGGAGCGGACACAAGCGTCGTCACCCCCTACTGCCGACCCGCCCTTTCAACCAATCCGAAAAAAGGCTAAATTATTAGGAACAGAAAATAGAAAAAGTTATTAAATCATATATGTGTATATATATGTATATATATATATATATATATGTATGTATATATATATATATATATGTATGTATATATATATATATATATATATGTATATATATATATATGAAAATTTTCAAATGAGAACATTTCGCACGGTGCGAAAATGTTTTTATCTTTTTTTTGAAATTTTTTTTTCAAAAATTCTTTTTTCCACCCTCATTATATGTTGTTATACCCCCCTCAAAAAATAATCGTTGAGAAATAATGTCATTTGGCCTTCGATCAAGGCATTTCATCAAATTCGCACGTTTTGAGACCGTTAAATTTGTAACGGGTGGATGGGTGCTCTAATCCCCAACGGGTTCACCCATTATTTTCCCTGGGGTATATAATTGTATGGATTAAACATCAAAAAAAGAATTTTTGAAAAAAAAAATTTCAAAAAAAAGATAAAATTCTTTTCGCACGGTGCGAAAAGCCCCTTTTTCGCAATGGAAGATTGCCCATATATATATATATATATATATATATATATATATATATATATATCTATATTATAAAACAGGGATGTTATCATGGGTTATTGGATAAGAGTTTTTGGATAAGAGAAATTGGATAAGGGTTTGAATTGTATTTGGGGTATATAAATGAGGGATGTTATGATGAGTTTTTGGATAAGAGATATTGGATAAGAGAAATTGGATAAGGGTTTGAATTGTATTTAGGGTATAAAAATGAGGGATGTTATGAGTTTTTGGATAAGAGATATTGGATAAGATATATTGGATAAGGAATATGGGGGGAGTTTTGAAATTTAAAATTTGAATTTTGAAAAACATTTTGAAGTTTAAAATTCTCTTCCCTGCCCATACTCTCTCCCCCAAAAAAAATCTCTTCCGCAAGCAGCACCCATCCAGTTCCGGAACGCCTCCCCTCAAACCCCAAAAAATTCTCTTCCCTACCCACACTGTCTCTCCCCAAAAAATCTCTTCCGCGAGCAGCTCCCATCCAGTTCCGGAGCGTCTCCCCTCAAACCCTCAAAACCCTCAACCTCTCTTCACAACCGAAGGGCACTCGCAAGCCTTCACAGCCGGCAGACCACCATCATCGACCCTGCAGCCGCCTCTAACGCTGCTAGCAAGTGGGCCCAGTCTTCATCGCAGCTGGTGGGTTTAATTGGCTTTATTGCCCGTTGGTTTTCGATTTTGATGGGTTTCCTTGGCTTTATTGCCTAATTCTTACGATTTGTTGGTTCATTTGTGTTGCATGTTGCTGAGGTTGGGAGTGGAAATGGATTGTTGACTACTGGGGGAAGAGAAGGCTTGCTACTTCATCTGGGGGAAGATGAGGTTTGGGAACATCTAGATGTGTCGGCCTTGATCTGGGGGAAGAGAAGGCACTATTTTGTGTGTTGGGTAATCTGCAAAATTTGATTTTTGGTTTGGTTTGGTTGAGATTTGAAGATTCGGCCTTGATGTGGGGGAAGATCAGGTTTACTATTTGATTTTCTATTTTTCTTCATCTGGTTGTTCTAAAAACATGATTTTGTGTGTTGGGTAATCTTCAAAATTTGATTTTTGATTTGGTTTGGATTGAGGTTTGAAGATTCAGCATTCATCTGGGGGGAAGAGCATGTATGCTATTTGAGTTTTCTATTTTTCTTCATCTAGATGTTCTAAAAACATGATTCAATTTGAGCGATCATTTGAAACTGCAGGACCAAAAAAGAAAGCGAAGACGAATCCAATTGTGAAGAGTTCATTCAAGTTGGAGCACCCGCTCGGTCTGTGCCCTCTTCCCCAATTTTCGATGAAATTATATGATGGTGATTAAATTCAGATTAGAAAATTGAAAAACAAATTCAGATTATAAAATTAACGATTTTGGCTAATACATTTTTGTGATGTTAACATGAAAAGGATTTAAATATAGATACTGATTTTGATAATTAGATGAGCTTCGACATATGCGTGACTTCATGGTACGTTTTGCCCATTAGGTTGATTTGCTATGCTTGCTCAATTGTTGTGAATTTTACTATTTTAATTTTTTTTCTCAATTGAAAAATGATGAAAAATATGGTCAATCGACAATAAATTGAATTGACGATTCTTGCAGTGTTCTACAGAAAGTTCTCTCATGGGCTACGCCAATTCTTCCTGGCCTCTATAGTTCTCTCATGGGCTATGACAATTTTTGCTACCATCATCTGGATAAAGGAGGAAGGACGAAACTCAGATTTTTGGGAAACTCAGATTTTTGGGTAACGGTTTTCAGTGAAGTAGTTGTGAGGAGGAAAGGGGCTGCCGCAGGTAAGAGGATAACCATCAAACAATATGTTTTTTACTTTGTAAGGAATATTCCTTAAGAATCAACATAGCTTAACCACTTGGACTAATTTGAATATGCAACTTAAAAAATGAGATTCTAATTTCAAAATACAAAGATTTGAATATGATAGATGAATATCAAAATATGAAAGATTTACTGGACATATGGTTAAAACCCAAAAAAATACACAAATGCTATGGGCTTTTACTGAAGTAACAAGCAACTAATCGTTATTCCTGTTAACATGTATGGTGTTATTCCTGTATGGTGTTAACACATTATGATCTTAGTTTTGACATATGCTTTCTATGGTTCTAAACTGTTAACAGGTATGGAAGGATGCAGATGGTATTCTGACATGTGATCCTAATATCTGCCCAACTGCAATGCCTGAACCATACTTGACATTTGATAAGGCAGCTGAACTGCCCACTTTGGTGCATAGGTAAACTTCTTGCAGATGGAATTCTTGAAGATGCTGAAGCTAAATGTAAGTTTAAAGCAATGTGCAAAGTTTTGTTGCATGATTATATTAATATCAGATTATGGAGATAAAGTTATTACCTGCAACGTTAGTTTTCTGCAGGGAATTTTAAATCTTCGGGCTTTTTTCATTAGGAAACAGCTAAGAATTTGTGTGATTCTAATTAATCGAGCAATATGAGCAGTACTATGAGATTTCTGATTCTCTCTCGAGAAAGTGAACGTTGGCTGCTCATCTCGATGGAGGTAAGATTTTGGTGAAGTTATCGAACCCTAACTATATGAACTTTTGTTTGGTTACATGTTGAAGCTCCATATGATTTGCAGAACAAAAGAAGCAGAAAATTTTTGAGGAAAAAAACGGGACTCGAGGATGCTGAAGGATTGGTACTGATTGAGAAACCTATCTTATTGATTTATTGGATTGAACTCACTTTGTGTGCTCTTTTTTTGTTATTTAAATTTGTTGTATTCTATTTAGATTCGAAAAATGGATCTTGAGGCAAGAAGTCTTCAGCCAAGTGTTGAAGCTGTGTTGCTTGCAAAGTTAAGGGAGTACAAATCAGATCTGAGCAACTTAAAAAGCGAGGTTAAGAGAATTACAACAGCTAATTCTAATGCCGCTACAAGGGTGGAGCTGCTGAAATCTGGGATGGCTGACGCACTAGCGGTATGATGGACACTTAGTTACTGCGTGGCAGCATCGTGTGTCAATATTTATTAAATTTTATGTGCTTGCTGTTTTGATAACTTTATTTATGTTCTCCCTAATCTTTCCTATTCAATCTCTCAAAATTTTACAATGCATCTGCCTCTTACTAGGCTATCCTGAAATTCATTTATATACGCCAGTCTCAAAATTTTGCAATGCATGCAGTTTGTTTCTAAGTGCTATTAAGATTTTGATTTTATTGTCTCTGTTGTTTGTGGATTGGCTGAGTTAATGTATTCAAATTTTTCTTACACCTGCAATCTAAGAGCACAGAATAGAGTGATGGCTTATCATATAGACCAACTCACTAAATACATTATACATTTTTGCAAAAGAAATCTCAAAAAGTCCTGCTAAATGCAAGAAAAAGAAAACTTGAGGTGTAGCGATGCTGTAAATTCGAGCAGCTTTTATACTGATGCTACATAATGAGTTTGAACACATTAATCTGTTAAAAAGCAAAAAAAGAGCATATTAAAGGAACCTCAAGAAATCTTTATACGTGGTAAGCTCAGAGTTTTGGCATAACAATTGAATGTGCCTAAGTTGATGTATGAACAGATTTATGGTTAACCAATAAAGCAATATATGATTGGAAGGTAGACACCTGAAAGATATATAGTGAAAGAAGGTTCAACATCAAATTCAGAAAGAAGACATCTGTGATGTCAATGGCCTCAGGTTCTCAAGGATATGGAAAACATCCTGATAAATAAAATCAGCACATTGAACCAGAGTAAGCTCCATGCCCAAACCTAAACTGCAAAATAGACTCTGACCCCCAGCAGGCATCGCTTTCAGCATATCCACAAAACCCAGTGCCCCTCAGAGTGAGAAAGGAAAACTAAACGGACGGTAATGTTAGGAGTTCTATCGTGTTACTGGGACAGTTCAAATTTAAAAAATTGTTGTGTTGGACATGCAAACATCACAGTGCACTACGACACATGTAATCGATGACTCAGACAGCTAATATAAAGAAAAAGAAACAGACTATCGATGCATAATAAAAGAAATAGAAATATGTTCGGAATGAAAATCAGATGCGTAAAGGGATGTTACATAGAAAGTGTTAGAAGAGGAGCAAACAGTGATATACACTGTTATGCTCTTTTACCTGACAATCATAGTTCTACCCCACCACCAACACATGCGTGCGCGTGCCCCCAACAATCATTGTCTCAATGAATCTGTAATTTTGAATGAGCAATTTTTTGTGGTGTAGGTGTTCATGTGAGAGGTTGAGGAGATATCAACTAAAATATTCATAGACTCTGTTGCTTGGCATGAAAGAAGTGGATATCATGTTTCCACATATGTTTTTTTCTTTGGTTTTACTTGCCACTATTGGTTGAGAAGGGAAGATGCATGTTTTTTTGTAATCAATGGGCAGAGCATGGTTTGAGGAGAGTAAACAAGTAGGATGATATATGTATGATTTGATTGAATTTGGAGAATTGATCTGTCAAATTACTTTGAAATTAGGGATCCTGTATGAAATTCTTATTTGATCCATTTTTTGTAGCAAAAGCTGCCGCTTGAAACTATTTACTTGGATGTTCGAAACGTCGCTGATCGATGACGAGTTATAACAAAATGATCTTTAAATTCTCATGGGAGTATGGGACTGATTTGTTTCTTTTTCTAAATCCAGAGGTTACATATAGTTTATGTTTGATGTTTAATAGATTATGACTTTTGTGTCTAAATTAAGTACTCCAATAGTTGGCAATGTGGCTTTTAATCTTTGGTATTATATATTTGTGACTATGTTCTATTAAGTCGCATATGATGCTTTTGCAATTGGTCATATTTAGGATGATACATGTATGATTTGATTGAATTTGGGGAATTGTTCTATTAAGTTCTTATTATTTGATATGTTTGCTTTGTAGAGAAAGCTGATGCACTCCCTCTGTGTTTAATGCCACCTCAAACACCTCTATGTTTCGATTCAGTAATTGAAATGATCCCATGTTTTCTTCAACTGAGTTTTTTCAGCTCTTCTGTTGATCGTTGAAACGACAAATTTTCATTATCAAGGTGTACTCCTTTACTCATTTACATTTGTTATGTTATTTTTTCTTAGGATATTTTTATGCTAACAAATGGTATGTTTTACACATAACCAGCTGTCTGTGTATAACAAATCTCGGTTTTCTTGGGGTTTATGTTTGTTTTTTCCAGATTTGGGGTTTTCTTGCAGATTTGGGTTTTATGTTTTACACATAACGAGCTCTGTTTTTCCCCCTCGGCCATGAACTGATTACACCCTCGACCATGAATGCTTTTTTCCTCTGTTGTTCTTGGGGTTTATATTTGTATAATTCGTCAGATTTGAGTTTGTATTGTTCACTCTTCCCCATTTTCCCTCATCTACACAGCAGCAGAGTGATCATCTAATCTATAAATATACGTTGGCGCTCTTCTTGCTTCCCAAACATGAACAAGCCTGTCATTGCCACCACTAGCCAACAAATTTCCACCGTCTGACCATTTAAGTCCACAAACTTCAGCATAGTGCACATGGAAGTAGGATGATGGTTGCCCGGGAATTTTCACTGCAGAAATGAAAAAGAAAATGCACATGAAAAAGGTTAACTCTTTACTGACTATTTACTGACTAATATATAAACATGAAGACAAGAAGGAAAAAAAATCAAAAGCCATAAATGTATAGATAGAGTACCATCATGGTTTATAATAAAGGTGTCACGGCTTCAGGATGTTAAAATGTTGCTATTCCAACTAAGGCTTCCAACCCTGTCACTGTGCTTCTCTAAAGTTCTTACCTAAAATGCATGTCACTGTTCATGTTCTTTCAACATTTTCAACATTTTGCATTATATCTGTTATGTTGAATTTTCATTTTCAATCTATTGCAAACATTTTCATTTTCAACATTTTCATTATCATTTTCAACAGTTTGCATTTTGAAGCGTTTGCATTTTGGATTCAACATTTTTCATTTTGGATTCAACCTGCAACCATCATGTTCATTTTGGATTGGAAAAGTTTAGATCAATTTTGTTTACTTGAATAATTTTGGGTGGGACCAGGTCATTTTGAATCATTTTGCTTTTCATTTTCAATTTTTGAAAAGTTCAGTTGAGGGTTAATGCATGTTGAGCTCATTTTCATTTGCAAGCTTATTCAACATTTTCATATGTGCCAGTAACAAATATGTACTGAAATGTTGATATGTGCCAGTAACAAATATCAACATATCAACTGAAATTGCATTTGTTAGGGTGTGTTTTTTGGTTCAAATTGGCATATATGATGAATGGGAAATTATATATTGGATGGAAAATTGGCAATATATGATGGACGGGAAAATATATGCTGGCTGGAAAATGCAATCTCAAACTGATGGTGGTCTAAATTTGATATGCAATCTCAAACTGATTTGATATGCAAATTACTTGGTAACTGCATTTTAATAGCTGAATACATCCTATATGAGTGAATGTGTGTGTTTATGGTTCAAATTGTGCAAAACTTATTAGGTGTGTTTAGAATGGGTGTGCAAAACTGATACATTGCAAACAGATACATTTTAATCTCCAACTACTCGCCTTCACATCTCAAATTGTTTGCATTTTATTTTTTGTTTGCATTTTAAATATGTGGTTTTATTCCTTTCTGATATTATATGTACTGAAATTGTTTGCATTTCACATCTCAAATTATATTTTAAATATGTGTGTTTAGAATGGTTTTTTATTTTACATCCTATATTGTCTTCTTCTTTTATTCCTTTCTGAGCTATTTTCTTGAATCTCTTCTTATAATTGGCCTAGATCTCTTCTGCTGTATATTCTACAAAGATCAGCAGATTTCTGATTTCATGAAGGCTGATTCCAATGTTCACCAGTAGAAGGGCAGCAATGCTAGGTGTGCTTTAATTATTCATTATATACATATACTTCTGTGTCATTTGTGCTAAGTAATGACATGATTTTGAACCCCAGTTCATCACAATTTAATCTATCGTGAATACCCGTCTTAATTTGGATAAATTTTGGAACAGAATATATGCATGGAGAGCAAATAATTTATTCATTGCCTTCAACGGCTACTGTAAGGAGGGTAACAGCGAAGTACAGGTAAGTTCACTAATTTGTCTTTCTATTCTCTGGTTGACGGGTAGTTTGCTGGTTGTCTTCGCAAAGAAACAATTTTTGCTACCATCATCTGGATAAAGGAGGAAGGACGAAACTCAGATTTTTGGGAAACTCAGATTTTTGGGTAACGGTTTTCAGTGAAGTAGTTGTGAGGAGGAAAGGGGCTGCCGCAGGTAAGAGGATAACCATCAAACAATATGTTTTTTACTTTGTAAGGAATATTCCTTAAGAATCAACATAGCTTAACCACTTGGACTAATTTGAATATGCAACTTAAAAAATGAGATTCTAATTTCAAAATACAAAGATTTGAATATGATAGATGAATATCAAAATATGAAAGATTTACTGGACATATGGTTAAAACCCAAAAAAATACACATAAGCTATGGGCTTTTACTGAAGTAACAAGCCTCCTATCACATTCCATATGATCATCTAGACGATCTAGCATTGTAAATGTTTTTATGATAATCACATACTTCCGTTTAGGATTAAGTTTGTCTTTTTGATGGATTACAATCCTTCATGAGAAAGCCCACAGAGTTTCATCATCTTGGCTTCCCTTTGATCTAAAAGACCGGGTCAAATATCATCTTTTCATCTTCTACATTCAACTGATGAATGTGTATATGATGGAATCTTTTCTATCATGAAGACTCCTGGTTCATGATATATGACCTTAAATCACCTTTCATTACCCATCTCTAAATCTAGCACTTAAAATTCTAAAATTCTTTGATGTATCAAGTTTGTGAGTGATTTTAAGTTTTCTCATGTGTGCCAATTTTGTGTTCAAGTTCCAATTTCTATTTAATTTTGTGTTCAATTTTGCAGAAATACATCAAGTTTCGATTGTTGTTGTTCAAATACCCAACAAGTAAGCTTGGTGGTTCAAATCTTCAAGTTCCGATTTGAATTCTGTGTTCAATTTCGTGTTCAAGTTCTGATTTCTATTCAATTTTGTGTTCAATTTTGTAGAAATACATCAAATTTGTGTTCTGATTTCAATTTTGTTATTGTTCAAATAACCTCGGAACGTATTTTGTTGCTAATTGAAGGATATTGACAGAAATTGAAATCGACTTGGTAGAAATTGAAGGATTTTGTTGCTAATTGAAGGATATTGACATAAATATATTTTGTTGATGTTCAATTTTGTTGCAGAAATACATCAACTTTTTTCCCGTGTTCAAGTTTTTCAGGTAATCCTCACCGTTTTTTATTTTTTTGTTAATTGAGCCTAAAGCTATATGTAAAAACCAAGTTTCTTGGTCCAAGTAAAACATCCAAGTGAAAGGGTTGATCACAAATACATATTTAGTTAACAACCACATTATCCTCTTTCATTTTGATATTTTAGTTGATCAGTAACATTATCCTGAAAAAAAACAGGATACATAGTTAACGGTAGAGGGTTACTTGCATGATCCAAGTTAGAGGGTTACTTGCAAGATTGTTACATGATACCTTTGTTACATGATATCCTTTAGTTAACATCCACCCACATTACTCATGGTGATAACAAATATGTAGCTATCGTCTTGGTAGCATTAAATGTTTGATACTTAGTTATTAGGATACTCATATTAACTTTAAACGTAACGTGATAGTTAACAGGATATTCATATTGGTAGCGTTAAATGTATTAACATACATTCTCAACAAGAATATCCTTTAGTTATACATCTATTATACAATCGAAAGTTAAACATGATACTTTGTTGGTGAAAAGTGAAAAGTGCCATAAATGTGCAGTACTAAAGGATATTCTTGATTGCAAAACTAAAGGATAATCATTAATCATTAATTATTGCAAAACTAATGTGCAAAACTACAGGATAATCATTGCAAAACTAAAGGATAATCATTAATACCCTCCTAACACAAACACTTTTGCTGACATTGAGAGAAAACTGAAGTTGAGAGAAAATTGAAGTGCCATGTTAATGTCCATTTTGAATAATAACAGGAGATTAATATAGCAAGCTACTACACTTCTTCTGACATATTTGCATGTTTTAGTGAACTGATGTACATCACTTTCACTCTAAATATTTGCATGTTGCAACATATTAAATATTTTCTTAGCAAACAACTGATCTCAAGGAAAATTAATGATCTATGGATTTTATTATGAACCGTATGAGTTTCATGAGTTGGTCTTTGAATAGCCTTTATTTTATTCTCCTCTTCTACAACCAAGGGCATAGGGTATTCTTCTTCGTGGTCTTAAATGAAGCAAACTTTTATATCCTCAAAAGTTAGGGCAGTGGTGGCATTCAAGGGTTATTGCATCCTCTGTGGATAATGTTGAAGCAAGTAAGCACCTGTATTTTGAATAACATTTGTTTGCTTAAAACTAAACATCTTTACAATCATAAGATGGTAAATTTAGATTCTCTTTTACTGCATTTGTAGATGTTTATGTCATGTAGTTCTAGAAGCATGGGTTGCCATACACGCATATATTTCTTATGGTTGTATGATCTCAAATAAATTTTGTTCCGTTTATTTTTGATGTTTTTGCATGATAGTGGATTGTTTTTTGTTTCTGTAAAATGTTGCACATTTTAGCTGTATATTTTATAGCATTGTGGGATTTCAAATAAAAACTTAAACCTGTCAAATTGTTAAACCTGAATGTTATATATTTTCAAGTTCAATATGATGGCATACATATTGTTAAATTGTTAAACCTGAATTTGCAAGAGATGTAGTAAATGTCTTTTGAATTTACAAGTTAAGAAGCCACATGTCTATCGACCTAATGGCATAATTGCTTTTCCCCCTTGCTTAGCCACTTATAATATCATCTTTGAAAGAATCCAGTCACAATGCAACTACAAATATTTACTTTGTACCTTGATACTTTGTTGTGGGATCTGTTTAACCCATAATAACATCATTCGTTAATTATGAAATCCAGAAGCATGGTGTTCCATTATTGTTAAAAATGGCTGGTCATTAGATCCTTCTCAAACTCTGATTCTCTCCCTAACACATCGAGGGCGGGTAGAAATGCCATTGCTGAATTTGGCACATGATGCTTATGAGAATTTTCCGAGTCATAAAGGTACATAAGTATTTCGATAAGAAAATAGTAACATGGATTATTTGTCAAAAAAATTGAATTGAGAAAACAATCTTATGTCTTTTTATTTTGTTTTCGATAGCATCGATATGGTTCCAAGTAGTTGATACTTGGCCAACAGTTGACATATTGGTAAAAATAATACAGGTCATATTGGTCTTCATTTCGGTCAAATGATCTTTATTTGCATTTTTTCGATTCATTCTTCAGTTTTTGAATATTCTTTTGATAATTTCAGGCATTATTTGCGACGCATTGTTAACAAAGATGAGCTGATCTCAACTGTTGTAGGTGTTAGTAGTTCAAGTGAGAGGGATGTGTATCATTTGATTAGTTATACTTGGGCAACAGTTGACATATTGGTTAAAATAATAAAGGTCATATTGGTCTTCATTTCGGTCTAATGATCTTTATTTGCATTTTTTCGATTCATTCTTCAGTTTTTGAAAATTCTTTTGATAATTTCAGGCATTATTTGCGACACATTGTTGACAAAGATGAGCAGATCTCAACTGCTGAAGGTGTTAGTAGTTCAGTGAGAGGGATGAGAGGGATGTGTATCATTTGATTAGTTATACTACCAACAGTAGTGCATGAATACATTTTTATGTAGAAAAGGTTGATTATGAACCATATATTTGAAGCATTCATCCTAAACAGCTGAATTGTATCCTCTTTGGAAATTAATCACTTTATATTGGGGGACAATTTGACGTTATGGGTATTGTACTTTTTTTGAAAGGATTTCAGGCACGAAAAGGCTCATTTTGCGTGTTATTTGTACATTTTAAAGCATTTGAGTAATCACTTTATATTGGGGGATAATCTGAATTTATTGGTATTGCACTTTTTTTGAAAGGATTTCAGGTATGAAAATGCGCATTTTGTGTGTTATTTGTACATTCTAAAGCATTTGCAAGTTATATTTTTTGCTATATACATCTTACAAGATTTCATATTCGGTATATATTGTGTTCAAAATTATGATATCAATGTACATCGACTAAGATGAAGCAATTTGTTCTAATCAAGTCAAGGATGTCCTAGGTGCCTGAAGACGTGGCACGATCTGCATAAGCAGGGCCAGAAATGCTTATCTCGGTTGAGCTATATAATGATTGGCCCCAAAATGTTTATCTCGACATTTAAAATAAGATTAATAGCCAAATGGAATAGCAACATGTGAATCTGTTTCAGTTGGGAAATGATGCTTCCAAACACTTGGAAACCTTGGCACATAGCAAAAAACGAGCAGTATTCCTTCTTTGCATGATTGTAGCCATTATACCTGCAATGAATGATAGTGACAAAGTTTTAGCATTTAATCAATAAAAACTAAATAAGGTTATATCAAAGATTGCTAAACCTGGAAGATCAACCTCAATTTCGTCTATAAAGAGGAAAAAAAAGAAAGAAAAAATAGATCTGAAAATATGAAAGCTTTAGGATAGTTCTAGCTAAAAACTAAACAAGCATGGCAGAATTTGTGTTTCAAGGGTGGCATGTTTGTACTGATGATATCTCTAATTAGGAGGTATGCAGACCAAATCCTCTGTAGAGAATATTGGCAGGGACGGATCCATGTGGGATAGGAGTGCGTAGGTGCCCATACATGACCTTCGCCAAACACTAAATATATATTAAGGATTGCAAATGTATCTATGTAATGGCGAAGGATAACCATGTTCAACCCACTAATAAAGAAGAAGCTGAAATGAAGACATTTTGTGTGGCTTTTATTGAGACAACATATCATCAAAGATCACCTATTCAAGAGATGTAGGTTAAAGTTGTCGTAAACCTGTCATCATTCTTTGCTTTCGGAAAAGATCCACATACATCCCTCCATTGGTGGGTATCAATTTTTCGAGAAGCAACCACAATGCCACGATAACTAATCATTCAGTTAGGAGAAGAGTCCGACACTTAAAAAATTGTGTATTTGTTAATTCACCAATGGCGGATTTTTAAATGCATAACCCCCTAATAATTGTGTAAGCTTTCGTATCCATCGGGCAGAACTAAATATGGATGGAACTATATTTTTGGTTGAATTAAAATTTTTAGGAAAACAAAATTCTCTGGAGGAACTGACTTATGTGATGAACTAGAATTTTTGGAAATTGTAAGTTTATGACGGAAACCTAAAATTATTTTGGAGGAACTACTTTGGAGAGAACGAATTTTAAGGGGAACTAAAATTTTTGGGGAAACTAAATTCTCTGGGACGAACATAATTTCAGGGGAACGAAATTTTTTTATAAATTTAAATTTTGGGGAATTAATATCTTTGGAAAGTGAAATTTTGAATGGGGGAAACAATAAAATTTTGTATATAGCGGGAAGTAAATTTTGCGGTGAACTAAATTTTTTTTGGAGAATTAAATTTTTTGGGGAACTATAATTTTCGCGGGTGCCGAATGCGTGGGCGGCGGGCACTAAATTTTTTATGCTTATTTGTTGTTCTGCGCCGAAGGTGCCCGCGCCGAATTTGTTGTTCCGTGGCAAAGGCGCCGGTGCCGCTAACTATTTTTACGCTAATTTGTGGTTCTTTTAAATTTTGTCTGTGGACATAATTTTTTAGGGAACAAAGATTTCGTGGGAGAAAATCTTAAATGAACCGTGCCCGCGGGCACGGGCTATGACTAGTATATATATATATGAATGGTAAGCAAAATTTATTCATATAACTCAACAAATTACAATATTGGTTTACAAAGTAGAACCAAACATTAAACGCAAGAGAAACAAAGCCATACAAAAACCTACAACTCCGATAAAGCAAGGAATCCTAGCGATATTTAGGATTCCGAGTTTCCCTTGAGCTTTTTCGTCGAGGTGGGTCCAAATAAGTCTTTTTGAGTGTGATTAATTTTGGAGCTAAGCGGCGCATTTCATCCTCCCACTCTTGGTTTATCATTGTAGCATCTCCATCAAATTCTTCCACCCATTCTTCCTCATATTCATCCTCATCAGCATTTTCATCCTCAACATTGTCAGGGTCATCAACACGGTCATTACCAGAAGGGCCCCCAGCTTCCACAGAATTTGGAATCACATGTACATCCGCTGCATCACCATTAGTTACCTCTACATTTCCATTAGAAGGGCCTCCAGGCTCTATAGTAGATGAAAAACCTCTGCTCGTAACATTCCCTTCATTAATCAACACATTTCCAGCCGCAGACATAGTAGCCTTACCTTTCTCCACCCAAACCTTCTTAAACGGACATTGGGAGGTTGAATGCCCAAAGCACTCACACGTTGGATAGCTTGGAGGCAAGTTTTCATATTCCACTTTAATGATCACATTCTCCTCATCATCCACAGCAATCTCAATTTTATTTTGCTATTTGGTCTTTGCATCAATTTCAACAAAACATCTTGCATAGGAGTATCTTTCTCCCAAAGCTGTAGCCTTATCAAGGAATAATGGCTTACCTATAGAGCTAGCAATTATACTTATGCACTCTGAAGACCAAAATTTCAGTGGTAAGTCAGGAAATCTTACCCACACTGGAATTGATGACAGAAGATCGCTGTCCATAGTGAGGTCTGGAGTCCAGCGTCGTAGCACTATCACTCTTTTATCGAACATCCACGGCCCTCCTTGGAGTATCCTGCTGCAATCTTCCTCCAGCTCAAACACGAAGAAGAAAAAACCATTTTCTCTAGAGTGGACCTGTAAAGTACCCTTTGGCCGCCACAAACGATGAACACATGCACGAAGGTGAGAATATAAAGGTTTGTCACCCACAACATAACCAGCAAGTGTACGTCCCCATTTTGCAACATTAGTAGAGATTGCTTCCTGCGGGATCCACGGGACAGTCTTCCCTGAAGGAACCTCCCGAAGAGGATAGTAAGAACATTTGCTAATCTCTTCTACAGCGCGCCCAACAGAAAAAAGCGAACTCCAGGCTTCTCGACCTGTCTTCGCCACTCTTAAAGGAGCAGGTGGTTGGCTGGCAGCTTTTCCCTTCCGAATGTTATTAGAATTCCGTTGTAATGCGGGATATTCTTCAGCGTAGTTGGGTGTTGACTTTGCTACAGCAGACGTTGACATCCTTTGAAGACAAAATGAAGAACATTGATGAAAAGGATTTCCAGTGTTGATACAGGTGGGATTGGATCTGCTACCCATGATCAGCTCGTGGAGACCCTGATCAGTCAGCCAGCGGGGGAGACGACACCCAGACCGGATCAGAACCCGCCGTGATCTGGCGTCGAGAGAACCTGAAGCCTGAAGCGACTGATCTGGCGTCGAGGAAACCGGATCTGAGCGCCTGAAGTGATCAGGTCTACGAACGACCGGATCAGGTCTGCGAAGTGACGACCGGAGCTGGATCTTCGTGCGTCGACTGGATTCAAGGATTCTTCGAGCAGCGAATCGACCGGAGGTCTGCGCAGCGGAGTCAATCGGAGCTGGTCGGAATCAAGCGGAGTCGAGCGGAGTCGACAGGATTCCAGCAGCGAATCGACTGGAGGTCTTCGTGCGTCGACTGGATCTTCGACTGGATTCGAGCTTCGACTGGATTCGAGCTTCGTGCGTCGACTGGATTCGAGCTTCGAGCAGCGAATCGACCGGAAGAGGTCTGAGCAGATCGAGCACAGTCGATCGGATCAAAGCGGATCGATCGTGCAGCGGAGCCGAGCAGGTTACGCAGCAGTCGACCGGATTCGAGGAGCAATATATACTAGTCATAACCCGTGCCCGCGGGCACGGTTCAATTAAGATTTTCCCCCGCAAAATCTTTGTTCCCCAAAAAATTATTTCCACGGTCAAAATTGCGTGGAACAACAAATTTGCGTAAAAATATTTAGCGACATGGACGCATTCGGCGTGAAACAACAAATTCGGCGCGGAACAACAAATTAGTGTAAAAACATTTAGCGGGCGCCTTCGGCGCGGGCGCGGTTCAATTAAGATTTTCCCCCGAAAAATCTTTGTTCCCCAAAAAATTATATCCACGGTCAAAATTGCGCGGAACAACAAATACGCAAAATCATGAGCTTCCCTAGACAGCTTAATGCTGGGAGAGCAAGAGAAGGCCAATTCCTCTATTTTGTTTTTTTTCCAATTTCCAAAGCGCGCTGACAACTTAATCCTGTGTACTCTTTTTACCCACAAAAAAAGTTGGACCCACAAAAATTTAATCCCAACCGTTCATTCCCCAACAATTAATCCTGGCCCTCTTTCTATCAACCACTTTGTCCTAGTCAGCTTGACCTATTCTGCCCTAGGATTCAAAAATCGATGTCAAATGTATAATATAGTCATAACCCGTGCCCGCGGGCACGGTTCATTTAAGATTTTCCCCCGCGAAATCTGTTTTCCCCAAAAAATTATTACCACCGCCAAAATTTTAAAGAACAGCAAATTAGCGTAAAAATATTTAGTGGCATGGGCGCATTCGGCATGGGAAAATTCGGCACGGACGGAACAACAAATTCGATGCGGGCGCCTTCAAATTAGTGTAAAAATATTTAGTGGCATGGGCGCATTCGATGCGGGCAAATTCGGCACGTGCAAATTCAGCACGGACGGAACAACAAATTTGATGCGGGCGCCTTCAAATTAGCGTAAAAATATTTAGTGGCATGGGCGCACTCGGCCTGGGCACCTTCTGCGCGGAACAACAAATTCATCGTGGATGCCTTCGACGCGGAACAACAAATGTGGCACGGGCGTCTTCGGCAAATTCGGCGTAGAATAACAAATTCGGCGCATGCGTCTTCGGCGTAGAACAACAAAGTCGGCGCGGGCGCCTTCGGCGCGAAACAACAAATTAGCATAAAAAAATTCGCCACGGATGCCTTGAACATAGAACTACAAATTCGGCACAAAACAACAAATTCGGTGCAGGCGTCTTCGGCGTGGAATAACAAATTAGCGTAAAAAATTTAGCTCGCGCCGAAAGCGTGGACCAACAAATTCTGTGTGGAACAACGTGCGGGCTACCGAAAAGAGTTGTTCCCTCCAGATTTATTCCACACCAAATTTAAATTTTAGGTCCATATAAATGTAGTTCCTCAAAATTTTAAATTAACAACTACATTTAAAGTTTTAGATTAACAACCATATAAATCTTAGTCAACAACCACATTCAAAAAAATCCCTCAATTGTTTGGGTGCGAACAGTTTGAACGTCATTCTGTTCGCCAAAAAAAACACACACACACACAACCCCCCCGCTCTCTCTCCCCACATCCTCATCTTCCTCGTCTCTCATCTTAATCCTAAAGAAAAAAGAGCAGGGTGTGGAATCTTATCTATCTCTCATCTCAATTCGCATTATATCTCCTTCTCCGTATCTTTTCTTTCCTTAGATCATCACTAATCAATTCAATTATTAAGTGATTTCCATGTTGATTTTGCAAGTTCATTTCATGGTTTTTTCTTTCCTTAGATTATCACCAATCAATTCAATTATTAAGTGATTTCCATGTTGATTTTGCAAGTTCATTTCATGGTTTTTGTCATACGGTCTATTCAATTTTGTTTTCTGTATTAGGGAACCCAATAAATAAATTACCAGATGAAGTACATTAGACAAATGGAGTCAATCAAGGCACCGAAGATTTATTCACCAACCTTGATACCTACATATGCCACATCATGGTATGCCTAACAAAGCCTCATTGGTCTTTTTTTGCAGTGGCTACAAAATGCAGTTCCAATTTTCCAAGCTAGAAACTCAAGAAACACCACAAATTCAACATACATATTAATAAGAATGAATTTTATGCATCGATTGATATAAAAGTTACATACAAAACATTTCAAGACATTTCTGGCCTATTCTCAAAACAAAAGAGCATATGAATAGCATGGCAAATAAACTGATACTAACCATTAAAAACAAAAAAAGAAAATAAAAGACAACATAATCATAAATACACGTCTTCTATACATGATCATCATTCCATGATGTAACGACTGCATTTCATGTATCTGGATTTATTATTATATAATATATGTTTTGGTGGATTTTCTCCTCTTGTGTGGTTTTCGTCTCCGTAGATTTCATTTTCGATCGATTCGTCGTATTTTCTCGTTTCTTCCCTAGGATTGTCGATTTCGAAGTATGTCATTCGTGACGGGCTTCATAACGGTCGTATCTAACTATTAGATCAAGCCTAGGAGTCTTAGGAATCGATCCCGGGGCCCCGCGCTCCGTATCGGAACTTTCTGTGCTTATTAGCCGGTGTAAGAAGGGCCACCGACCGACTAGATGACGATCCAGTCGGTCGGCAATCCTTCTTGGACCGACTAATTGGCTTTCTAAAATTATTCAGGAGTTACTGTTTATCGTTAGTCGGTCTAAGAACGTTGGTTGACCGACTAGGTTGCAAACTAGTCGGTCAGCAATGCTTCTTTAACCGACTAACACATCATCTAAATTTTAGTATCAGTACTGTTCATTCTTAGTCGGTCTAAGTTCATCTTTCGACCGACTAGTTGTTAAACTAGTCGGTTAAGTTTTGTACTCAGACCGACTAATTCTTGGTTCTACTGTACAGTCGAGTTACTGTTTTCTCTTAGTCGGTCTAAGAACGTTCATCGACCGACTAGATGCTAAACTAGTCGGTCAGTATTTTTTCATGGACCGACTAACTCTAAATCCTATTTTCGTTCAGGAGTTACTGTTTGCACTTAGTCGGTCTGCGTTGGTCGACCGACCGACTAGTTGCCAAACTAGTCGGTCAGTGGTTGCTCTTTGACCGACTAACCAGTGTTAAAACCCTAATTTCTGGGCAGCCGCCAGCCTAGCCTATTTAAACCCAACCCAAACGTTTCTTCTTCCTCCAACACGACCCAAAACCCTAGAATCTTCCCCCTTCAGCCCCCATCTTCATCCAAGCTTCATTTCTCCATTCCAAGCCCTAAATCCATCATCCAAACCATCCATTCACTCTACCTACCTCTCATCTTCCCCAAAATCTCACCCAAACCCATCAAAATCCCCAAATCCCCCAAAACCCTAGTTTCCCCAAACTTCTCCAATCTTCTCCAGATCTGAACTTAGGGTTCCCCGGAGTGTTTCTTCCGTCTCCTCTCGGTAAGAAATCGTTCTACCGTTGTTTTCATAACTTATTGATAATTTTGGTGAAACCCTAATTAATTTCATGTGTTTGGTGATTGTTCCCCATAACAGCGATTCCCCGTAGGCTAGCATCCGCGGAAACGAACTTTCGTAACCGTTATCCCTGGTGATAAGCAAGTGAAACTTGCATCTTTTGATTTGTGCCATGTCTTAGGCCATTTACCTTGCTTTAGCGTAAAAGAGACTAGACGGTGAAAGGATAGCCGTTTAGGCGCCATTGACCTAGCTTGACAACGAAGCTTGGTCCGTCACCCTCATCATGCTTGTATGTCACGTTTACTTTAAATTAATGGTACACGAATATGTTCATGCCATTGCATATTGCCTGTCACGTTTAAATTCGATTAACTGTACGCTAATGTCTGTTCCTGGCATCGCATAGTGATTAATTATTGTGATTGCGTAGCACACGCTACAACGCTATTATTTTCCTGGCTCGTGTTCCAGAAGCGAGCTCTGTAGTTGGAAACCCCAACGCTCGATACACATGGGTGGGGTAAGAGATAAGCGGACTGAGCCCCGAGTTGGCCTGATCCGCCACTCCGGCCAGCAGGTGGACTCTCTAGTGCACAAGTGTTTATTAGTGATAGAGATAAGCGGCATGAGCCACGAGTTGGCCAGCAGGTGGACTCTCTATGCACTAAGTGATGATCGTAATAAGTGTTTATTAGTGATAGAGATAAGCGGCCTGAGCCACGAGCTGGCCAGCAGGTGGACTCTCTATGCACTAAGTGATGATCGTGATAAGTGTTTATTAGTGATACGAGATAAGCGGCCTGAGCCACGAGCTGGCCAGCAGGTGGACTCTCTATGCACTAAGTGATAAGTGATAAGTGATAAGTGATAAGTGATAAGTGATAAGTGATAAGTGATAAGTGATAAGTGATAAGTGATAAGTGATAAGTGATAAGTGATAAGTGAATAGTGATTAGTGAATTGGTAGCTTTCGCTACAACGTGCGTGCTTGTCTCTCTTTTAAACTGCTGCATCATGCTTAACTGCCATGTCATTGCTTATTACTATAACTGCTAGGTTGCTAGTTCCCCTTACTTTCAGTTTCCTTGCCCAAGTCTTTTAGACTTGCTGACATGTGCCCCTTTACTCTTTTGGGTGACACATGTTAGATCCTGAGCCCGAGTACCTTGTTGAGGACGAGGTGTTTGCTGACGCCGAGCCCGAGCTCGTGTTTGACGGGGAGTACGTGGACACTGGGGATCAGTCCTAGTGTCTTCGTTGTGTTTTACTTTTGTTAGACGGTTGTTTTGTTATCGGTGCGTGGTACCCATACTTTGTTATGTTGATGCTTTTGTTGGCCTTGTTCTGGGCCCTTAGACTCTTTTCTTTTAGCCTGGTGGCTTTTCTGGATGTTGAACTTATTTTTCTTGTTGGACAATATTTGAGATGTGAAGTTTTTTATTTCAGTCTCTCCTTTTATTATTATTGTTGTTCCGTTGTGGTTACAGGGACCTGCTTATGTTTTGTTTACGCTTATCGGGTTTGGGGCTTCACAGCTCCACTCTCGTGCGGACCTTTTCACGTCTCGCCTCCATTTTAGGGAAGCGGGTCGTGATAGGTTTTAGTGGTGGCCCATGCAGGTCCTTCTGTAACTGCGATTTTGGAATAGCGATAATAATATTAGAATGTCCAGTAAGTTAAGTTCGACGTCCGAGTCATAAGCTATGAGTTTAATCTGATTCGTTCTCTGTGTCATTAGATGGCAGGAAGGCGTTTCACCCGTGGTGGGGGGTAGTGGTGCGCTCCCTCATGATGAGGAGCCTGAGCGAGAACCCACCAGCGGTGAGATGATGCGGATGATGCTCAAGATGATGCAAGTGCAGCAGGGCGTGCTTCTGCAAGTCCAGAATGCTCCACTTGCTCGAGCTGCCCGGGCTCTTCCGGATGCCCCTCGCTCTGAGCCAGGAGCGAAGCAATTTCGGGAGCTGGGTCCCGCATATTTTGATGGTTCTGAGGGTCCTCTGGCTGCCGATGAGTGGATTCGGAACATCGAGGACAATCTGAAGATGGCCAAGATCACCCCGGCTGGATGGGTTGATTTGGCGAAGAGGCAACTCAAGGATAATGCTCGGAATTGGTGGGATGCGGAAGAGAAGATGTTGGTGGAGCCGATAGCTTGGGCTACCTTCAAGGCCAGATTTGAGGGTGAGTTCTTCCCAAAGGCTGCCAGGGAAGAGATGCTGCAGCGTTTTATCGATTTGAAGCAAGGGAACTCGTCGGTGGACCTATATCACCAAGAGTTCATGAGGCTGAGTCGGTTTGCACCAAAGATGGTGCAGGACGCTGAGGAGAGAGCTCAGAGGTTCCTGCAGGGGCTTGCTTCGGAGCTCCAGAGTTTTGTGACCTCTTCTGACCGAGAATCTTATCAGAAGGTTCTGGTCGCTGCCAAGAGGCAGGAGCTGCTCGTGAACCAGAGGAGAGGGTCTGTTGTTGGCGCTGGGAAGAGGCCTGTGGAGCAGGCGAGAGCTGTGGTTAGGTCTGGATTCAGGCCGAACCAGCCTGCTCAGTTCAAGAGGCCAGGAGGGCCTGTTCGGAGGACTTGCCATTTCTGTGGCAAGGAGGGCCATGTCAAGGAATCGTGTAGGAGGTTCTTGGGGCAATGTATTGCCTGTGGAGATCCCGCCCATGTTCTCAGGGAGTGCCCGAGGTTGAAGCAGCATTGGAAGGCACCTGTTGCAGCACAGCCGTTGCAGCAGCGAGCGTCTGTTCCTGCTGGTCGTGGGGCGGCTCTTGTTCCGCAGGGGCAGGCTTTTCGGCAGGCTGTTCCGCCAAGGAGGCAGGCTTTTCTGATGACCGCTGCGGAGAGCGAGGCTGTGGATGAGGTTATCGCAGGTAATCCTCAATCTAGCTGTTACTTTCCTAGCTGGTTTGATTGTTAGATTGTGTTGTTTGCTTGAACATATTTGTTTGCTAGACTAGGGTTTGATTGTTAATTGATTGTTAGGTGTGGTTTTGGTTTGCACATTTCCTGCACGAGTCCTCTTTGACTCTGGTGCATCGATGTGCATTATTTCTCGGAGCTTCGTGGAGAGGCATTCCTTGTCGACGTCCCCTCTTTCGAAGAGTTGGAATATCGTTACAGGGAATGGCGTGGTCTCGGTGCATCGTGGTTGCAATTCTTGCTCGTTGGTGGTCTGTGGACATGAGCTTTTCGCTGATTTCATTGTCCACGACATCATCAACTATGATGCAGTTCTTGGGATGGATTGGCTTGCGAGCTTCTATGCTACGATCGACTGTCGGAGGAAGAAGGTGGTGTTCGAGATTCCTGGACATCCAGTATTTGAGTTCAGTTGTGGTAGCAGTTCGCTTGGTCCTGTCAGATTTCGGGCCAGGCCGGTGGAGGCTGTGGCTATGCAGATGGAGCTGGAGTGGCCAGCGGTGGTGCGGAATTTTGGTGACGTCTTCCCCGAGGAGATGTCTGGTTTGCCGCCTGATCGGGCTTTGGAATTTTCTATCGATCTTGTTCCAGGTGCGCAGCCGATTTCGAAGGCGCCGTATCGTATGGCACCTGCAGAGTTGGAAGAGTTGCGGAAGCAGTTGGATGAGCTTTTGCAGAAGGGTTATATTAATCCTAGCGTGTCTCCGTGGGGAGCACCGGTGTTGCTGGTTAAGAAGAAGGATGGTTCGCGTCGCATGTGCGTGGACTATCGGGAGTTGAATGCGGTGACCATTAAGAATAAATACCCGTTGCCTCGCATCGATGATATTTTTGATCAGCTTGGAGGTTCGAGGGTGTTTTCTAAATTGGATTTGAGGAGTGGTTACCATCAGTTGAAGGTGAAGAAGGGTGATGTTCCGAAGACAGCGTTCAGGACGAAGTATGGACACTATGAGTTCGTGGTTATGCCTTTTGGCGTAACTAACGCGCCCGCAGTTTTCATGAATCTGATGAACCTGATTTTCTACGACTTTTTAGATAAGTTTGTCGTTATCTTTATTGACGACATTCTGATCTATTCGAAGTCGGAGGAAGAGCATGCCTCGCACTTGAGGACGGTATTGGAGATTTTGAGGAAGCATCGGTTGTATGCTAAGTTTTCGAAGTGCGAGTTCTGGCTGGATAGAGTTGCTTTTCTCGGGCATGTGGTGACTGGAGATGGTATTTCAGTGGATCCCGAGAAGATTCGGGCCATCAGGGAGTGGCCTGTTCCGTCGTCTGCGTCTGAGATTCGGAGTTTTCTCGGACTTGCCGGTTATTATCGGCGATTCATTAAGGACTTTTCTCGTATTGCTGAGCCGATGACCAGGTTGACGCGGAAGGATGTTGCTTTTGTTTGGTCGGGTGATTGTGAGAGTGCTTTTGGTATTCTGAAGGAGAGGTTGACGACTGCCCATATTCTGGTTGTGCCTGATCGCAGCGGTGGGCTTGAGATCTTTTACGATGCTTCTGGCAAGGGTCTCGGTTGTGTGTTGCATCAGCACGGGCATGTTGTGGCGTATGCGTCTCGTCAGCTTAAGGTTCATGAGAAGAATTACCCGACGCATGATTTGGAGTTGGCTGCCGTTGTGTTTGCTCTTAAGATTTGGAGGCACTTCTTGCTGAGTGAGAAAGTGAAGATTTTCACCGATCACAAAAGCTTGAAGTATATTTTCACTCAGAAGGAGCTCAACATGCGACAGCGTCGGTGGTTGGAACTTATGGCGGATTATGAGATTGATTTGCAGTTTCACCCTGGCAAGGTGAATGTGGTTCCAGATGCTTTGAGTAGGCTTCCAGCGGTGATGATTTTGACCTCGCAGTGGAGATTGCAGCAGGATTTTTGCGAGTCTGGCGTGGAGATTGTTATTCCTGGGGAGGCTTCGTCGTTGATGTACATGCAGGTACAGTCGACGATCGTGGATCGGATCAAGGCTGGCCAGGCTGAGGATCCGAAGCTGGTGAGTATTCGGGAGCAGGTGAAAGCCGGTCTGCGGACTGACTTTTTGATTCATGAGGATGGCTCGCTGAGGTTTGGAGCCAGGTTGTGTGTGCCAGCTGGGGATATCAGAGAGGAGCTGATGGTGGAGGCACACAGTTCGCCGTATTCTGTGCATCCTGGTGGCACCAAGATGTACCAGGATCTTCGTCTGAATTATTGGTGGCATGGTATGAAGAGGAGCGTGGCTCGGAGTGTAGCCAAGTGTTTGGTTTGCCAGCAAGTGAAGGCGGAGCATCAGCGTTCGGCCGGGTTGCTACAACCGATTCCGATTCCGGAGTGGAAATGGCAACACATCACTATGGATTTCGTGACTGGACTACCTCGGAGTCCGAAGCAGAATGACGCGATTTGGGTGATCGTAGATCGATTGACCAAATCTGCGCACTTTATTCCGTTCTGAGTGGGACAGTCCACTGAGGCGCTAGCGAGGAGATATATGGAGGTAAAATTCTTTTACTCTCCGTTTTATTTCCTTTTCCTAGTTTGGATAGTGATGTAACATGAATCGTGCAGGAGGTTGTATGACTTCATGGAGTCCTCGTGAGTATCGTGTCTGATAGAGACACGAGGTTCACATCTCAGTTCTGGCAGAGTTTGCAGAAGAGCTTGGGTACGCGTCTGAGTTTCATCACGGCATACCATCCGCAGACGGATGGCCAGTCCGAGAGGACGATTCAGATTTTGGAGGACATGCTGAGGGCGTGCATGTTGGATTTCAAGGGTTCGTGGGAGGACCATCTACATTTGGTAGAGTTTTCCTACAACAACAGCTTCCAGGCGAGTATTGGCATGGCGCCTTTCGCCGCTCTTTATGGGAGGAAGTGTCGATCGCCATTGAGTTGGGATGACGTTGGTGATCGGGAGTTGTTGGGACCTGAGATGACCGTGGAGGCCGTGGATATCGTCAGGAATATTCGGGAGAGGTTGAGAATTGCTCAAGACCGTTTTAAGCATTGGGCGGATGCTAAACGTCGTCCTTTGGAGTTTCAGCCGGGCGACCATGTGTTCTTGAAGATTTCCCCGAATCGTGGTGTGATTCGTTTCGGGAAGCGTGGAAGTTGAGCCCGCGATACATTGGACCGTTTGATGTTTTGGAGAGGGTTGGCGAGGTAGCTTATCGCTTGGCCTTGCCGCCGTCTTTGGAAGGAGTTCACGATGTTTTCCATGTGTTGCAGCTTCGTCGATACATTAGCGATCCATCTCATGCGGTGGATTTTTCGGAGATTACCGTTTGCCCCGATATGACGTATGACCAGCATCCAGTGCAGATTCTGGACATGCGTCAGAAATCGCTTCGGAACAAGATTGTCAATCTTGTGAGGGTGATGTGGCGACACGGTTCACCTGGAGAGTCTACTTGGGAGAATGAGGATGAGATGTGAGAGCGTTTCCCACTTTTGTTTCCGGACTCGTGAGTAATCGGAAATTCCGAGGACGGAATTTTTCTTAAGTTGGGGAGGATGTAACGATTGCATTTCATGTATCTGGATTTATTATTATATAATATATGTTTTGGTGGATTTTCTCCTCTTGTGTGGTTTTCGTCTCCGTAGATTTCATTTTCGATCGATTCGTCGTATTTTCTCGTTTCTTCCCTAGGATTGTCGATTTCTAAGTATGTCATTCGTGACGGGCTTCATAACGGTCGTATCTAACTATTAGATCAAGCCTAGGAGTCTTAGGAATCGATCCCGGGGCCCCGCGCTCCGTATCGGAACTTTCTGTGCTTATTAGCCGGTGTAAGAAGGGCCACCGACCGACTAGATGACGATCCAGTCGGTCGGTAATCCTTCTTGGACCGACTAATTGGCTTTCTAAAATTATTCAGGAGTTACTGTTTATCGTTAGTCGGTCTAAGAACGTTGGTTGACCGACTAGGTTGCAAACTAGTCGGTCAGCAATGCTTCTTTAACCGACTAACACATCATCTAAATTTTAGTATCAGTACTGTTCATTCTTAGTCGGTCTAAGTTCATCTTTCAACCGACTAGTTGTTAAACTAGTCGGTTAAGTTTTGTACTCAGACCGACTAATTCTTGGTTCTACTGTACAGTCGAGTTACTGTTTTCTCTTAGTCGGTCTAAGAACGTTCATCGACCGACTAGATGCTAAACTAGTCGGTCAGTATTTTTTCATGGACCGACTAACTCTAAATCCTATTTTCGTTCAGGAGTTACTGTTTGCACTTAGTCGGTCTGCGTTGGTCGACCGACCGACTAGTTGCCAAACTAGTCGGTCAGTGGTTGCTCTTTGACCGACTAACCAGTGTTAAAACCCTAATTTCTGGGCAGCCGCCAGCCTAGCCTATTTAAACCCAACCCA
Source organism: Scilla litardierei (assembly GCA_030789695.1). Classification (NCBI taxonomy): domain Eukaryota; kingdom Viridiplantae; phylum Streptophyta; class Magnoliopsida; order Asparagales; family Asparagaceae; genus Scilla; species Scilla litardierei. The sequence continues at coordinate 87,542,669 of CM061139.1, forward strand.
AACGTTTCTTCTTCCTCCAACACGACCCAAAACCCTAGAATCTTCCCCCTTCAGCCCCCATCTTCATCCAAGCTTCATTTCTCCATTCCAAGCCCTAAATCCATCATCCAAACCATCCATTCACTCTACCTACCTCTCATCTTCCCCAAAATCTCACCCAAACCCATCAAAATCCCCAAATCCCCCAAAACCCTAGTTTCCCCAAACTTCTCCAATCTTCTCCAGATCTGAACTTAGGGTTCCCCGGAGTGTTTCTTCCGTCTCCTCTCGGTAAGAAATCGTTCTACCGTTGTTTTCATAACTTATTGATAATTTTGGTGAAACCCTAATTAATTTCATGTGTTTGGTGATTGTTCCCCATAACAGCGATTCCCCGTAGGCTAGCATCCGCGGAAACGAACTTTCGTAACCGTTATCCCTGGTGATAAGCAAGTGAAACTTGCATCTTTTGATTTGTGCCATGTCTTAGGCCATTTACCTTGCTTTAGCGTAAAAGAGACTAGACGGTGAAAGGATAGCCGTTTAGACGCCATTGACCTAGCTTGACAACGAAGCTTGGTCCGTCACCCTCATCATGCTTGTATGTCACGTTTACTTTAAATTAACGGTACACGAATATGTTCATGCCATTGCATATTGCCTGTCACGTTTAAATTCGATTAACTGTACGCTAATGTCTGTTCCTGGCATCGCATAGTGATTAATTATTGTGATTGCGCAGCACACGCTACAACGCTATTATTTTCCTGGCTCGTGTTCCAGAAGCGAGCTCTGTAGTTGGAAACCCCAACGCTCAATACACATGGGTGGGGTAAGAGATAAGCGGACTAAGCCCCGAGTTTGCCTGATCCGCCACTCCGGCCAGCAGGTGGACTCTCTAGTGCACAAGTGTTTATTAGTGATAGAGATAAGCGGCCTGAGCCACGAGCTGGCCAGCAGGTGGACTCTCTATGCACTAAGTGATGATCGTGATAAGTGTTTATTAGTGATAGAGATAAGCGGCCTGAGCCACGAGCTGGCCAGCAGGTGGACTCTCTATGCACTAAGTGATGATCGTGATAAGTGTTTATTAGTGATACGAGATAAGCGGCCTGAGCCACGAGCTGGCCAGCAGGTGGACTCTCTATGCACTAAGTGATGATCATGATAAGTGTTTATTAGTGATAAGTGATAAGTGATAAGTGATAAGTGATAAGTGATAAGTGATAAGTGATAAGTGATAAGTGAATAGTGATTAGTGAATTGGTAGCTTTCGCTACAATGTGCGTGCTTGTCTCTCTTTTAAACTGCTGCATCATGTTTAACTGCCATGTCATTGCTTATTACTATAACTGCTAGGTTGCTAGTTCCCCTTACTTTCAGTTTCCTTGCCCAAGTCTTTTAGACTTGCTGACATGTGCCCCTTTACTCTTTTGGGTGACACATGTTAGATCCTGAGCCCGAGTACCTTGTTGAGGACGAGGTGTTTGCTGACGCCGAGCCCGAGCTCGTGTTTGACGGGGAGTACGTGGACACTGGGGATCAGTCCTAGTGTCTTCGTTGTGTTTTACTTTTGTTAGACGGTTGTTTTGTTATCTGTGCGTGGTACCCATACTTTGTTATGTTGATGCTTTTGTTGGCCTTGTTCTGGGCCCTTAGACTCTTTTCTTTTAGCCTGGTGGCTTTTCTGGATGTTGAACTTATTTTTCTTGTTGGACAATATTTGAGATGTGAAGTTTTTATTTCAGTCTCTCCTTTTATTATTATTGTTGTTCCGTTGTGGTTACAGGGACCTGCTTATGTTTTGTTTACGCTTATCGGGTTTGGGGCTTCACAGCTCCACTCTCGTGCGGACCTTTTCACGTCTCGCCTCCATTTTAGGGAAGCGGGTCGTGACAGGTTTTAGTGATCATAAATACATCTGATTCTGTTGTTGTTGCTTGCCCCTTTATCTTCTTTGGAAGTTGAATGTCATGATAGAAAATGCAAAGACCACAGCGAAGATCACAGTGAATCCAACCATCGCAAGAGCAATCCATCCCAAGGAGTCGTACCTGTACCCAAAGTGGTGCCCAATGAATTCAGACCCAAGATTTCCAAGCAAAACAGACAAATGATGCTTTCATGAAATATTTCTTAGTAACATGTGTGATAAGATCTTTGAAATCAAGAGCAAAAAGATAATGAATTGTAAGAGAAATCAATTTATAGATATCCAGCAGCACCAACATCTTGAGGATTAAGGATGTAAACAAAAATTAAATTCTGAAACATCACAGTTTTTGATGTTTTGTTTGTTTTCAGAGTATGTAGCTTGAGGCCTAAAATAGTGCAATAGATTAATGAAACTTATTTTTTCTTCTCTCTCTTGCACTCACTCTATACATATTTACATTTGCCCCTAAAACAAATGAATACTCATCTAACAGAATGAAACTGCACTACTAATCTTGATTAATATCTCTCACCTGTTGAATATCCCAATTAACTGTTCAAATCACCAACTTGAACGATTGAAGAGCACACCTAGCCACCTTGCAAAAATCTGAAACAACCAAGTGAGGAAGATGATTGATAAAACGCAAAATGTTGCTACAACATGGATATGTGAATTACTGGATACTCCATATATGTATCTGTGACTTAATGGATAATAACATGATATCATTATCAAAATGCTAATCATATCAATGTATGGGTTGATGTATCTGTGAATATTTGGAACCAAAAAATTACAAATTGAATAAAATTCACAAAGTCTCGTTGTAAACCTGCAAATGAAGAAACCCAAGGGCTCGGGGGACCTCGCATGGGAAAACCCAACAACTCAAATAAAATTCACAAAGTCTCCTTGTAAACCTGCAAATGAAGCAACAAAACCAACAAAAAATACGGACACTAAAATCCACAAAAATTAGATCGGCATAACTTCCCAAATGAAACAAAGAAGGAAATAAAAATCCAAAAGACCGCACAAACTTTTTGCATGGATATTTTGAAGGGAGGTTTCCCCAAATCATAGTTTCAACCAAAATAGTACTTAAGACAACATATTTTTACATCGACTTATAATAATATCACACAACCTAAACTATATGCCAAAAGAAAAAACCCTTAACTATGAACAAATATACACAAAAATACATTTTGGATTGAACAACCATGCAGTCCAATTTCAAAAACACCATCTCTCACACATGCATTTAAATCCAACAAAATTTACATACGAAGCTAGGGCCTTGTGTCCTGAAAATAAAAAATAAAATCATAGCTTAGAATAGAAAAATTAGAAACGAAGATATATCTAATTACTTTGTACAACTCACTTTTATTACCTTCATCATGTTTAAGCAGAAAACCTTTTCATCATCACATTATAAAAAGATGACGTGTCAAGCTCAATCCAAAGTGGAGAGTTAATGGGATGAGCAATAACCTAGATAAATTAAGAACATAAATTTCTTAGAAAAATTAATATATATTTGATAATATGGAAAATTTTAAATTTATACATTTATTTACCTTTTTTCGTTGGAGTGGTGGAGGTCGTGCTTTCTGGAACCAAGCAAGCTCGGCAAGAACCATCTTCCACTTCTATAACAAAAAAGGTATTTGGATGGTCAATGAACCAGATATTTTGAAAAACAAAATCTAAGATTTTTATATTACCTCGGAAAAGAAGATTGCTTTGTCTTCAATGTGACTCGTCGCCGTTGCTTGTAAAGTTCTTTTAGTAATTTGCTGGAAATAATAATAAAAATAAACAGTCACTAATTTTTAATTTCAAAATGGGAATGTTTGTAACGGTATGCATACCTTATCAAACCAAAATCCGATATAACCCCGTAGCCTGACATTTATGTGATTGTTTTGAAGTAACAGAACCTGTGAGAAGAAAAATGTTAATGCAAACATAGTAGATTAAAAATATAATGTAGAATTATGATAAGAAACTTACAGTTTTTGCCAAATCTGCATCATCATCTATCTATATAAAAATACAAACCAATATTTTATCAAGCAATGCATACCGAAAACAATGCATACTTCAAACCAAATATGAATATGCAAATTGAGTTTATATGCATGAATATGGTTAAACTTCAAACTTAATTACGGAATATTCAAACTTCCCAGTTTGAAATATAACCAAATATTCAGAAATGGGAAGTTTGAACATATATTCAAAAAATTTCCCATGCATATAAACTTCAAACCAAATATCATCAGTTTATATGCATGAATATGTTCAAACATCCAACTTAAAATTCAAACGTAAATTCAAAACTCAAAAATTGTATAACTCATAACTCATAACTCAAAAAATTTCTACATAACTCATAACTCTAAAAATTGTATATTTCTACATAACTAATAACTCAAAAAATTGTAGATGGCAAAAATGGTATATTCACATTCCAAAAATTGTATATTTCACATTCCAAACATAACTCAAAAATCGTATATTCACATTCATAACTCAAAAATTCAAACATAACACTTGAGAATCAAACATAAAACTGTATCAAAAATTCAATCCCAAAATTTATCTCTTACACTTGAGAATCAAACATAACACTGTAAAATTTAAATCCTCGGGACACTTTAAATAACACTGAATATACCAGTTGAGTATTTTTGATATTTACATAACAATGAAGTTTACATAACACTGAATCAAAAATTGAGCCCCATGCATATAAACTGATGAAGAGGCTGTAAGCTATATAATAACACACCAAGAGTATGGACTATTCAAATCACCTGATGTTGGATGAATTGAAACTTGAACTTATGAATATCCCAGTTACCTGTTCAAAGCACCAAAGGGTATGTTAAAAAATTTGAAGTGTCCATTAGCAATAAATAAAAAACTGAAATGGAGAGAATATATGAGATTATCCAAAATTTATCCATTAGCAATGCTAGAAACAATGCTTGGTTATATAACCAATAAAAACTGATATTATATCATGGAATGAATGGATATAACCAAGTTTATCTTAGTTTATCTCATCCGTTCCAAGTTTGTTTCTAGCATTGCTTCTATTATCCAAGTTTATCCATGTGCTTCTATTATCCAAGTTTAGCTCATCCATTCCAAGTTTGTCCATGTGCTTCTATTATCCTGGAATGAATGGAATGCAATGTGTCCTGAGGATTGACTGAATTATTGCTGAGGATCATAGAAGTGGAATGCAAAAATTCTCAGGACATAGAAGCAATGCTATATTTAAAGTGTCCTCAGGACACATATATCTGAATTTTTGCTGAGGATATATTTTTGAGAATTTTCAGGATATATCTGAATGCAAAAATTCACATATATCTGAATATTAAAAAATTCACATATATGTCTGAATGCATTTTTGCTATGTGTCCTGAGATAAATATTCTATGTGTCCTCAAAAATCCTGCTATGTGTCTCAGGACAATATTTATCTCAGGACAATATTTATCTGAATTTTTTCTATTTGAATTCAAAAATCCTCAAAAATTCTATGTGTCCTGAGGATTTAGATATATTTTTGCATTCAAATATATGTGAATTTTTGAATTTTTACTACTTCTATGTGTCCTGAGAATTTTTGAATATATCTGAATTATCTCAATCCTCAGGACACATATATCTAAATATTTGCTGAGGATCACTTGAGAATTTTTGCATTCTAGCATTGCTTCTATGATCCTCAGGACACTTTGAATGGTATCAAAATATCAAACTAACATTGCTACTGGATAATTCCAAACTCACATTCTCATTAGCTCAAATCAGTACATTCAAATTCACATTGCTTCTTTGATTTCATATTACGAGTTTGATATTATGCGTTTGGAATTATCCATTCTCAGGACATCAGTTTGACAATCAGTACATGCAAAATTTGATACCATTCTCAAAATATCAAACTCACATTGCTTCTATGATCCTCAATCCAATATCCAACTCACATTGATAATGGGTAATTCCATTATCAAACTCATAATCAACATTGACATTGCTACTGGGCTTAACATAATTTACAGACATATCAACAATGTTTATCAAAAATCTACATATCAACAATGTTTATCAAATTTTTATCAACAATGTTTATCAACAATCAACAATGTTTATCAAATTTTTATCAACAATGTTTATCAACAATCAACAATGTTTATCAACATAACATAATTTTGATATGGCTGTTTATCAACATAACATAATTTTTGAATCTCATCCATTCCAAAATTTTTGAATCTCATCCATTCCAAAATGTTTATCAAAAGCTACAGGACACATTGCAACATAATTTTTGAATCTCATCCATAACTGAATTGGCAATGCATTTCATTTATCATCAGTTAACAAAATCCTGTCATTGCTTATGGATTGCCAATGGCAATGACATGATCAGTTAACAAAATCCTGTCAATGAAATGCATAACTGATGATTGCAATTCTGTCCTGTCAATCCTGTCAATTGCAATTCTAATGAATTGCAATCCTGATGATTAATAATGCATAACTGATGATTGCAATTCTAATGAATTGAAATTCTAATGGTCCTGTCATTAGGATTGCAATTCTAATATGGCAATTCTAATATGAGGATAAATGAAATGGACAGGATTGCAATTCATTTATCATCAGTTATCATCAGTTATTGACAGGATTTTGGCATATTGCATAGAGATTTAATATGACAGTTAGGATTTAATTGCATAAACATATTAACAAAATCCTGTTAAATTGCCATTGTTAATATGTTAACAAAAAAGAATATGCATAAACATATAAATCTCTATGCATATTCTTTTTGGCATATTCTTTTTGGCATATTGCATAGAGATTAGAATTTAATTGCATAAACATAGAGATTTAATATGACAGTTATCATTTAATTGCATAAACATATTAACAAAATCCTGTCAATCCTGTCAATTGCAATTCTAATGAATTGCAATCCTGATGATTAACTGATGATTGCAATTCTAATGAATTGCAATTCTAATGAATTGCAATTCTAATGAATTGCAATTCTAATGGTCCTGTCATTAGGATTGAAATTCTAATATGGCAATTCTAATATGAGGATAAATGAAAAGGACAGGATTTTGGCATATTGCATAGAGATTAGAATTTAATTGCATAAACATAGAGATTTATATGTGTAATTAGATTCTAAACATAGAGATTAAATTCTAATTGCATAAACATAGAGATTTTGGCATAGAGATTAGAATTGATAAACATAGATTTAGAATTGCATAGAGATTAAATTTGAATGTTGTGACAGGATCAATTAAATTCTAATCTCTATGTTCTCCAATTTATATGTGTAATTACTCATATGTTGTGACAGGATCAGTTATTCAGTTATTTTTGAATATGAAAAAAACAATGAGAAATTGATAAACAATGAAAAAAACAATGAAAAAAACATAGAGAATTGATAAACATAGAGAATTGGCATACCTGAAAAACCAAACTCAAAACACCAAGCTGTTATGAAGCTCTAACCAAGGGATGAAGCTCTCACTGAGGAGTGTGGGTACATGATAATACAAAATTACACAGTCAGTAAAAAATTCAATTGGGGGAGTGATATGTTTAGCATTCAGTAAAAAATTCAATTGGGTACATGATAATACAAAATTAACAGGATATAAAGTTTAGCATTAAAAAATTACACATTCATTAAAAAGTTTGAGTGAACTGAGATATGTTTGAGTGAGTGATATATTTTTGATAACACATATTAACATGACAATTGGTTACACATAATATTAACATTATTAACATTATGATATTAACATTATGATATCAGGATATCAAGTTTACTGAATATCACTCAAAATTTTTTAAAATTATGAAGATTACTCAGAATATTGGTTACTCAAAAAATTTTATGAAGATTATGAAGATTGCTCAAAAAATTATTAACATTACTCAGGACAATTGGTTACTCAGGATATCAAGTTTAGCATTATTAACATTATGAAGATTACTCAGAATATTAACAGGATATCAGTTTGAGTGACTTGAGAATCAGAAATTTTATCCATTCACATTGCTTATCCATTCAGTTTGGATATCAGTTTAGCACTGAAGTAAACCGTCATATAACCATTTTTTAAGTACTCCTGAATATTTACATGACAATGATAACCATTTCTTGAATTCCATGTGATATCCTGTCAAAAGTATCAGCATATCCTGTCAAATTCAATTCAAATTCAAAATCATATTATCAGTTCTCAATATCCTGTTACATGGTAGAGAATAAAGTTCTCAATCCTGCTGAATTTTAAATTATCCCAGTTTAAATGAAGTTCTCAATCCTGAATAAAGTTCTCAATATCCTGTTACTTGGGATAATTTTTGGTTCAAATTTATAACACTGAATTTAAATTTAAGTTCTCAATCCAAGTATAAATTAAATTTAAGTTCAGAATTTGAATTTAACTTAAATTTATAACACTGGTAACTTTATTCAGTGTTATGTATCTAATGCTATTGTCCTGTGAATATTTCAGTGATATTTCATATCACTAATGAAGTGTCTATGCAGATAACTTGTCTGATATTTCAGTGATAGCATATTCTAATTCTATTCTAATTTAAATCTTCAAACTGCACTGGTGATGTTTAAACTAAATCTTCAAACTTTATGCTATTAGAATAGATTGAGAACTTTATTCTATTTAAACTGAATTAGAATAGAATTCGAATTAGAATAGAATAGAATTAGAGATATAATTTAAATCTTCAAGCTTCATATGCTAACTTTTCTGATATTTCAGATAACAGAATAGAATTAGAGATATAAATGAATAGAATAGCATTGTCCTGTGAATAGGCTATCTGAGTTCATATCACTAATGCTATTAGAATTCACTGAATATGCTATCAAGGTCCAAACTATATTCAAGTTAGAAAATGAATTCACATGACAATGCTATTAGAATAGAATTAGAGATATAATTTAAATCTTCAAGCTTCATATCCTAACATTCACAGGACAATGCAATTCACAGGACAATGCTATTAGAATAGAATTAGAGATATAATTTAAATCTTCAAGCTTCATATCCTAACATTCATATCCTAACTTAAATAACTTCAATAACATGAATATAACTCAGAAATATCACTCAAAAATTAGCCTTGAAATATCACTCAATATTAAATCAATCTCAATATCACTCAAATTTCAGTTCAAAAAAACATGGACAATACAAAAATTGATTCACAAGATTCACAGTTGCAAATTCTCTCAAACTCAATTCTCTCAATTGCAAACATTGTCCTTTTAATATTCTGTCAGCAATTTCACACTCAAGTGCAAACTTAAGATTTCAGCAATCTCATTTTTTCATCAAGCTCAATCTTTAAGAATATACAACCAATTTGCATATGAAGCCGATGTTAGCATATGAAGCTTGTCCTGTTACAATGCTATTAGTGATATATCTCAAGTTATCAAAATGAATTTAAAATTATCCTGCTATTTGAGAATGCTAACTTGATAACTCAAAAATATTTAAATTCACAGGATATTTAGTGATATTTCTCAAACATTTATATCTCTAATGCTATTGTCCTGTGAATATTTCAGTGATATTTCATATCACTAATGAAGTGTCTATGCAGATAACTTCAAACTGTAGAAACTAAAGATCTAGATGTGTACAAACCGAATAACACAGATCTAGATATATAACATGCGGAATCTTAAATCATTGCATACTCTGATTTAGCGGAAGCGTACCTGAGTCCATCGCTATAATAATCTGAAAGATCCTGACGATACCACAACGGACGATCTTCCAGAATAGCACGAATCAACCGTTTGGAGAATCCCTTTAGCTTTCTCCCGGTTTCTCTCCTAGCGACGGGACGTAGAAAAGACGGCTCAACTTTGTTCGTGTATTCCGGGGACCATGACCGCTAATATTTATAGGCTAGCCTCCATAGCCCTAGGGTTTCCAACTCGGCCCATCAACGGGTCGAAGCCCAATAGTCTCTACACATAAAGGCCCCACAACCTGTTTAACTCATTTAGCCCATTTAATTAATTAAAACCAGATCACTAATATATTGGGCTTAATATGACAGCGTAGCACTTATATAATTATTCACCGCATATTAGCCCAACGTTGGATTAAGATCCAACTTGTTGGATAAGTTCCAACAATCTCCCACTTGGGCTATATGCTTAAACTTTATAATTATATTTCATAGTGCATACAACCAAATAAGATCTTAACTTACTGTCATTTCTTTAATGAGTTAAGAACAATCCGGTCCATCAATTATATTAGCAAGGGATCAAAGAGATCTTCGCCGCAGCAATTGCAGCTCGACCCATCAGTGGTCACCGTGCTAATACAAAAGAATGACATGGATTATGTAGTGGATGTGTAGCGTGGAAATTACATGTAATGTGATCTAACATGTCTATTTCTAACTGATCCTCCTTAACCTTAGTGAGATCATAAACAAAACAAAATCGGAGTGAAGCCGAACTGAAACCAAAAACTTTATTTCTGATCAGAAAATAACCTCAAGCTTAAGCTGGAGACTTAATTTTGTCTATCATATGAGCACCCAAAAGAACAAACTCCCACAAAACTGAATGTTCTTAATGAAATGACATCCATATGAGTAGCTAGCTCATAAAACCTTTTGGATGACATTTCCTTACTATAACGGATCCGTAATTACATGGTTTGTTCCGATGTGCTCATTAGACAATTATACACTCCTATTAATCAACAATCTAGGAACTTGATCTCTGAATATCTAAACTTTGTCGAGTTCCTGTTGTTGCTGGAATATAAAACTGCAGACTTCATTGTCACTAAATAAACTGTGTGGTGTTTCAACACCATCCCTAATTCGCAGCATAGTGACAAAATATGCAGATATATTTCATGATTTGGATGTCACATAATATAATATGAAATCTAAAGCCATGTCAGAAGAGACTATATAAAAGGGACCATTTAGATCTCTTCTATTAGATGACGCCTAACATAAATTTTCATATATTCTTTGCATCCAATAAATGATCAGAGTCAGTATGCCAAAATGATCTCAAACCTTTTTGACTACTGATCCTTGAACATGTAACCCTTTTGTTCTCCATAAATACCGTAAGACACATTTGGATGCTGTCAAATGGTCAACTCCTGAACTTAACAATCTGCCCAACACACCTGTAATATATGCAACAACCAAATGCATATAAAACTGAGCATACTTTAGACTCCCAATTGGTGAGATATAGGAAATCTTCTTAAGATTATTCTCAGGGCAATTTTGAGACTAAACTTGTCTCCCACAGAACTTAGCATTCATTACCACATAGATATTATATAAATTACATGCTCCCACAGAACTTAGATAACATCATTAAATATCATCTCAAAACTGAACGAGGTGATCACTTAATGAAATTTAATATATCAGTAACGATATTGAAATGCTCTACTAATGCCATTATAAACCTTATAGAGTCTTTCATGAAAACTGAATAAACGACTCTTTACAATTAATGCATTCTTTTCCGTATAAAGTCTCTGAGTGATACTCTTTAAATCTTTTCTTAATACCCTTTTGAATTCCTTTTGATCCTAAAAAACTATTTACAATCAATAGGTTTCAAACCTTATGGCGATGAGAAAAGATTTTAAGTATCATTCAAGGACTTTCTTAATTAATGCATTAATCCATTTAGAGATGTAAAACCTTTTATGACTTGATGTAAGTCAAACTTCCATCATCCTAATGTCAACAGTAAACTTGTCATCTCTTTAATGGATTTTCCTGAATGGCAATTAGTTACTTGAGGTGCTAGAATTTGTCCTTATGAACAATTTCCCGAATGGGAGGAATTGCAACATTATCTTGAATTTATTGTGTCTTGAACAATGTCAGGAATACCATCCTGAGCAATACCAACCACACATGTAGGGATATAATCCTATTCAAGAATAATGTTACTAACTAAATTTCCCCCCTCAAACTCAGCATCCTCAAATAGGTGTGCATTTCCTAATTCGTAAACTAACTTAACAGTGAGATTATGTAAAATTATCCGAAATAATATCAACTTTTAAACTATTCAACAAAATTAGAAAATCATTGGCATTATGGCCTATTACTTTATTAGGCTTATAAAGCCTTACTTTAGTTGGACATATCCAAACATGCAATTGATTCATTTGTTGAAACTTTATTAAGGATATAAGCTGCAATCAAAATATAACTGAATTCTAAACTGTTAATTCTTTCATTACAACACATGTACTTAAATGCAGGAATTCTATTGATGAAGCAACATTTCCAAATAAATGAAGATTATAATGATCTTTTAAAGAACTAGAATAAACTAATTTTGAATTAAGAGACAACCAAATTTTCCATTCAAAATTGAACACTTATAACCGAATTTGTTCAAAATAAAAATGGAAATCCAAATTCCGTTAAAAACGGTACATAATAGTCTCATAAAATTCAAATACAATCTAGAATTTAAAAGAAATAATCTAAATTTAATGTGCCTCTACTTGAACCATCTTGCCATTGCCCATATCGATGTATCTTTCACCATCATTTGGCTCTTGGCATCTTAGGCAATCCTGCATAGACACAATGATGTGAATGGTTATACCAAATCTTTCCATCACGTGCCTATAAGTACCAAAGGTTGCATGAAATTAACTTAGAATTAAACCAAAATTTGCAGCATACCTTTCTAATCTTTTAGTGGTAGAGATCATATGAGCACTTTCTGTCTTCCTTGCTCAAGCTGTTCTCTTCCTGAACACAGTGCGAGATGAGCTCATCCAGAGACCAAGTCTCATCCTTCAGATTGTAGCTCATCTTAAACTGGTTGAACTGTGATGGAAGAGATATCAAAACAAAATGCACTAGCTGAGCCTCAGAGAGGTCTAGCTCAAGTTTTTTCAACCTTGAAGCAATATTAGACACCTTCAATATGTGCTCCCTAATGTTTCCCGTACCCTTATACCTTATTAAATTTAGAATTGTCAAGAGTGTACCAATTTCACCCCTTTCACTCTTGACAAATCTGGTTTCAATGTCAGAATGGAATTCTTTAGTTGTAGTAATTTTATCTGAAATAGTGCCCCTGAGATTTTCTGGAATGGCAGAAAATTTTTTCAGGAATAATAGCTGAAAAGAGAACAAGTAAACAATTTTAACATGTTCATATGAGTATTAAACAAAACAATACCAAATTCAAATTAATGCTATTTTCCCATCTCAAGACATCTCCCACTAGTCCAATATTTATCTTTGGATAATCTATTGACTAGTCACTGACATCTTGTTGTAGCAATCAGACAATGACAATAATAACATGCCAAAAATAAAACTTCCTTTGGGCCGAATTAAATTTGCATGCATTGAACTCACTAATCATCACCTTGTCTATTGCCACAGATGCGCATGAAATGGTATAGAACGGTAATCTTCCTTTGGGCCGATTTAGCATTCTTACGCAAATCACGGGCACATTTGATTCTTTTTATATTCATGAAATGAAATAATGCAAATCGACAGAGCCCACTTTGACGAGGTGATGATTGCACGAAAACATTTCAAAAATATATACCTTTGCAGAATTTGAATCTAAGTCACAATTTAATACATGAATTTACTTTAAGTGGAGATATTCAACTCCACTTTTCTTCAAAATCAAATTTAAGGCAACCAAAATTTTCATACAAAAGTATGTATTCAACTTGTTATATTTCGAGATTAGAACTGATCTTCACAAGAAAACCCACTTTGGTGAGTTGATGATCTAATCATTCTATATTCGAAATATATAATTAATTGTGCCAAAAATTGAAATTGAAACTAAACTGAATTTAACACAAAATGATTACATTAAGTGGAAATATAAATAAGAACCATTTATTCCACCTTTCTAATCATTGAGTTAAATAAAATCCATAACTTCAACACAAATTTTCTTCTTAAAATGGGGTATATAGGTGTACTAATGTGTATATGAACATACATAGAAAGATATATATGTAAATATACACCCTATCCCATTTTATATAACTTTAAAATGTGTCAAATTTCCTTAAGGCCATTTGCTTGATGATTAGTGCACAAAAATTCTTTAAGGCCTTTTAAACTGATTCTTGAGGAGAAATGTGTTAAACCCTTTATTTGCTCCTGAAGAAAACACTTGAATTTTGTGTTTTAATTTAAATCGAAATTTAGGCAAACTAAATTTTCATACCAATGTATGAAGTCAACTTGTTATATACCGAAGTATATATATATATGTTTTATGCCATAAACTTCGAATTTAAATTTATTTTGCAAAATTAACACAAAATTTATCTTTGAGGAGGAATATACATATAAACGTCTTATTTCCTCCTTCAATCCAAATTAAATTCAATATTGGACAAACAATCATACAAAAGTATGTATTTAACCGTTTATGTTCCGAAATAATAATAATTTAATAGTAAAGCCCACTTTGGTGGGATCCCGTAATAATTAAAATTATTTTGAAACATATAATTTAATGCGCCCAAAAAATTGAATTTAAATGAAACTGAACTTAAACGTAAATATACAGGAAAATCTTTTATTTACTCCTTCGATCCGTTTAAAATTCTTCCAGGCAACTGATCATACTAAGTATGTATTTTTAATCCGTTTACATTCCGAAATAATAAAATTTTAATAGTGGAACCCACTTTGGTGGAATTTCACAAAAATTAGAGTTATTTCGAAATGTATATTTAACTGAAACTTTGCCTAAAGAATTAAAAATCGGAATGAACTTAATTTAACACACAAAATTGGGCTTAAAGGATCGATATATATACAATTAACCATGTATATCCTCATTTCACGAATTTAAATTCAAAACTTTAGGCGAAAAATTTTCATGCCAAGCATGTACGTAGCCTTTTACATATATCGAAATAAAATTAATTGCCACGATGGAGCCCACTTTGGTGGGTTGTCCTTTTAAATAAAATTATTTCGAGATATATATATAATTAATTACGCCTAAAATTGAATTAAAATGTGAATTTTAACACAAAAAGTACACTTAATGGAAATATACAAATTGACCTTTTATTTCATCCCTAACGTTGTGTTAAAAAAACATCCCAAGATAGGCCCAAATTTGTGTCCAAATGACCCAAAAATTGGGTCCAAAATTAACCAGTGCCCAAAAAACTGTTTTGCAATAGGCCCAAAAGAAGGCTAAAACTGTTTTGCAATAATAGGCCCAAAAACACCCAAACAATGCCCAAAACAGGCCCAGCCCAATCCTCCCAAAAAAAGTTTTTTTAGGGTTAGGGTTTCCTGATTGGGGGGGGGGGGGGGCGGCGGCCGCCGCCGCCCCCATTTGTGCTGTCGGGCGCCAGCAGGGGGGGCCGGCGCCCTTTTCTCCGGCGGGGGCGGCTGGGCCCCGCCCCCCTCAAAGTGCGACGGGGGCGGCAGGGATGCCGCCCCCTTGCAGATCCACGGCAGGCCCCTGATGGGGCCTGCTCTATTCCGTCGGGGGCGGCTGGGCCGCCGCCCCTTGTGATCCCAACGGGGACAGCGGAGGCCGCCCCCTCTGATGATGAGGGGGGCGGCTTCCGCCGCCCCCTCTGATTCCGATGGGGGCGGCGGCAGCCGCCCCCTCCGACGCTGACGGGGGCGGCTTCGGCCGCCCCCCGCTGTTCTTGACGGGGGCGGCGGAATCCGCCCCGACGGGGGCGGATTCCGCCGCCCCCCTTCTGATCTCGACGGGGGCGGAATCCGCCGCCCCCTCCTGTCCCCTGTCTGGGTCTGTGTCGACGCCGACATGGCCGGCGCCGATCTACCGCCGGGGGCGGCGGAGCCGCCCCTCTTCTGCTGTGTCGGGCGGCGGCCGGCGGGCCGCCCCCGATCTAGGGTTTGCAAAAATGTTTTTTTTTGGAAAAAATTAATCCAAAAACCAAAATTTCATAGATCTGAAACTTAAAACTGATAAAAAATCTGATTTTTATCAGATCCGAAACTTAAGACAGATTAAAAATCTGATTTTTATCAGATCTACTATGAGCAGACAAAAAAATTTAAGATCCACAGCATGTGGGCTCTGATACCACTTGTAGAAACTAAAGATCTAGATGTGTACAAACCGAATAACACAGATCTAGATATATAACATGCGGAATCTTAAATCATTGCATACTCTGATTTAGCGGAAGCGTACCTGAGTCCATCGCTATAATAATCTGAAAGATCCTGACGATACCACAACGGACGATCTTCCAGAATAGCACGAATCAACCGTTTGGAGAATCCCTTTAGCTTTCTCCCGGTTTCTCTCTGACCGGTGCCCCGCTTGCGTCGCGGCGGCGCGGTGTCGTTTACCGCAAGTTTCACGGTTAGTGTAGGGTGCGGGAATATCGAACTCAGGAAGGCGAGGTTGTGCTTGGGTCAGGTAGGACCTAAATCACCCTGAGGGGCGAGCTAGCCCGAATCGGTGGTTGGTTGTCACGAAAGGAAATGAATGTGTATGAACAACAAGAAAGAAAACCCGGGACTTCGGTTTCTGACCCGACGAGGGACTCTCGCCGATACGGCCTACGGGTATGGATAGCGACCGGGATTAGGGTCTAATGGTGAGACGTTGCCTCCAAAAGTGGTACCGGCGTCCCATGGGCCCGATATTCCGGTCGGTGCCCAGGATGATACGCCGGACTTCCCGGATTCGATCAGTGGGCACTCCCGTGTCCATTAACACCGATCGATCCCGGGAGCACTAAGCACGCAACGATAACTCCCAACGTCTCATCCTGCCGCTCCCGCGTGCTAGGATTCGGCGTCTACGCTAAGGGTGTGAGCTATGGCTAGGGAGTCAACCGCCAAGTTTATTCCCCCTCGGCCCGACGGTCAAAGGCGGTCTTTTTCCCGCCGATGACAATGAAACACCCCGCGTAACCGTTAGATTCCTACTCCCTTTCGATTTCCTAACCCTACGGACGCATCGGGAAGAGCCCCCGAAGGGGTTTCCACCAAAATCCCAGATTTGGGAACTACTCACAAAAATTCATGAAAAAGCAATCTAAATGAAATTTAACCGTTGGAATCATAATCGGACAATTGCAATGTGGAAGTAATAGAGTAATAAAGACAATACTAAAATTTTAGAAAGATCTGAAAACTTACAAGAGAGTAACAATTACAGCCGTCACAGGGAAATAAAACAGCAGGAAAATAACAGCTCCCGTTTCTGGAACCCTAGGGGTTCTATATATATGCCGTCGCATCAACCGATCGGTTGACAAGTCAACCGATCTGTTGATCTGTTACAAATAAATATCAGAAAACGGCGAGTTTTCACCCGATCACATGAACCGGTCGGGTGAGTTCTTGAGTGACCGGTTGGATCTTGAAGCAGTCGGGTGAACCGATCGGTTCGACGTCCGTGTCTTCAGCTCTTCTTTTTCAGCTACAGATGAACCGATCGGGTGAGAGTCACCCGATCGGTTGGCGCTTTGCTTCGAGAAAACAGAGAATAGCCCCCACTGAACCGGTCTGTGAACCGGTCGGGTGACTTCTTTGTCAGCTGCGGTAGAGACCGGTTGGTGCACGCGTGCCTCACCCGATCGGTTGGAGAAGACCAACCGATCGGGTGAGGGGCTGAAAGATGAATTCTTTGGCGTTTGACCCCCCCGGATCACGCGTGACTTCTCCCGTTGCTCCGGGGACTTGGGATATCATCGTTAAACGTCCCCTACGTGGTCAATCCCCTGCAATCATGGATAAACAAAGAAAAGTGAAAGAAAACGGGAAAATACACGAAAACGAACAAGAGACGGCGGAAAAACACGGAGAAACACAAAAGAAAACGTGCGTGAATATATGAAATATAAACGCACGTCAAAATCCCCCAAGCTGAACTCTTCCTTGTCCTCGAGGAAGACGAGTGAGAGTAGGAGCTCGGAAGGGAAAAATAGAGAGGAAGAAAGAAAAATAAAACTCTAAGCCCTAGATCGTCCATCAGAGCCATCAAAATCAAAAACGACACACCAAGCAAGCAAACGCCAAATCACACCACTAAACCTAGGAAAGCGAGTCCAAATAAGTGTCGTGGGTCCACGCAGTGAAGCGCGAGTGAGCGTGGTCGTGTGCTAGCAAATGGTGAAGCTTTCTACGATGTGCAATGAGGCTCTATATACACAAATCCAAGAAATGACCCAAAATATTGATCCGAATTGAATTAAGCGGCGGATATAAGCTCAAGCATGCATGAGAAGAGTGGGAATAGAAGCATATCATGCATCGGGGACTCCACAACTAGGGTTAAGGAAATCACGCCACTATAGCTTAGATACTAGCTAAATAGTTCCTAAGCCAAGTGTTTTCGATAACGACGGGGGTTGAGATGATGTGGAGAAGAACACTCGGTGCAAATTCTCGCCTTCCCTTTATTCTCGGCAAGTAGGAAAATATTCACACGAGAATTTTTTTGGGTTTTGGGTATTTGCATATTTTTTTGGCTTTTTGGCTATACAATCTTTTTCTTTTCTTTTCTTTTTGGGTTTTTCATTTCTTTTCTCCTTTTTTTTTGGATTTTTGGGTTTTTGGCTATACACTTGTGTACTCTCCCAAGTGGGAGAACGGTACACGACGAGGGGATTTGCACCAAGTAAAATAAAAAAGAAGTCGAAATCTAAACACTCGGGCAAAGGAAACTATTCTTGCTAAATAGAGCTTAGGCTAAATGGGTTATCCTAGTCCTTAGTTGTGGAATCCCGACGCATGCGAATTGAAGTATACGATATAAATATAGCATGCATATAGTGGAAACAAATACCGCATATTCAAATCGGAGCATGATAATCTAGGGGTCATTCCTGGACAGGTATATAAAGTAAAATCACAAAGCAGAAGCACACCAAATGCTAGTCACGACACACGACTCACAAAAAGCTAAGTGGACCCACGATGCGTGAAATGCAAGATGACTCGAAATCCTAGGGTTAGTGAGTGCGATTGTCGGTGCAGTGCTAGGTGTGTGTGTGACTTTGTGGCGATTCATCAAAGGATTCATCTCTAGGAGAAAGAGCTAGAAAAGAAGAAAAGAGAAAAAAAAAGAAAAACACGGAGAAAAACGACTCAAATAAACGAAAAGAAAGACTCAAATGACGCACACAGTGCGACTCCCCCAAGCTGAAGTTTGCATTGCCCTCAATGCAATATGAGTGAGTACGGGAGGGCAATGAAAATGGGGGGGGGGGGATACGCACAGACACGAAAAGAAATGAAAACGAGGAAAACACATAGATGAAACTGAAAAAGAAAGAAAGATCAAAATCAAAATCAAACAATACGAAAATAAAAATAAAATAAAATCACACGACACGACACTCAAAAAGTGAAAAGCAAGCACACACACAAAAATGAGAAAAACAAACAAAACACGACAGCACACCAAAACAGACGTCCCCCAAGCTAGACCAGAAAGTGCTAGCGAAATGATGTGATCGATGAAATCCAGATATGTGCAAGGGGGAGTCGAAAACAAAAGAGGTGAATTCAGAAAGCAAGGGAAGGTGAGTCCTCGTCCTCCTCGGAGGAGGGTGTGGATGGGTGGTCGGGGGAGGCTGGGGGTGTGCTGAGAAGTGGGGAATGAGGCGGAGGAATAGGGGCAGTGGTGGTGTGAACAATGGGAGGAGTGTCAGTGGTGGTGGGTGGTGGTGGTAGGAAGGCGATCGAGGCGGTGGTGAGAGGAATAGAAATGGAGGAAGTAGATGTGGTGGTGACGGTAGTGGGAGGTGGTGGGAGGGATCTGGAGCGTACCGGTAATTTCCTCCGGCGCACGTATGGAGTGACGGAGGAGGATGGAGGTAGCGTGAGTGCGGTGGAAGTGGTCGGGAGGGGTGAAGTGGATGCCGGGATGGGATGTGAAGAGGGAGGAGAAGAATGTGGTGAGGGTGGTGATGGATGTGGGGAAGTGTGGGTGGGTGGAGGAGAAGATCGCCGGGGTGGTGAAGGTGGAGGTGGTGAAGGTGGAGGTGGTCCGTGGATATGAGTAAGAAGGCAGAGAATGGCGGCCACGTTCCTCTCAAGTGCGAGGAAACGTGGGTGAGTAAGAAAGGAGGATGGCGATGGGTCCGAGGAAACAGAGGACATGGCGAGCTCACGAAGGGCAGCGACCTCCCTCTCAAGCCCCAGACGGGCAGATACCTGACGGTGACCAAAAGATGTAGACTGGCGCGAGGCAGATGTGGTGCCGCCAGGTAAGGTCGAAGAGGTGTCGGCGGCAGTGGTCATGCCGGCACAGGAGACAAGGCCAGAAATGGCCGCAAAGAGGTGCTCAGATGTGATCGGTCCCGGAGCAGAAACAGGACGACTCGGGCCAGCCCCTAAATCTCCCACAGACGCAGGGATATCCTGCTCGCCTAAGTAGGCGGCAGGGGACGGTGATCTGCGGGCGCCTGCGGGAAGGAAGGGAAGATTCAACCCAGCTAAGAAGTCGGGATCGGGGGGAAAAGTCCAATCTCCCACGAGAGCAAGGGTCATGTGAGCGGGGTTGGGCAGGATGGTGTAAGGGGCTGGGGGTGGCCATAATGAAATATGAAGCGGCCATCCGAGCGGGGCTTGATCATGTGGATGTGCCGCAGGACATCAATATCGAGATGTGAGGGTCCTGCGGCAGCTGGAAGATTATTGGGGATGGTGATATTGAATTGGGCGTGAGAGCATATGATCGTGATGATGCCCCCACAACAGAACTTCCCCTTCCCGGCCCGGCTGATCTCGAGTAGCTTGTAAACAAGCCAATCGCTGCCATGGATGGGGACGGTAGGGGCCCTGAAGCTGACTCCATCATCATCCCGGACATAAGGAAAAGTCATGGCCCAAAGGATAAAAAGGTCAGGGATAGTCACAGTACCAGACTCGTCCCTAGGAAAGAATGCAGATGAAATGATCCTGTGGGCTAAACGAAACACGGGATGAATGATGGAGGAGGCCTTGGCCCTTCCTCGGGGGTAATCACGGATCAAAGTGAGGCGGAACCAGAATTGATCGACATCAAACTCGGGCGTGTACCCGTAGTGTCGGATGGAATCGTCCCCGAGATTGGGGAAACCAAATATATCGTTGATCGTGTTCAGATTCGTGGTGACACTACGGTTACGCACCCTGAATTTAATGATCGACCCGGACTCCCAAGTAAGTGTGGAGAGGAATTCGAGTGTGAGTGCCGGGTAGGATACTGCATGAGCATTAAGAAAGGCCAATCATCCTAAGTTAGCG
The DNA here is from genome assembly GCA_030789695.1 of Scilla litardierei. NCBI lineage: Eukaryota > Viridiplantae > Streptophyta > Magnoliopsida > Asparagales > Asparagaceae > Scilla > Scilla litardierei. Next base: position 87,563,946 of record CM061139.1, read on the forward strand.
AAAAGAGATTCGACCTCGGTGAAGACACCGAGATCGACAAGTGTACGTGCATGCGGGAACTTAGTGGATAGATGCCCTCGACAATCAAGCCTATGGTAAAAATCTTTTTGCTCCTGGTTCCGAAAAATATACCCGTGCGGGCCCAACATTGGGTCCACAGGGGGGACAACAGGCGGAGGAGGGCCAAGTGTAAGTGCTCGTGTACGGGAAGGGGGGCGTGTTTGTTTTCGTCTTTTTCGAGACGGCTCCTCTTCCCGCATGATACCCTTCCCCTTTTCCTTATCTTTAGCCATGTGTGTGTGCGTGAGCAAGAATTAGTGCAAAAATCGTGGATGCACACTAACACAAGCAAACAAGCAAGCTCAACAAATAGGGCAAATATATAAATATATGCTTAGGAGCGAGTTTACCCAAGCGGAATGGTGGAGCTTGCTCGTTGATGTCCCCACACTGTTCAGCGAGAGTAGCTTGGAGCCGCGGCGAACTCCTTCGGCAAAAATTTTCGAAATGGGGGTGGTATGGGGGAAAACTAGGTCAAAAATTTGTAATGGGAGGAGAGATAGAGTGAAGGTGATGGAGGAATCGATGGAGGAGGTGGAGAGAGGGAGAAATGGAGGAGTAGGGGACGTGTGGGAGTGGGGATCGGTTGTCGGAGAAGAGGGGAAGACGAAACGACGGCGAGAATTGCGATCGGGTGAGGGCGGAAACGAGCGGGTGTCGGGGGGGGGGGGGGGGGGGGGGGGGGTATTTATAGGGTTTTAAGTCGAACCGATCGGGTGACTTGTCACCCGGTCGGTTGACGGTTAGGTCGAAAATCTTGCCGAAGAAATGCTACAGGCGAACCGATCGGTTGACTTATCACCCGATCGGTTGGCCGCTCCACACATTTTCCCGAGAACTTAGGGCTGCTCACCCGGTCACGTCAACCGATCGGGCATGTACTCAACCGATCGGTTGATATTTCCCCAAAAATTCCTGAGAGCTCTCCCCAGCTCACCCGGTCTGTCACCCGGTCTCCTCATTACTCAACCGATCGGTTCATTCGGGGACAGATCTCGGCATGTATCTGATACATCCCAACCGATCGGGTGAGTTGTCACCCGATCGGTTGGGGCTTGTTCCCTGCAAAAACCAAGAAATTTGCTTAAGTCCCCGAACGGATCTTCTCACGACTGATCTTATTTATAAAAGTAGATAAAATAAAATCAAAAATTAACGCTAAAAAATGAGAAAAAGTTTAGAGCATGGGTTGCCTCCCATGAAGCGCGCTTGTTTAATGTCGTTGGCTCGACGCCCGCAAGAGGTGCTCATGGTGGCTGATACGGGTGATGCCCAAATTTCGGCATCTCTTTCTCGTTGGAGCTGAAGGCGCTTGGAGTAGTCAGCGGCTGGAAAAATACTTGCTCGACTACCCTCCCTTTGTTCTTGAGATCCGGGGGCTTTTCCTTGGTGTTGGCGCTTCCCGCCATCTTCTTCAGGATCCGGACCTCGTCTTTAGTGAGGTCCGTGTGCTCTTTCCCCGTTCTCCTCACAGGAGGAGCCTTGGGGAACCTGGGAGGGGTCGTTCTCGCTGCACTCGGTCTTCCAGAAGCTTCTTTGTTCTCAGGGCCGTCCCCATCTTCTGAATTCCCCAAGTCATCGGGGGGGGGGGGGGGGGGGGGGGGGGGGGGGGGGGGGGGGGGGTTTCTCAGGAGAATCTCCCAGGAGCTCTCCTCTACAGCTTTTTCTTCTTCTATCTCAAGCAAATTGCACCGGAGGTCATCAGGAGGATCGGGGTGCTTCATGGATAGTCCCAGGTCAAACTCAACTTTCTCTCCGCTGACGTTCAAGGAGAGTTTTCCGTTCTTCACATCTATTAGAACGCCAGCAGTGGCCATGAAAGGCCGTCCCAGGATAATGGGGGTGTGTGCGTCTTCGGGCATGTCCATGACTACAAAGTCCACATGCACATGCACCCCTCTCACATTCACGGGGAGATCATCCACAATTCCCACCGGGTATTTGACCGACCGGTCAGCTAGTTATAGGGTCATCCCGGTGGGCTCCAAATCACCCATTCCTATCCTTCTGTACATCGACAAGGGCATCAAGCTAACACTCGCTCCTAGATCGACGAGTGCACGATGAATCTTCACAGCCCCGATCGTGCAAGGAATAGAGAAGCTCCCCGGGTCCTTGAGCTTCGGTGGGTTTGCCCTCTGAATAAGAGCGCTACATTCCGCCGTCAGCACCACTTTCTCTTTTCTTGACCCTTTGGTCACCAAATCTTTTAAGAATTTTGCATAGGAGGGGATTGTTTCGATTGCCTCCAAGAAGGGGATTTGCAGGCTTAGGTCCTTGATCATGGCGAAGAACTTCCCATATTTCTCATCAATTTTTGCCTGAGCCAACCGTTGTGGAAATGGCACAACGGGTTTATACACTTTCGGGCTCTCTTCCTCCTCCTTCTTCTCTTCTTCAGACACTCCCTCCGGGGTCATGGGATTTGATGACGAAGCACCGGCGTCATTTGATTTTTTAGTCGGTCTCTCAACGACCAATGGTGCTTCCGGGTTGCTAGGGGGCACTCTAGTAGGAATTTGTGTCCCGCTTCTCAGAACGATAGCGGACACATTCGCGTGCTCGTGCACGAGTGCCGATGTTTGTGTTGCTCCCCTCGGGTTCACCTCCGGTTGTGACGGCAATTGGCTTTGTGACCTTGCAAGGTTCGCCACCTGTAACCCCAGCTGGGTTACTTGGTCCGTGAGGGTCCGCTGACCCATTTCCAGTTTTTGGTTGATCCTCTCCTGGTTGGTAATATATTGAGTCAAGAGAGACTCAACCGGAGAGACGGCCTTCTGTTGGCCATACTGCTGCTGCTGGAACGGCTGCTGATTCCTGGGGGCGTAAGTTTGTTGCTGAGGTTGCTGCTGAAACGGTTGCTGCTGAACCTGATTCTGCTGTGGTCTCGCCGGCTGATAAATTTTTTGCTGCGGCTGCTGAGGCGGCGAGGGCTGAAATGGCGGCCGGTAACTGAAATTCAGGTGGTTCCGGTTGTTGGGAGAGTAGGCCAGGTTGGAATTTGTCCTTGGCGGATATGACGCATTCCCTGTGGGGTTGTAAAATAGTGCGCTCGCCTGGTCCAACGGTGGTGAGATGTCACCACCGTCGAATTCCTCAAAGAATTCGGACTCTACCGCAGAAACTTGCTGTGTACCGGGCCCACCGGCTCCTACCATTAGTGCGGAGATCTGGGTCAAAAGCAAGTCAAACTTGCTTGATAGTTTGTCGACGTCCTCGACTCTGTGTATACCCCCAGTTCTTGGTGTGGCTCTCTCGTCACACCACCGCTCATTGTTGGATGCCATATTTTCCAGAATATGCCCGGCATCCTCCTCGCTTCTAGACATGAAGGAACCCCCAGCCGCGGTGTCCATAGAAGATTTCAAGTCATCCCTCAACCCATTGTAGAACAGATTGATAATCTGCCACTTCGGAAGCTCATGGTGAGGGCATCTTCTTTGCATCTCTTTATATCTCGTCCAAGCTTCATGCAAGGACTCGTGGCTGGCCTGGGAGAAGGAGGAGATCTCACTCCTCAACTTCATGGTCTTCCCCGGAGGAAAGAACTTCGTCAGAAAAGCATTGGAGAGCTTCTCCCAGGTGTTGAAAGTGTTGGGGTCCTTCCCCCTTAGCCATTGCTTGGCTTTGTCTCGCAAAGAGAAGGGGAACAGCTTCAGACGGATAGCCTCTGTAGTGACACCATTAATCCGGAAGGTGTCACACTTCTCCAAGAAGGAGTCCAGGTGCTCGATCGGGCTCTCCATGGGCGCACCCGCAAACTGGTCCTACTGGATCCATGTCACTAGAGACGGCTTAAGCTCAAAGCTTTGGGCCGCAATAGCTGGAGATCGGATGGCGGAAGTTGACTCGATGGATGGCATCGAGTACTCCAGCAGAGACTTGTGAGGTGGGGTGTTCTCCTCCATGGATTCGTGATCTTCTCTTCTTCGCTTCTCAGCGGCCAAACGCCTAAGGGTGGCGTTAATCTCTGGATCGAGGGGAATCAAGTCGTCAAGACTCCTTGAACTCCTGCGCATGAAAAAAACAACAAACACCCGTGAAGCGACAAGTGGGAAAGAAACAGATAAAATAAGAAATAAAAATAAGAAAAACAAAAAAGAAAAAGAAGAAAAAGGAGAATGCGAAAATTATCGCAAGGTAGGGATGTGAGCTAGACATGAGGGTTCAAGAGATCCTAAAATATCAAGCACGTTGTCTCCCCGGCAACGGCGCCATAAACTTGACCGGCGCCCCGCTTGCGTCGCGGCGGCGCGGTGTCGTTTACCGCAAGTTTCACGGTTAGTGTAGGGTGCGGGAATATCGAACTCAGGGAGGCGAGGTTGTGCTTGGGTCAGGTAGGACCTAAATCACCCCGAGGGGCGAGCTAGCCCGAATCGGTGGTTGGTTGTCACGAAAGGAAATGAATGGGTATGAACAACAAGAAAGAAAACCCGGGACTTCGGTTTCCGACCCGACGAGAGACTCTCGCCGATACGGCCTACGGGTATGGATAGCGACCGTGATTAGGGTCTAATGGTGAGACGTTGCCTCCAAAAGTGGTACCGGCGTCCAATGGGCCCGATATTCTGGTCGGTGCCCAGGATGATACGCCGGACTTCCCGGATTCGATCAGTGGGCACTCCCGTGTCCATTAACACTGATCGATCCCGGGAGCACTAAGCACGCAACGATAACTCCCAACGTCTCATCCTGCCGCTCCCGCGTGCTAGGATTCGGCGTCTACGCTAAGGGTGTGAGCTATGGCTAGGGAGTCAACCGCCAAGTTTATTCCCCCTCGGCCCGACGGTCAAAGGCGGTCTTTTTCCCGCCGATGACAATGAAACACCCCGCGTAATCATTAGATTCCTACTCCCTATCGATTTCCTAACCCTACGGACGCATCGGGAAGAGCCCCCGAAGGGGTTTCCACCAAAATCCCAGATTTGGGAACTACTCACAAAAATTCATGAAAAAGCAATCTAAATGAAATTTAACCGTTGGAATCATAATCGGACAATTGCAATGTGGAAGTAATAGAGTAATAAAGACAATACTAAAATTTTAGAAAGATCTGAAAACTTACAAAAGAGTAACAATTACAGCCGTCACAGGGAAATAAAACAACAGGAAAATAACAGCTCCCGTTTCTGGAACCCTAGGGGTTCTATATATAGGCCGTCGCATCAACCGATCGGTTGAAAAGTCAACCGATCGGTTGATCCGTTACAAATAAATATCAGAAAACGGCGAGTTTTCACCCGATCACATGAACCGGTCATGTGAGTTCTTGAGTGACCGGTTGGATCTTGAAGCAGTCGGGTGAACCGATCGGTTCGACGTCCGTGTCTTCAGCTCTTCTTTTTCAGCTACAGATGAACCGATCGGGTGAGAGTCACCCGATCGGTTGGTGCTTTGCTTCGAGAAAACAGAAAATAGCCCCCGCTGAACCGGTCTGTGAACCGGTCGGGTGACTTCTTTGTGAGCTACGGTAGAGACCGGTTGGTGCACGCGTGCATCACCCGATCGGTTGGAGAAGACCAACCGATCGGGTGAGGGGCTGAAAGATGAATTCTTTGGCGTTTGACCCCTCGGATCACGCGTGACTTCTCCCGTTGCTCCGGGGACTTGGGATATCATCGTTAAACGTCCCCTACGTGGTCAATCCCCTGCAATCATGGATAAACAAAGAAAAGTGAAAGAAAACGGGAAAATACACGAAAACGAACTAGAGACGGCGGAAAAACACGGAGAAACACAAAAGAAAACGTGCGTGAATATATGAAATATAAACACACGTCACTCTCCTAGCGACGGGACGTAGAAAAGACGGCTCAACTTTGTTCGTGTATTCCGGGGACCATACCCGCTAATATTTATAGGCTAGCCTCCATAGCCCTAGGGTTTCCAACTCGGCCCATCAACGAGTCGAAGCCCAATAGTCTCTACACATAAAGGCCCCACAACCTGTTTAACTCATTTAGCCCATTTAATTAATTAAAACCAGATCACTAATATATTGGGCTTAATATGACAGCGTAGCACTTATATAATTATTCACCGCATATTAGCCCAACGTTGGATTAAGATCCAACTTGTTGGATAAGTTCCAACACAAACTGCACTGGTGATGTTTAAACTAAATCTTCAAACTTTATTCTATTGCTAGCATTGCTCCTGTGAATAGAATAGAATAGCATTGCTCCTGTGAATAGGCTATCTGAGTAGGACACAAACATTAGCAAATTTTAAATTAAGAAATATCACTCAAATTTCAGTTCAAAAAAACATGCACAATTCTCAGTTGCAAACTCAATTCTCTCAGTGAATTCAGCACTCAATTCACAGTTGCAAATTCTCTCAAACTCAATTCTCTCAAACTCAAAACTCACCAACTGCCAACAAAACTTACCAAGTGTTGAGGTGGAGAGGACGTCACAAAGGGTTGAGTTGCGGAGGCCGTGATGAAGGTCAAAGCGCTGCAATGGGGGTGGGTGATCAGCTTGACGAGGGTGAAATAAAGTAAAAGAAAAAAATTGAGGAGAAGATGAAGAGCTAACCGCGGTATAAGATGAGGCTGCTCTACTTGATGTGCTTGCCTCTGCGTGACAATGGAGAGATCTGTTGAGCTGGTTGATCTGGGCGGGAAAATTACAGGGGTGCGCAAGCGTAGGTGATGAAAATGAAAGGGAAGCGCAAGCGTTTCCCTCTAATGTGAGCTCCCATGGGTGATGTGATCAAAATATGGTTCCCTCCCATTTGTGATGTGAGCAAATTTTTTCCCTCTCAGCTGTAAACGAAAATTGATGTTAGGCAGAAAACGTTGAGTTCAAAATTTTTTTAAAAAATAATGTTAGGCATAGAATAGATGTGATGTGATTTGCCAATATCTCATAACTCAATTTCTCATACCATATATACAATCTATATAAATATCACACCCAATTACACATAAACAAAACCAAATTCTCTTATCCATTATCTCTTATCCATTATCTCTTAACCAAAATATCTTATACAACAATACACATATCCACATACAACAATACACATAACCAATATCTCTTATCCAATTTCTCTTATCCAAAAACCCATGATAATATCCCTGTTTTATAACATACACACACACACACACACACACACACACACACACACACACACACACACACACATATATGAGAATAATGGGTATCATACGCCATATGAGAGGGTGTCTCATATGCCCTCTCACATAAAAGGGGCAAGTACAAGCCCACATGGGCTTGTACTTGTTGTACTTGACCCCCTTTATGGAGAGGGCATATGAGACACCCTCTCATATGGCGTATGATACCCATTAATCCACACACACACACACACACACACACACACACACACACACATATATATATGAAAATTTTCAAATGAGAACATTTCGCACGGTGCGAAAATGTTTTTATCTTTTTGTTTTGAATTTTTTTTTCAAAAATTCCTTTTTCCACCCTCATTATATGTTGTTATACCCCCCTCAAAAAATAATGGTTGAGAAATAATGTCATTTGGCCTTCGATCAAGGCATTTCATCAAATTCGCACGTTTTGAGACCGTTAAATTTGTAACGGGTGGATGTGTGCTCTAATGCCCAACGGGTTCACCCATTATTTTCCCTTGGGTATATATTTGTATGGATTAAACATCAAAACAAGAATTTTTGAAAAAAAATTTCAAAAAAATAAAAAAATGTTTTCGCATGGCTTTCGTATGGGTTTTTTCGCAACGGAAGATCGCTATATATATATATATATATATATATATATATATATATATATTGAACTTGTACTTTGCAACATAGAAATATATCCACCAATATTATAGACAATAAAAAGTGTGGTATGAAACTTACAGCTTATCAACGCGGTAGATAACTTACAATGCTCGTCTAGAGGACCCAAAAGACCTAGTGTTAAATATTGTGTCACCCCATATAGTTTTGGTGATTAGCAAACACGTCATCTAACATTTGAGTGAAGGAACTCAAAGCATATCATAGAAGCACTCAAGGGGATTGGTGAGCTAAACCAAGGCCAAAGAACCAAAGAAGCTAATCAAGGAGATTGAAGCATGATTTGACAATGTGATCGGGAACAACTAAAGATTGAAGATTGAAGGTATTCATTCTGTGATCGGGAACCACTGGGTAGGGGAGGGGTTTGAAAAGCACTGTGGGCTATATTGTAGCTTAAATTTTGCTGATACTCTATGTAACATGACTAGTGTATCAATAAACTTTTTAAGTAAATTTTTTTATAATATCATAGTTTATGAAGTGACAAACTTGTTATAATTAGCTAAATTTATCCTAAATTGTATGACCTAGAAGAATAAGAGGGATTTATATAATTTACATATATATATTTGTTAGTGAACGGGTATGGTTTTGGGTGGAATATCCGCATACCCGACCTGAATGGTGCCAGCGACCCGATACCTATCGCTCAGAGTGAGTATTACCGAGTCAAGCGAACGGCCCATACGACGGTTAGGACCTTGCTAATATTCAGATGGAGGTTAATGGGGCCGATTAAATGGACATCCGTTATCTCGAATTCCGGAGGAGATCGTGTCCAAATCAATGAGGGACGGTTACATACAATCAAAGGGGAACGACCAATAAATAGACGAAAGGACATATGTGTTGGATCTGGATCGTAGCCTAGAGGGGGGGGGGGGTGAATAGGCTAATAAAAATTCTCGCGCAACCCACGAGAAATCACACGCAGTTATAAGCACAGGCATGGTAATAAAATAGCAATCACAAAGTACGCACAGATATACCCTGGTTCGGTCGTCCCCACGACCTACTCCAGCCCCTGAAAGCAATAGATAGATATGTAATCAAGTACAGCTACAATGATTCAAGATCCCAAATCTACTCTCATCTAGCTCGTACGTACACCACGTGCTCTACACTATCAACCTAGTCAGATGCTCTCCCTCCATGACGACTCCCAAAGTCGTCAGGTCCCCAAAAAGTAACACAGAATGTAAAGTTTCCCCTACATAGATTGCTACACTAATACACGAATATAAAGGAGTAAAGAGTTTAGGAATGCTCAGTTCGTGTCTGTGTAGTCGTCTCTGTCAATCAGCACGGCGTCAGCTCCAGTCTGACAAGATGTAAATGTCACGTCTCGTCTCCAACTCAAGTTGCAAGCTCCCTCTTGGATTTGTGTCTATCAATATGCTGCCTATGTAGACACTTGAAGACGTGCACTAAGAAATCCTCTCCAATGTGTCACTAGCAAAAGTTGTGGTAGAAATCTGTGAGCCACTCAAATAGCTTTCTTTCCCAAGAGAACTGTCACAAGCCCATGTGATTTCCTTATCTCTCAATGTACTTGCTTGATCCCCTGTTGACTTTATAATCTCATTTCTTCTCTTTGGAACTCCACACAAATAAACCCACAGCAGGGCTCTTGGCAGCTGCTGGCACACGAGGGGATCAAACTTGCGGCTCCTTTGTTGAATATGATGGCCTTGCAAACTTGTGGCACTGCTGAAGATGGGGTCGGCAATGAATTGCAGCCTTGCTTCTGATGGATCGGCACAGCAGCTAGTGCGGGCGGATGCTTTGGCAACTTGCGCCCACTTCTTTGGTATGGTTCTTGACAGCGGTCGATGAAGGCAAAGTGGGGATCTCTTGGTCGACAGCCTCTCGGAGTTCAATCTCAGGTCGGTCGGCGAGCCAGATCGGATCTGCGACTCTTTGACACTTTGCGTGGGTCGATAGCCTTTGTGGCTTGGGGATTCAGTTGGTCGTCGCTGCGGATGGCTCAGTGAATGGGTCGGTCGGCAAGGCCTAGGGGCACTGTGGTTGGCAAGCCGTTCGCACTGAGGATGGTTCAGTCAGTGAAGGCCTTGGCTCTTGGAAGTAATCGATCGACAGGGCCCCTTTGTGCAGCGGTCACGAAGCGATCGGTGCGTGGGCTTCTCCTTCCCTAAGAGCGGCAACAAGAAGTCTCCCTTCGGTCTTGTTGTCTTCTTCTTTGTAGAGGAATTGTGGCATAGGCTGAAGTTTGGATGAAGAATCTCCTTGTATGAGTTGATCCAATGTCAACTTGTTGTCGACGCTTACCTCAAATCTATTGATCCCCTACTTCCCAATACTTTCGATTTTCTCCAGGTTAAGATGATGAAGTTGATAGGTTATTTGGCCTTGGAGAAGTATGGAGTATGAGGTACTGGGATTGTGTGCTTGCGACAATAGAGGGCTTGTTGATGGATGTTACGGCTGCCCCTAAAAAATTCGGCTGCTCTCTCCCTATTCTTGTTGCCTTACTACCTTAGGGTTATTGAAGGTTGGGTATTAATATAGAGAAGGGAGATGGGTTATTGAAGAATCCCTAGAAAATAGGAATTATAGATTCGCACCCATCTTTGAATAGGAACCCATATGAAACGAGTATTGGCTAAGGAGTTTGAATGGCAATAGGATTTGATTCAATCTCCAAACAAGATTTGGCTCCATCTCTCCATATTGGACCAAGTCCAAGTTGCACATGACTAGCCACTTTTCCCATCAAATTGACCGAGTCGCCTTTGAGCGTGTATTCCTGAAAATTACTTAACACACACGTTAAATAGTTCACACACGTTTGTCATCATCAAACTAAAGTTCCTAGATCGTTGCGTCCAACAATCTCTTCCTTTTGATGATGACAAACCAATGAAAGATTTGTATATTAAATATGAGTGTGTGAAGTGTGTTGAAGGGTGTAATGCAATATGATATATTCAATGAGATGAGGTCAAACATTACTAGCATGCTCCCCCTATTTCCAAGCTCCCCATTCTCATGTATTTTCAATGCTCCCCCTTCAATCAATAATACCGTATTTTGAGCCCAATCTTTTAACACTTTTCTCCCCCTTTGTCATCATCAAAAGTGTATTCTTGAAGAGTAAAACATACCGCATGCAAAAAGAGAGCATTATTAACTATAACTAGCATTTGCATGTCGTCATACTATAATTAGCACTTCAAATCTAAAGATAATAATAATTAGAATTCAACATCATCGTGTAAGTGCAATTATTAAACATAGAAGTACAAAGGGAGATACTTTTACAAATTCAACCAAATCAATCCAACATTTTCCAAAATAACTTTGTATCACCTAGGATTGATTTTCCCCACTTCATTAAAAATGAGTTCAAGTTATCACACCCCAAAACATAGCCTAAAAGGACTCTTAGATGTGGGGGTGATATTGCTTGACGAGTAAAAACACCAACGCTAAAGATTACCCGTAAAGCTTATGTTGGATACTCGTGGGTAGTGTATTTGCCATGAATTGTATCCATTTTTCATACGGAGCAATTTTCATGTTTTTCATATTCATTTCCTTTGTTTTGTGCTCAATTTTTATTCATGGCAAATCACATCATATCCCTTAGATATTTTCAGTTAATAATCATCCTACATTCACTTTCCAATATTCATAAATAGTATCTCCAAAAGTACGACATAGTCTAATATTCATGGAAGTGAAAGTAGGTGTAGAAATCATATTATCAATTCATCGAACTTTGCATGGCTATTATGAAATAAAACATACGCATGTAGTCATGATAATAATACTACACTTTCTAAAGGATATGATCATCATTCATTTGTAGCACTAGAATGATGCAAAGAGGAAGATATGCAATAAGCTCATTTTTTTGTTTTTGTCTTTTTCAAATTTTTTTTCAGTTTTATAATGAACCAAAAAAAAACACACACTAAAAGCAATCAAGCAAACAAAAACAGAAACAAAAAAAATCCAAGCACACAAAAAAATGTTAACAAACAAAATGCTATGAAGATATGCATTAAGTTCCAAGAATGAGATATACATTCGCGTCGCTACTTGACTAAGGAGCTAAAAAATAATGTGACATTCAATTTATCGCTCCTCGTCAAATTTCCATCTCACCTACAAAAGAGGTGTTATGTGTGACCTTGGAATCCAACAAGGTCCACTCACGTTAGTCATCAAAGATTTAAGAACCCATATTTGTTAGAACTTAATGTTTTTGTTCCTATATTTACAATGATATGAAGTATGACCAATGCATCCACATGTAAAGCACTTAGCATGAAAATTTCCAACCTTTGTTGGTTCAATGTGAACTTTTCTATATTTTGATTTTTCAACATTTTTAAGACCATATCCTAGTCCTCGCCTATTATTGCCATAAAGTTGGTTTCAAAGAATAATGTCCAAATTTTATTTTCCAATAGAAAATTTCTTTAATGACAATTCTAAACTAGCGACTTTGGATTTCAAATGAGCATTTTCGTTCATAAGCAAAGTGCATTTACTAATGAAAGCTCGCTTGTTTTCCTCTTCTTTCTTTTCAAAATCCCTCATTTTTTCTTTAAGTTCAAGATTTATCATGCTAATCTTTTCAGAAAGCAATTCATTTTCAACTTCAAGCTTTATCTTATCTAGCTTATACATGCTAATATCATTTAATAAAGAGGGACATGAAAGACAATCAATTTTTTCAGGCAAGCTAGCTTTCTCTTTTTCTAAAATGGTGATGGTAGATTTGCATGCAACAAGCTCTTGTTTAATATTTTTCATTTCTATAGACATGTCATACTCAGGTTGTTGCATATCAAAGTTATCATTCCTATAGCATTCCACATCAGCTTCTATCTCATCAATTCTATGTTGCATTCCTTTACAAATTTCTAAAAGTTCAGCTTTAGTGGGAGATTCTACCTCATTGTGTTTGGCCATTAATGCCATGCAGGAGTGGGCTTCATGTTCCTCATCCTCATCCTCAGCTTCGCTATCCATGTCCCACGTCAGCACTTTTGTTCTTCCTTTTGCAACTTGAGATGTGTGTTGTTGTGGGCAGTCTTTTATGTGATGTCCCTTTTTCCTGCATTTAAAACATTCATTTCTATTAATAGCTTTCTGATCAGAGGAATTTCTACCAAAATTAGAATTATTAGAACGAATGAACCTTTTTCCCATCTCAGCTCTTCCTTGATCAGTCTGAATGTATCTCCTGAAGTTTCTGACCATTATGGCTTGCTCTTCATCAAGATCGTCATCGTTAGCTTGAAGAGCTAATGGTGTGGAAGCTTTGGTCTTCTCTTCAGGTTTCTCTCTGGCTTCTATACTCTGCAACTCAAGCTCGTGTGACATTAGGTTGCCTATCAAGTCCTCCACTTTCATTGTTGAAAAGTCCTTAGCTTCTTGAATAGCGGTGACTTTAGGCCTGAACGAGCTTGGTAGCGCCCTCAAGATCTTTCGTACCTGTTCATGGCTAGAGTATGGCTTACCGAGGGAACTGGATTTGTAGACGATGTTCGTGAACCTCGCAAACATGTCTTTAACTGGTTCTGTTGGTAGCATGCGGAAGCTCTCATATTCTGTGCTCAGCAACGCAAGTTTGGATTCCTTTACTTGCGATGTTCCCTCGTGTGTCACCTCCAGAGTATGCCAGATTTCCTGTGCAGTTAGACAATGTGAGATACGATTAAACTCAGATTTATTAAGAGAGCATATAAGTACATTCATAGCTTTACCATTAAGAGTATAAAGTTTCTTATCATCTAAATCCCACTTGTCTTTAGGCTTAATCATGACAGTGTCTTCAATTTTAATAGTGGGTAGACTATAACCATTTTCAACAATACCCCACACATCATAATCAACATGCACTAGATAGATTTTCATCCTAGCCTTCCAATATGCAAAGTCTACACCGTTAAATTTAGGGGGACGTGTTATAGACTGACCTTCAGCAAAGGCACAATCAGATATATTCATGGTCATCTAAAAATCTAGACTAGATCCTCTAAACTGGCTCTGATACTGTAGGATTCCATCATAAGATGATAGAGGATCGAAAGAGAGAAGAGACTTACGTTAGCGTACACTTCGCTATAGTCTCTGAACTTCGCCCTTGGATTCACCACAACAGTCGGCACTTTGTCACAGAGGATCAAAGCAGCGTTTCACCGTCTAAATCTCTATTTGGAAGAAGAACTTAATGGAAGGGAGAAGAGGAAGAATAAGTTGCCTTATGCAAACTTATGGCATGAATGATTAGCCTTAAAAGCCTTACCCTTGGGTCCTATTTATAGGCCAAGGGGGTAGTTATTGTAGGAAATAACTACTTATAAGCTTATTAGCCTATATTAGCACTATTCCTTATCCTCTTCCTTATGCACTTATCAAGTGCCTTTATGCACTTATAAAGTGACTTTTTCCACTTATCGAGTGGTCCTTTTCACACATGAAAAGGTTCCCTTCGCACATGCTTTCATGTACGCGACATCTGAGGTCCATAGACCCTCATACATTCCCTCACGGGTGTATACATGTCGTCCATATCCAACATCTTCAACTCTCACTTGAGGGGATTGTAAGGAAACATATTTCCCTTTAGTTCTTCTGTTTATCATAATGAGAAATAGACCGTGTGACCGTCATGCGCATAGAGTTCGTTGTTGTGCACTTGTTAAAGATACACAACACTCCTTGTGGTGCAAAGTTGAGTAGATCAACGCTTGCTTTACCCGAGATTATTTCTTCACATTTCTTATACTTTATATTCAACAATTGAATCCCATCTGGATTACAATTGGCTGGCCAGCTTTGAATCTCTAAAGTCCAAATGTGAATACGAAATTAATCTTCCTCTTCTTGCGATCCTTTCGATCTTGACTTGACTCGCTTTTCTAACATGCCCCACCGCACCGAATTGACCATAGTCCATAAGCAACATGCTAAGATAGCGATCACCCAATCAAATCTAAAGGAACCAATTAGAGTCCATAAGGGTAAGAAGTTTGAGACCCATGTGGTCTTTGGGTCTCACATAATAGTAAAAAAAATTACTATTCTAACCCAATGGCCAAATGCATATGTAGTATGAATACGTATTACAACATCACTCCTTTCCCAGGGAGCGTATGTCTTAATGATGTTGTAAGGATGATGATCAGACACCACAATGTCTGACTTTGAGTCCCTTTTACTACTCATTAATTTCCTGGACCCACATCCCGCATAAGATAGATAAGATTTCAAAATCCTCTTAGATCTTTTGTAAGCATCCATATGATGCAGATCTTTCATACGACCATTTTGTTTAAGTCATGACTCTAAATCATCCGTTTGACGATTTTGACTTTAAACAGGTCTCATCTTTATCTTATCCGTCTGATAGAATAAAGGCGGTTGCTCATGTGAGAGAGCCAACCTCAATCTGTCCGATATACTAGAAAATATAGCTGAGATTAAAAGAAATGTACACAAACATTTTCAAGAAACTCATATGCAATGTCGAAAAGAACTTATTCTTTTATTAAATTTGATCTTTCATAGACATGGGAACATACATTGATACAACTCAGCTCTTACGCAATCCTTGAGATGATAAGTGTTTGTAAAACACATCTCTGGGGATCGCCTTCATAAGCGGATCCGCTATCATCTCATGCGTAGATATGTACCGAATGTCTACCTTCTTGTTCTTATCATAGTCTTTTGCAAATTTGTAGTGGATATCAATGTGTTTGGTCTTACAATGGAATTTTGGATCTTTGACATAGGCTATAGATGCTTGACTGTCACTGTATATTGGTACAGCACCTGAGTCACTTGCATCAATTAGCCTGTCTAAGTACTTCCTAAGCCAAACATCTTCTTGGACCGCCATGCTAAATGCCACAAACTCGGCTTCCATAGTTGAAAGTACGATGCAGGATTGCTTCTTGCTACTCCAGGATATTGCACCAGATCCGAGTAGAAAAACATGGCCTGGGTCAATTGTCGCTCATCGAGATCACCCGCCCAATCAGCATCAGTGTAGCCTTCGAGCCTCAAGGCATCTCCTTGATAGCATAAAGCATAGTCCGCAGTCCCTTTAAGATACCACATTATGCTCTTAACCGCTTTCCAGTGTGCTTGCCCTAGATTGGATTGGTAACGACTTACCATTCCAATGGCAAAACAGATGTCCGGTCTTGTACACATCATAGCGTACATAAGACTACCAACTGCACTAAAATATGGACTTTTTCCATAATTTCATTTTCTTTTTGGTTCTTTGGACACATTTTTAGACATAAATTATCGCATTTGCTTATATGAGTAGCAATGGACTTACAGTCCTGCATATTAAAACGTTCTAGAACCTTCTTTATATAAGTCTCTTGTGAAAGAGAAAGAAGTTTCTTCGAACGATTCCTTGAAATCTTAACTCCAAGGATATATGCGGCTTCTCCCATGTCTTTCATCTCAAAAACTGATGAAAGCCAAGCCTTGATATCCATTACAAAGCCCTTGTCATTTTCGGCTATTAAAATGTCATCTACATATAGAGACATAATAACATACTTGCTTTTGATCCTCTTGATATATACACAGTTATCTTCATCAAGCATGGTAAAACCATTTGATAGAACAACTTCTTGAAATCGTATATACCATTGCCTCGAGGATTGTTTAAGACCATATATGGACTTACAAAGTTTACAAACCTTATGTTCGTTTCCTTCTTTTACAAACCCTGTTGGTTGTTCCATATAAATCTCCTTGTCCAATTCTCCATTGAGAAAGGCAGTCTTTACATCCATTTGATGTAATTCGAGGTCTAAGAAAGCTACCAAATCCAGAATCAAGCGAATCAAGGTAAAACGAACAACAGGTGAGAAGGTCTCTTCGTAGTCTATCCCTTCCTGTTGCGTAAAACCTTTCGCGACAAGGCGAGCTTTATATCTGTCTATAGAACCATCAGCCTTATGCTTGATCTTAAGAACCCATTTATTTCCAATAGCTCTACGTCCTCTGGGTAAGTCAACCAAGTCCCAGACTCGGTTAATTTTCATGGATTCTAATTCCTCCTTCATCGCTTCCATCCATTTGTCTTTTGCAGGGCATGATACGGCCTGTTTGAAAGTAGCAGGCTCGTCATCTTCTTGTAGTAAAATCACAAAGGTTTGTGGGAATTCATCCTCAAATCTTAGAGGAGCTAACCTTGTACGACTACTACGTCGTATTTGAGATTCTTCAAGTCCTTGTTGACTCGAATTTGGATCAATTCTAATAATACTCCCACTTGGAATGTGGTTAGAATTGCTCCCACTTGGATCATTATTCCAATATGGAATAGGATTCGCATCATTCGTATCATCCATTGGTGAAGGTTGAAACGTATTTTTGTCTTCACTAAGAATTCTCCCACTCGAATGAGATAATCCTTCTTGATCATAAATCTCAAATAGAGATAAGTCCTGACTTATCTCGCCATGTCTTGGAAACTCATTTTCCAAGAAAGTAACATCCCTCGATTCAAATTCAATCAGCCCTCCATTGTCTTCCTGACCAATGAAAACATAACCTTTGGAGTTTTCTGCGTATCGTATAAAGATACATTTCCTCCCCTTTGGCCCAAGTTTGCCATACTTATGGGAGGAAATATGTGCATAGGATGCACACACCCAAGGTTTTAAAATGCTTAAGTCAGGAGACCTTTGGTTCCACAACTCATAAGGAGTGGAGCTAACCGATTTCGAGGGTACGCGGTTCAAGATGAAAGCAGCGGTCAATAATGCATAACCCCAAAAGGTGATTGGCAAGTTAGCTTGCGCCATCATTGAACGGACCATTTCCATTAAAGTCCTATTCCTCCTTTCAGCAACACCATTTTGTTGCGGAGTATAAGGCATAGTTACTTGATGGACTATGCCCTTTTCATCACAAAGTTCTTTAAAACTTGCTGATTGATATTCACCGCCTCTATCGGTTCGCAAGACATTAATCTTGCGATCTAATTGATTTTCCACTAAACTCATATAGTTTTTAAAGCAGGTTAATGCTTCATTTTTGTGGGATATCAAATAGATATGTCCGAATTGGGTGAAGTCATCAATAAAAATGATGAAATAGGACTTTCCGCGTCTTGTCTTGACATTCATCGGACCACATATGTCCGAATGGATGAGTTGTAATGGAACCTCGGCCCTTGTGCCGGTTCCAAATGGCTTGCGACAAGATTTCCCTACAAGGCAATGTTCGCAAGTCAACATTTCAACCTTTGAAACATTGGATAGAAGGCCACGTTTGGCAAGTCTATCCATACGTGTTGGTCTAATGTGACCAAGCCTTGCGTGCCAACAAATTACATCTGGCTCAAAAATCGAAGAATTTGTAACAAGGAAATTTTCATTAAAATTTGAGGAATCGTACATCGTATTCAATACAATGAATCCTTTAAAAACATACCCAGAACCAATTAAAGAATTATTACAGGACAGATCCACTTTACAATTATGAAAGAACCAACTATAACCAAGACCCATTAAGACGACCACAGATATGATATTCCTTCGAATATCCGGAGCGAAGAGAACATCATGAAGTAAGATAGTGCGGTCGTTGTCCAAGGCGAGCTTGCACGTCCCAACGCCTTTCACTTCAACACGTGTGTTGTTTCCTACATATATCCACCTCGTTCCTTGGGATATCCGGTGATACTCCACGAAGGACCGTCTGTCCCTTGCTATGTGGTCGGTGGCACCTGAATCAATTATCCAAAAGGGATTAGATTCTACAAGAAATACTGAACTAGAAACACATATGTAACTAGTATTATTACAAGTTACCTTGTCACCTCCATCCACAAATGAACGGGCAAAGTGACCTAACTTGTTGCACTTGAAGCACTTGATCTTCTTCAAGTCCTTCTTCTTGTGCCATTTCTTGTTCCCACCCTTTTGTTTGGGTTTCTTGGTAGACACTGGTTGCTTTTTATGGTCATGAGCAAACTTCGAGTGATGTTTACGTTTCTTTCCCACCGTGTGAGGAACTAGCAACCATGTGCACTTCTGTACTTGGCTTGGCGGCCGCAAGCCGCTCTTCTTCTAACTCGAGGTGCTTAGAAACATAGTTGAAGTTCTTGATGCTCTCATTATGAGTGAGATGCATCTTCATGTTGTCCCATTCGATTGGTTGGGAACGTATGACCGCTTGGATTTGTTGCTCATCAGTGATCATATGACCTGCATCCTTTAACTCTGAAATAAGATTCACCATGTGTCGCAGATGCATTCCCATGGAATGATCTAGACGTTTTTTATACGCATCGAATTTTATAGTTAAAGAGCGAAGTTTGGTCACCGAGGTGCCACCAAACTTCTCCTCTAGCTTGGACCATATGTCCATAGCTAGGTCATATTCTTGGAAGATTCGCATTATGTCGTCGGCCATAC
Organism: Scilla litardierei; assembly: GCA_030789695.1. Classification (NCBI taxonomy): domain Eukaryota; kingdom Viridiplantae; phylum Streptophyta; class Magnoliopsida; order Asparagales; family Asparagaceae; genus Scilla; species Scilla litardierei. Next base: position 87,583,245 of record CM061139.1, read on the forward strand.
TTGACAACAACGTAATGCGAGCAATTTTGTTCTTCCGAGACCAAGCATCAAAAGCTTCCTTGTCTCTTCTGTGTTGGGCCATAGTGCCTAACTCAGGTTCAATCATTTTGTTCGTCAGAGTTTCGAGCACATCTTGCTCCTCTAGAACATATTGTATCTTCATGGACCACAGTTTGTAATTATCGCCGTTGAGTTTTTCACCTTTGTTCAACTCAGCGACGATGTTCTTAGTAGCGGAAGACATTTTAATTTTAAAATGCTGCAAAAGACAAAAAAAAATTTCGATCAAAAACATTGCATAAAATTTTCATTTGATAAGTTACTTTCGAAAAATATTGAAGGTGTTGCTCTAGAATCGAAAAGGTCATTACGATTACAATCACCATCTAGAACAACTTTCAATATTTCCCCATCACTTTATCAAATAATAGTACTCTTATAGTACTTGCAGCGGAAAATCGATTTTGAAAACGTATTTTGCAAACGTATTTTGCAAACGTATTTTGCAGCGGGAGGTAGTGGCCTGCCCCGGCCATTGCCAGGGTCGAGCCGTGGCCGTGCCAAGGCCGGATTCCCCCCGTAGGGATCCAGGCCCTCCCCCCTGCAGGGGGCTTTGCCTCAGGCAACTGCCACCAGCACTGTAGGGGCCGGCCATGCAGGTGGCCGGTGTCGAGGCTGCCGGCACTGTAGGGCTCCTCGGCCAGGGCCGGCCTGGCCCTGGCCGAGGCCAGGGATCCCCTGGCCTGGCCCTGGCCTCGGCCAGTGCCGACCTGGCCCTGGCCGAGGCTAGGGCTCCCTCGGCCTGGCCCTGGCCTCGGCCAAGGCCGGTCTTGGCCCTGGCAGAAGCCAGGGCGCCTCTGCCCTGGCCGAGGCCAGGGCCGGCTTCCTTGGAGTCCGGCCGCACACCCCCCCATGGGTGGGGTGGTCTTGGTTGTCATTGGCCGAAGCCAACCCCTTCTCCAATGGGGAGGGGGGTGCATAGCCACCATGACCCGCATGGCCATGGTGATCATGCACCAAAGAGATATGCTATTGCCATACTACATGGTGACAATTCACCATGCCCTTCCATGGCAATCTTCTTCTCCGATGAGAAGTTTTGTAACCACCATCTTCTCCGATGAGACACCCGTTCATCGAGAAAGTGGTTATGCTTTAATGGCCGTGTGCCAAAAAAAAATAACACACTTTCAAGGCCGCAAACTTCACTCTCTACATGAAGAGAGTGCCCATTCCCTATTGAATGGAGACTCAGCATCCATGAGGAGTGTGAGTTTGGCGAGATGAACGGTTAGTTCTTCCCGTCACGGAGAGTTCCTGCCATATCTGTAATGGCAAAAGACCCTAATGTGAAAAGAAAAACTTTTGCGTTCTCTCCGTCACGATGCGCTCCTACCATATCCATAATGGAAGGAAACTCATTCGTGAAAGAGACAACGTGTCATTCATCAGTGAGACCGGTGCGAACCCGTGTGGCTTTGATATCAATGTAGGATCCCATCATTAGATGATATAGGATCGAAAGAGAGAAGAGACTTACGTTAGCGTATGCTTCGCTATAGTCTCTGAACTTTGACCTTGGATTTGCCACAACAGTCGGTACTTTGTCACAGAGGATCAACGCAGTGTTTCACCGTCTAAATCTCTATTTGGAAGAAGAACTTAATGGAAGGGAGAAGAGGAAGAATAAGTTGCCTTATGCAAACTTATGGCATGAAGGATTAGCCTTAAAAGCCTTACCCTTGGGTCCTATTTATAGGCATAGGGGGTAGTTATTGTAGGAAATAACTACTTATAAGCTTATTAGCCTATATTAGCATTATTCCTTATCCTCTTCCTTATGCACTTATCAAGTGCCTTTATGCACTTATAAAGTGACTTTTTCCACTTATCGAGTGGTCCTTTTCACACATGAAAAGGTTCCCTTCGCACATGCTTTCATGTACGTGACATCTGAGGTCCATAGACCCTCATACATTCCCTCACGGGTGTATACATGTCGTCCATATCCAACAGATACCACTTATTGGATCTGGATCATAGCCTAGAGGGGGGGAATAGGCTAATAAAAATTCTCGCGCAACCCACGAGAAATCGCACGCAGTTATAAGCACAGGCAGGGTAATAAAATAGCAATCACAAAGTACGCACAGATATACCCTGGTTCGGTCGTCCCCACGACCTACTCCAGCCACTGAAAGCAACTACTAGATAGATATGTAATCAAGTACAGCTACAATGAGTCAAGATCCCAAATCTACTCTCACCTAGCTCGTACGCACACCACGTGTTCTACACTCTCAACCTAGTCAGATGCTCTCCCTCCGTGACGACTCCCAAAGTCGTCAGGTCCCCAAAAAGTAACACAGAATGTAAAGTTTCCCCTACATAGATCGCTACACTAATACACGAATATAAAGGAGTAAATAGTTTAGGAATACTCAGTTCGTGTCCGTGTAGTCGTCTCTGTCAATCAGCACGGCTCAGCTCCAGTCTGACAAGATGTAAATGTCACGTCTCGTCTCCAACTCAAGTTGCAGGCTCCCTCTTGGATTTGCATCTATCAATATGCTGCCTATGTAGACACTTGAAGACGTGCACTAAGAAATCCTCTCCAATGTGTCACTAGCAAAAGTTGTGATAGAAATCTGTGAGCCACTCAAATAGCTTTCTTTCCCAAGAGAACTGTCACAAGCCCATGATTTCCTTATCTCTCAATGTACTTGCTTGATCCCATGTTGACTTTATAATCTCATTTCTTATCTTTGGAACTCCACACAAATAAACCCACAGCAGGGCTCTTGGCAGCTGCTGGAGAACGAGGGGATCAAACTTGCGGCTCCTTTGTTGAAGATGATGGCCTTGCAAACTTATGGCACTGCTGAAGATGGGGTCGGCAATGAATTGCAGCCTTGCTTCTTATGGATCAGCACAACAGCTAGTGCGGGCGGATGCTTTGGCAACTTGCGGCCACTTCTTTGGTGTGGTTCTTGACAGCGGTCGACGAAGGCAAAGTGGGGATCTCTTGGTCGACAGCCACTCGGAGTTCAATCTCAGGTCGGTCGGTGAGCCAGATCGGATCTGTGACTCTTTGACACTTTGCGTGGGTCGATAGCCATTGTGGCTTGGGAATTCAGTTGGTCGTCGCTGCGGATGGCTCAGTGAATAGGTCGGTCGGCAAGGCCTAGGGGCACTGTGGTCGGCAAGCCGTTCGCGCTGAGGATGGTTCGGTCAGCAAAGGCCTTGGCTCTTGGAAGCAATCGGTCGACAGGGCCCCTTGGTGCAGTGGTCACGAAGCGGTCGGTGCATGGGTTTCTCCTTCCCTGAGAGCGACAACAAGAAGTCTCCCTTCGGTCTTGTTGGCTTCTTCTTTGTAGAGGAGTTGTGGCACAGGCTGAAGTTTGGATGAAGAGTCTCCTTGTATGAGTTGATCCAATGTCAACTTGTTGTCGATGCTCACCTCAAATCAATTGATCCCCTACTTCCCAATACTTTCGATTTTCTCCAGGTTAAGATGATGAAGTTGATAGGTTATTTGGCCTTGGAGAAGTATGGAGTATGAGGTACTGGGATTGTGTGCTTGCGACAATAGCGGGCTTGTTGATGGATGTTACAGCTGCCCCTAAAAAATTCGACTACTCTCTCCCTATTCTTGTTGCCGCACTACCTTAGGGTTATTGAAGGTTGGGTATTAATATAGAGAAGGGAGATGGGTTATTGAAGAATCCCTAGAAAATAGGAATTATAGATTCGCACCCATCTTTGAATAGGAACCCATATGAAACGAGTATTGGCTAAGGAGTTTGAATGGCAATAGGATTTGATTCAATCTCCAAACAAGATTTGGCTCCATCTCTCCATATTGGACCAAGTCCAAGTTGCACATGACTAGCCACTTTTCCCATCAAATTGACCGAGTCGCCTTTGAGCGTGTATTCCTGAAAAGCACTTAACACACACGTTAAATAGTTCGCACACGTTTGTCATCATCAAACTAAAGTTCCTAGATTGTTGCGTCCAACAAAAGGTAAATGGGTTCCAATTCCAAGGTATGAGATCTAAGACATAGAACTCTATTTTCTCAGCAGATATTTCTTACATTATAGAGCTTGCGACGCCTGACCTAAGACAAACCACCGTGGGTCGTCTCACCTGCTCCAAGCTCCTTCTCATCCTTAAGTTCCCATAGTAACTTAAGCTCGGAGGTGATTTGGGTCTGGACCCAGAACCGACACTCCTAATGTGTCTCTGTGGTGTAGATCAACGAATCGCCATCTTCCGTGAGGGTCGTTTTCGAGCTTCCCAGACTCGAACGATCGACACATTAGCTGTCCAAGGGTCGATTGAGTACTGCATCATCATCTACATCCATCACTCGACCCAGGTTCTTCCAACCTAAGGTCACACTTCATCTGCTGACAAGGCTTCGACTCGACACGAAGAGCCCACGTCAGCCTGACAACTGTCACGGTCATTTTTGGCCTTAACAGTTTGGCGCCATTTGTGGGAAACCACGATTTGACATCCCGATCGACAAAATACCTCGATTATGTCGACTTACCCATCAACATCCTCCGAGGATGCCTCGACACCTCCCAGCGTCGGCATCATCAACATGAAAATGGGACTTCCCCCACACCCGGAGCTGTTAACATCGCTCCAAAGCTCTTACGCCAAAAGGTTGATGATAGTATCTGTGGGGCGAAAGCGCCCCAGAGAATTTACACCTCCTATCTCCTTCTCGGATGAAGATTTGGATGGTGTGGAACTGTCGCATGATGATGCCGTCGTCATCATGGCTACCATCAATGAGATCACCGTAAAGAGGCAACTTGTCAACACCAGAAGCTCGTGAGATAAACTCTTCTTCACTACGTTGGAGAGGATGAGGTTGTCCTCTACAGAGTTGATGCCCTGTTCGGGGCCCCTAGTGGGATTCAGCAGACACTCTGCCCCAATAACAGGCATCATCACCCTACCGGTGACCCTCGACACGTATCCGCGACAAATCACTCTTATTAACAGTTTCATGGTGGTGAAGATCAACTCGGAGTATAACGGGATCATCGGGATACCATTACTGAATGCTATATAAGAGGTGGTCTCAACTTTCCATCATATGATCAAATTTCATACCCCCGAAGGAGTCAGGAAAGCAAGAGGGAATCAAAAGCAGGTGCGGTGGTGCTATACACTGTCCACCGCTTTGAGAAGGATTGGGCTTGCAAACCTAGTCGACCCCAGTGGTGATGATCGACGGCCTGCAGCATTCGAAGAGACGGAGAACATCCGGATCTCCGAAGAAGAAGGGAAAACTATCTCTATTGGATCAATGCTCCCTCTTGATTTAAGGGAGCAATTGATCGCTCTTTTGAAAGAGCACGCAGACATTTTCGCCTGGTCCCTGAAGGATATGCCCGGCATCAACCCCGAGTTGGCATGCCACAAACGGGAAGTCGACTCGACTTCTAGGCCCATGAAGCAAAAGAAGAGAAACATGGAAGGAGAAAAGATGAAAGCAGAGATCGAAGAGGTGGATCGACGTCTAGAAGCAAGCTTCATTCGGGAAGTCATATCCTGACTGGCTCTCGAATGTCGTTATGGTTAAGAAGGCGAACGACAAATGGCGGATGTGCATCGACTTTACCGACCTCAACAAAGCGTGCCCGAAGGATAGTTACCCCTGCCATGAATCGACCATCTGGTCGACAGTGCTTTGGGCTACGAACTTCTCAGCTTCATGGATGCATTCTCAGGATATTACCAGATCCAGATGGCACCGGAGGATGAAGAGAAGACTTCTTTCATCACTGATCGAGGTATTTTTGGTACACCAAAATGCCATTTGGTTTGAAAAATTCAGGGGCCACGTACCAATACATGATGACCGGAGTTTTCGAAGCTCAAATCGGGTAGAACCTAGAAGTCTATGTTGACGACATACTGGTCAAGTCAAAGAAGCTGATGTATCACATTTCAGATCTCCGAGAGATATTCGTGAAAATCCGGCGATACAACCTTCGGCTGAACCTGCCAAATGTACCTTTGGAGTTCGATCGTGAAAGTTCCTCGGTTTCATGCTGACGAATCAAGGGATCGAGGCCAACCCCGACAAGATCGCTGCGATCGTTACGATGAAGGAGCCTTTGACCCTCAGAGAACTCTAGAGGCTGAACGAAAGGATAGTTGCTTTAGGCCGATTCCTGTCTAAGTCAGCCGAGAGATCGTTGCCTTTCTTCAAAGTGTTGAGAACGACAATAGCCTCTGCATCGAATGGCAAGAGGGTCATCGAATGGGACACGGACTACAAGAAAGTCTTCTCCGAGTTAAAGGAGTACCTTCGTAGCCCACCGCTCATGACTAAGCCAGATAAAGATGACCAACTCATCTTTTATCTGGCCGATACCATGGAGGCCATGAGCTCGACACTCGTGAAACAAGACTCGGGGGTGCAACGGCCCATATAATACGTCAGTCAAGTTCTCCGAGGTGCAGAGATAAACTACTCGAGAATAGAGAAGATGGCTTTTGTGCTGATCCAATTTGCGAGGAGGTTGCGACCCTACTTCCAAGCGCACACCAACGTGGTCCTCACCGACACTCCTTTGGAACAAATCCTAAAATGGCTGGATCGTTCAGGAAAAATGACAAAATGGGGACTAGAGCTGAGCGAATTCGACATCCAGTTCAAGTCGAGGACTTCCATCAAAGGACAGGCTCTCGTCGACTTCATTGTCGAACTCACTTACGACGACGACCCAAAAGAGGAGGTATGTGTTACTAACGTACTACCATAGACTACCCCCCTCACCCACGATAGGTATCAATTCACCAAAAGATACAATTGAAGACGAGGGAACCTGGATCGTACAAGTTGATGGTTCGACCACTCAAGCCGGGAGCATGGCTGGAATAATTGTCCAAACATCAGCAGGCAATATATTCGAGTATGCCCTCTACCTCGATTTCCAAACCACAAATAATGGTGCTGAAGATGAAGCGGCCATCAACGGACTCCGATTGGCTCGAGCCCTGGAGGCAAGAGTGGTCCAACTACTCATTAATTCTATCCTTGTCATCTGCCAGCTGAACGGGAGCTTCGAGGCCTGCGAAGACTCAATGCAGAGTTACATGCAAGTCACTAAGGCGGAGCTCGCTAAGTTTAGATGCGTTGAAATCCATCATGTACCATGGTCAAAGAATCACCGAGCTGACGCCCTGTCAAAGCTCGTTTCATCCTCCCCTAGGGGGCTCGGTCGAACACTGTATGTACAACTCTACCACACCCCAGCGAGCTAGAGCAGGAGCTGCTAAGCCTTGACCGAGGAATCACTTGGATGGATCCTATAATCTGTTACCTAAGCATGGGGGAGAAGCCGACCAACCCAGTGAAGGCACAAAAACTAGAATAGAAGGCGTACCAATTCGTCTTGCGAGATGGTTCATTGTACAAAAGGTGATGGACCAGTGACGTGCATTTATATTTTATATATTCACGCACGTATTCTTTGTGATTTTCCATTGTTTTCCGTCGTTCCGTACCCTTTCTCTTGTGATTTTAGTTTTCTTTCACTTCTTTGTGTTTTTGTGTAAATGCAGGAGATTGCCAATGTTGGGGACGTATAAAGAAGATATTATGAGTCCCCGGAGCAACAGGAGGAGTCACGCGCAATTCAGAGGGCCAAACGACGAAGAAATCTATATTTCAGCCCTCAACCGATAGGGTGGACACAGCCACCCGATCAGTTGATGCACGCGTATCCACCTAGACAGGAGCTGAAGAGAAGAGCAGCTCACCCGATCGGTTCAGTGATCGGGTGAGATCGACAGAGCTCTCTGTCTTTTTGGACTTAATTCCAACCGATCGGGTGACATCTCACCCGATCGGTTCATCTGTAGCCACATTTCTCAAATCGACGACCCGATGGCACCACCCGCTCTCCTCAGCGCCCGGTTAAAGCTTCTGAAGCCGATACCAAAAGCGCCAAGTAGCTCACCCGATCAGATGATGCTTCTACCGATCGGGTGAACTCGTTTTCTATAAATAGCTGACCTAGGTTTTCTGAAACGGGATCCTTTTTGTATTTTTCGACTTTTTGGATATTGTGACGGCTGGAATTTCTTTTAATCTTGTAAGTGCTCCAATCATTTTGTAACTTTGATATTGTGTTATTACCATTGCTAGCAACTATTATCTTTTTCCTGATCATGATTTCTACCGTTCAATTTCGTTTAGATTGCATTTTAGCTATGATTTGTGAGTAGTTTCCAAATCTGGGATTTTGGTGGAAACCCCTTCGTGGGTTCTCCCTAGAACGACTATATGACTAGGATTTCGATAGGTTTGGGAATTTAAATGGTTACGCGGGGTGTATCTGTAACGACCCGTTCCCGGGGGCCCGTTACTTATTTGATATTTGCGCAGGTCCTGCAGGGTACCAGTGAAAACAAAATAGCCACGATGCAGAGACGTACAAAAATACTCAAATAGTGTCCAATTATTACAATCCATACTGTACAAGACGTCCCAACAAATATACATGAAAGAAGAAAAGTACATAAGTGAAAATAACTCTGGAAGCTGCGGTCGAATTCTGGCGCTATTAGCTCAGGAGCATCTACCTCCATATGTACGTCGTCTGCGGTGCCACAGAGATGGAACCGTAGGTAAGTCATAACAATTCTAAATATAGAAAAGAAGCAGTGCACAAGTATGACAAAAGTAACTGCGTATAAGCAGACCAGAGTGAAGAGTAAAGTACTGAACAACAACTGTACACAACTGGGTAGTAAAAGTAAACAGAACTGAAAGGAGAGAACAACTGTACGGTGGTAATGCAAGTGTAAAGCAGGTTAAGCAAGTGAAACGTACTACTGCTGTAGCTAAAATTACGACAGGTAAAGAACTCGTAACTGTACAGGTGTAGTAAGTAACGTGCATGGAACGTGTAAAGTAAAAGTGACTGTAGTGTGTAAAGTAAAAGTGACTGTGCAAAAGTAACTACACTACGTGACTCAAGTCGGAGAGTACAATATGTGACCATCAAGTCCATCTCTTGCCTGGGTGCGACCCAGACGAATGCCGAAAACACAGACATCAGGACATGTATTTTGCCGAAACTCATGCAGCAGGACAGGATGCCGAAACCCAGGCGACAGGACAGGAAGATCGAACTCCAGTCACTCCTGCACTCTCTCAAACTATGAGTTACCCCAAAACCCCAGTGAAGTGTCAAGTGTTCTATGTACATGTTTATACGGGATGTTCCACAAGATGTTTCATGAGATGTTCCACCAAATATTCCACAAGATATTCCACAACAAGTTTCACAAGATGTTCCATACGGCGTATCACATGTTAGTCAACCCAAGTCCACTGGTTGAGTTTCTCATTGAAAACCAGAGGGTGGTAACTCATTCCAAAGCTGACTGTGCCAAAGCGAACTGAGGATAAAGACAAGTCCAACAACAGGAATACTGATTCCATGCTTCCAGCATGTAGAAGTATTGTTTAGCACACAATTTACCCAAGTTGATGTTTGTGTTTAACAACCACCATAGTTGAAGGTTGGCAAAGTAATCTATAGTTGATTATTTTCCTATTAGATTAGGTTTCTAGTTCGGTTCAAGTCAAGTCGCCGTTCAAAGGCTGTAGTGTTGTCCTAAGTTCATACTGGGACACTTATCTAATTTTCTAACTTTAGAATTAGTCGTGACTTACTTTATCGAGCTCGTTGTGGCAAGACGAGATTGGAGCTAGAGGAGCTGGTCCACGAGGATCGGTACCTGCAAACACAAGAAATGGCCGGTTAAAGAGTACACTATTTTCTTAACGTGTTTGTATTTTTATAGCGGCTTAAAACTCGTCAAAATACGTACTAAATATTTTTAGATGGGCTAGATGGGAGTAAAATAATTTTGTGTAGGAAGAAAATATTTTTCTAAAGTTCCTCGGTATTTTTCATAATTTTTAAAAGCTCAAAAATAATTTAAAATCTATTTTTCAATTAGTAACGTATTTATTCAAACATTTATTCTGGGTGCAATCGATATCGGAAAGTTGCAAATGAACTGTCAAAATGGCCGTCTCAGAGAGTACTTTAACATATATTTTTATCACCTACTAGTTTACGTGAAAATAACACGTTACTGATTTTTGAATGAAAATAATGGATTTTACTTTTAGGCTTAAAAATTAATATTGAAAAAACTAAGCATCAGATTGAGATGAAACTAGCGCCATTGGGTCCAGAATGTCATTTCTGATTTTCTAGGCCTGGCCTCGCATTTTTCTGGCTCCTGTATAATTACTTATGGATTAAAAACCCTAAAACCCAATTAATAATTATTTAATAAAATGTAAATACGAAACTTCTCCGTATTTACAAGTTTTCCATTGAAGAAATCTTACGCACCAACCGTTGTTTTACGTTGCTGGGGGGTGTCGCGTGTTTCGACGGCGGCGGCGGGTGTCGGGGCCGGCGTCGGGCGAGCGAGGTGGCGAAGCGGGGGTACGGCGAGGGTGCAGTGGCAGGCGGCGGCTTCGTCTCCGGAGGCGTTCGAGCGGACGTCGAGGAGCTGCTACGGTGGCGGTGTTGGAAGCAGCGGGAGCTTCACGGAGGCGGGGTGATCGGTGGCGGGCTCGTCCGGAGATGGCTTCGTCGGTGGCGACGCTTTGCTGCGGACGTCGGCGGCGGTGGGCGAGGCGAAGGCAGATGCATGCGGGGGTCTTCGTCCCTCGGGGTTGACGGGCTCTCGCCGGAGGGTGGAGCAGGTGGCGGGGCGAGTTCGTCGTGGCGGGGTGCTGCTGCCTCATCGGAGAACAGCAGGGTGAGGGAGCGAAGCAGCTCCGGGGCGGCGCTTCGAGGGCACATCGGCGGTGCAGCGGGCTCGAGGGAGGTCGGAGCCACGTCGGAGGGCGGCGATCTGGGTTGTCGGCGGAGCTCGAAGAGCAGGGCAGGCATGGATGCTGTTGGCGATTGCGGACGTGGGGAGGGTGCTCCGGTGGGTGGTGTGAGCTCGGGGGGTGCTCACTGGGAGGCTGTGCGGGGGTTGGGATGCTTGTCGGAGCTCAGGGGAAGTCGATGGGGGTGGCGATGTCTGAGCTTGGAACGGCGATGGGTTGAGCACCGGAGGGCGGAGCTTCGGGCCGTGGCGGCGAGCGCTCGGAGGTTGTCGGACACAGCAGGGGCGGCATGGAAGCGCGGGTCGCTGCTGGGTCTTACCGTCGGTGAGGAGAGACGTGGCAGCGTACGTCGAGGTCGATCGGAGCCTGGGTTCGAGGACGTACGAGAGGGGAGGGGCTCAAAGGTTGCTATCAGAGAAGCGACGATGCCACGGTGAGGGTGGCAGCGCCTCGGGGGCGAGGAGACGGGCACTGGAGACGGTGGCGAGGTCGTTGGACGGTGGAGGAGCTGTTTGGTGCTGCATGGAGTAGGGAGGCACGGGCGGCGCTGTGCCCGAGCTCGAAAGGAAGATGTGGGGCGGGGGTTGGGGTTCGACACGGGGAAGTCGGAGAAAGGGTGGCAGGTGGTTGAGCTTGGTCGGAGCTCCGTGCGACCTTCGAGTGGCAAGTGAGAGGAGAGGGCATCTGATGTGGGCTTGGGGACAATTGCGAGAAGAGATGGTTTCGAGAGCGAGCCCGGGTTGGGGGAGGGGTAATTCAGAGGGGTTTAAATAGATAACTGATTTAATTAAAAAATTGGTTTAGTCAAACTTAATTAAGATGTTAGTTAGTGTTAGGTAGGGATTTTGACAAAGTGTGGAAAATATTTAGGTGATTAATGATGTTAGGTGACTAACCGTAGAAAATGGTGTTGGTATGAAGCTCATGTGCTACAGTCGGGTCAAGTTAAAAATAATTAAGGTAATTAGTAATTAGTAAAACCCCATTAACGAAAGTAATTAGTAAAATACAAAAACAAATTTACGATTTTGCCCCTACTAGTAAACGTGTCCGAAAAATTACGAAAATATACCCACGGGATCGTATCGTCGCGAGGATCGTGAATACGAGATCCGAGTTGGGGTTTGAGCTAGGGAAATATGTGTTTTAGGCCAAAACGTTTAGGAAGCGGGTTTGCGGGTTCTCTATCGATTTGACTTCAGAAAATTACGAAATTAATGTGGGAAGACCTAATTGATTATAGAAGGATACTATAAAAGTTTGAAAATGTTTTGAGGATTTAAGTTTGAAAATGTTTTGAGGATGTTTGAATAGAAAATAAATTCATTAAGCAAAAACGGTAATGACTGAAAATGAATTTTTATCATATCTTTTAGCGGTATTTGATGGAACCCGAACTTACTAAAATACTTCATGACTAGTCTGATATCTCAAAATATTTTTATAAGAAAATTTTGAAATCGTAAAACTCCTGACAAACCATTATAAAATAGTTTAAAAAAATTGAAACTACGTGAATAGTTGCATTGAAAAATACGGACCGTTACATTCTACCCTCCTTAAAATAATTCCGTCCTCCGAATTTAAAAATCTCTTTTGAAAATAATTGATGTTATGAAGAAGCTCAAGCAAATAAATGATAGAAAAGATAGTAATCTTCATAAATCAGGTTGTAAATAACATGAAATGTGATAAGAAAATAAGGGATGTTACTAATATATATTATCAAGTAGCTAAAATATGAGATAATGGCACTACATGAAAAGGATGGTTATGACGACGACGACATCAGTTCGAACTTGGAATCTGAGGCGAAGAGTCAGTAGTAAGCTATAAAAACAGAAGACCATAAAGTTTATTCGTGCTACTGGTAATTAACTGGGTCTAGCCACAGATGTCGTTCATAATATAGCATGTATCGACTAATCCACGGTTACCAATAACATCAATCTCCATAATTCCCAACCACATGCTAATGTCCAAATCAACGCCCAAAGGTAAGTACAAGGCCAACACCCAAAGTCAGTACTCTCTGCCAGTATTCCTTCCATCAATCTCCATAATATCCCACAATAAGGCAGGATCCAAGCTCTCATCCAGAGCCATGCACAAGGCCTACATCCAACTTCAATACCCAAGGCCAATATCATGCCAATAATCATTGCCATCACTCCTTCCATAGACCAATACTTGACATTCGCAACACCCAACATCACCCAACAAATAAACAACCAAAAACACACTTTCCAGCAAACCAAAAGGAGTAGACGCAAGAGGAAGCCTAAACGGGACATCAATCTGGGTGAGACCCAGGGCAGAGAGCTCAAGAGAAGCCCAAGGATCATGGCTTCCCAAGATCTCAACCACACAGCGGTAGCGAAAGTGGCGGCGAGGGTCGTCGCCAAGGCCAAAAATCCCAAAACATATCGTCGGAGGGCCATCGGTGGTTGTCGATCTATGGTGGCTACGACTGCTTGACGTGGCGGGTGTCACCGGAGTAGGGTGGGGTGGTGGAGCTTCGGGTGAGGTCGGAGGAGCTTGAGGCGAGATGGGTCGAGTTCGCTTGGGAAAGAGGCCGGGAGGAGGAGTGGGTGTCGCCGATGCGTATAGGAAACCACGGGGTGGCTTGGCGAGGAAGAAGAGGGGGGTCTTTAAAGAAAACGGGGGGCATCAAAAGTCGTCGGTAGGGTAGGCTAGGTTAGGCGAGACCGGGGCTCGAGGTGAGGAAGCGGACAAAGGAAATAAAGAGGGGGGTAGGTGGTAGGTGGATAAGGATGTTTAACTCATGGAGAATCGGGCACAAGAAGAAAGTAGTAGCTAAAAGAGAAATACGAGCTCAAAAAGACGTAAACAGCCTACACTTGCACGTCAGGTTTGGCTCGTCTCAAAATCTCTAGCATCATCCTCCAATACTTCTGAGCGTCCTTCGATTCGCTTCCGTTGTCGAACTCGAACTTCTAGTGATCGAAAAGTCGAATGTTACCCTCCTTAAAATAGACGTATCTAGAGTTCAGGCGAACTAAATGCGATTAGGAAGAATTATACGAATTAGTAGAATGATCAAAAGGCCATCAAGCTAAAGGAAGAGTGATGGTGATGAAGATCAATGACGTTACATAATCATGATTCATGTCCTTGCGGTCCAGCGGAACACGGCCATGGAAGTGACTAAGCCAGGATCACTTACCCCAAGTCTAGCAAGGGTGATCCAACAAACTTAGCCAAGCACATTGACCAGATCATGGTCCATTGAAGGAAGCTTATCATTTATATGTGTGCCATCATCAACTGAAGGAAAGGTGATGAAAGGGGTGGATAGTTCAACCTATGAAAAATCACTCTAACTTCTAGCAAAGGAGGTTACTAGGAAAGGTATATCCAAAGAATGGAACACAAGTTCCTAAGCAAGGGTTAAGAGTTCAAAGGAAGTGATGAGGGTCAAGGAAGGCCTAATGAAGATGGTAATAAGGACGCTTCACCCGTATATCCAATACAGGTGAACACTCGAGACATCCCGTACTCGAGGTTAATTTGAGTATTTTATATTGTACACCCTGATCTTGCTATATTGTTCACGAGGTAGTTAGCGCGGACCTACGTGGGCCACCAAACTTGTAATGACCCGCTCCCGGGGCCCGTTACTTATTTGATATTTTGCGCAGGTCCTGCAGGGTACCAGTGAAAACAAAATAGCCACGATGCAGAGATGTACAAAAATACTCAAATAGTGTCCAATTATTACAATCCATACTGTACAAGACGTCCCAACAAATATACATGAAAGAAGAAAAGTACATAAGTGAAAATAACTCTGGAAGCTGCGGTCGAATTCTGGCGCTATTAGCTCAGGAGCATCTACCTCCATATGTACGTCGTCTGCGGTGCCACAGAGATGGAACCGTATGTAAGTCAGAACAATTCTAAATATAGAAAAGAAGCAGTGCACAAGTGTGACAAAAGTAACCACGTATAAGCAGACCAGAGTGAAGAGTAAAGTACTGAACAACAACTGTACACAATTGGGTAGTAAAAGTAAACAGAACTGAAAGGAGAGAACAACTGTACGGTGGTAGTGCAAGTGTAAAGCAGGTTAAGCAAGTGAAACGTACTACTTCTGTAGCTAAAATTACGACAGGTAAAGAACTGGTAACTGTACAGGTGTAGTAAGTAACGTGCATGGAACGTGTAAAGTAAAAGTGACTGTAGTGCGTAAAGTAAAAGTGACTGTGCAAAAGTAACTACACTACGTGACTCAAGTCGAAGAGTACAATATGTGACCATCAAGTCCATCTCTTGCCTGGGTGCGACCCAGACGAATGCCGAAAACACAGGCAGCAGGACATGTATTTTGCCGAAACTCAGGCAGCAGGACAGGATGCCGAAACCCAGGCGACAGGACAGGAAGATCGAACTCCAGTCACTCCCGCACTCTCTTAAACTATGAGTTACCCCAAAACCCCAGTAAAGTGTCAAGTGTTCTATGTACATGTTTATACGAGATGTTCCACAAGATGTTTCATGAGATGTTCCACCAGATATTCCACAAGATATTCCACAACAAGTTTCACAAGATGTTCCATACGGCGTATCACATGTTAGTCAACCCAAGTCCACTGGTTGACTTTCTCATTGAAAACCAGAGGGTGGTAACTCATTCCAAAGCTGACGGTGCCAAAGCGAACTGAGGATAAAGACAAGTCCAACTACAGGAATACCGATTCCATACTTCGAGAATGTAGAAGTATTGTTTAGCAAACAATTTACCCAAGTTGATGTTTGTGTTTAACAACCACCAAAGTTGAAGGTTGGCAAAGTAATCTATAGTTGATTATTTTCCTATTAGATTAGGTTTTTAGTTCGGTTCAAGTCAAGTAGCCGTTCAGAGGCTGTAGTGTTGTCCTAAGTTCATACTGGGACACTTATCTAATTTTCTAATTTTAGAATTAGTCGTGACTTACTTTATCGAGCTCGTCGTGGCAAGACGAGATTGGAGCTAGAGGAGCCGGTGCACGAGGATCGGTACCTGCAAACACAAGAAATGGCCGGTTAAAGAGTACACTATTTTCTTAACGTGTTTGTATTTTTATAGCGGCTTAAAACTCGTCAAAATACGTACTAAATATTTTTAGATGGGCTAGATGGGAGTAAAATAATTTTGTGTAGGAAGAAAATATTTTTCTAAAGCTCTTAGGTATTTTTCATAATTTTTAAAAGCTCAAAAATAATTTAAAATCTATTTTTCAATTAGTAACGTATTTATTCAAACATTTATTCTGGGTGCAATCGATATCGGAAAGTTGCAAATGAACTGTCAAAATGGCCGTCTCGGAGAGTACTTTAACATATATTTTTATCACCTACTAGTTTACGTGAAAATAACACGTTACTGATTTTTGAATTAAAATAATGGATTTCACTTTTAGGCTTAAAAATTAATATTGGAAAAACTAAGCGTCAGATTGAGATGAAACTAGCGCCATTGGGTCCAGAATGTCATTTCTGATTTTCTAGGCCTGGCCTCGCATTTTTCTGGCTCCTGTATAATTACTTATGGATTAAAAACCCTAAAACCCAATTAATAATTATTTAATAAAATGTAAATACGAAACTTCTCCGTATTTACAAGTTTTCCATTGAAGAAATCTTACGCACCAACCGTTGTTTTACGTTGCTGGGGGGTGTCGCGTGTTTCGACGGCGGCGGCGGGTGTCGGGGCCGGCGTCGGGCGAGCGAGGTGGCGAAGCGAGGGTACGGCGAGGGTGCAGTGGCAGGCGGCGGCTTCGTCTCCGGAGGCGTTCGAGCGGACATCGGGGAGCTGCTACGGTGGCGGTGTTGGAAGCAGCGGGAGCTTCACGGAGGCGGGGTGATCGGTGGCGGGCTCGTCCGGAGATGGCTTCGTCGGTGGCAGCGCTTTGCTGCGGACGACGGCGGCGGTGGGCGAGGCAAAGGCAGCTGCGTACGGGGGTCTTCGTCGCTCGGGGTTGACGGGCTCTCGCCGGAGGGTGGAGCAGGTGGCGGGGCGAGTTCGTCGTGGCGGGGTGCTGCTGCCTCATCGGAGAACAGCGGGGTGAGGGAGCGAAGCAGCTCCAGGGCGGCGCTTCGAGGGCACAGCGGCAGTGCAGCGGGCTCGAGGGAGGTCGGAGCCACGTCGGAGGGCGGCGATCTGGGTTGTCGGCGGAGCTCGAAGAGCGGGGCATGCATGGATGCTGTTGGCGATGGCGGACGTGGGGAGGGTGCTCCGGTGGGTGGTGTGAGCTCGGGGGGTGCTCACTGGGAGGCTGTGCGGGGGTTGGGATGCTTGTCGGAGCTCAGGGGAAGTCGCTGGGGTGGCAATGTCTGAGTTTGGAGCGGCGATGGGTTGAGCACCAGAAGGCGGAGCTTCGGGCCATGGCGGCGAGCGCTCGGAGGTTGTCGGACACAGCAGGGGCGGCATGGAAGCGCGGGTCGCTGCTGGGTCTTGCCGTCGGTGAGGAGAGACGTGGCAGCGTACGTCGAGGTCGATCGGAGCCTGGGTTCGAGGACGTACGAGAGGGGAGGGGCTCGAAGGTTACTATCGGAGAAGCGACGATGCCACGGTGCGGGTGGCAGCGCCTCGGGGGCGAGGAGACGGGCACTGGAGACGGTGGCGAGGTCGTTGGACGGTGGAGGAGCTGTTTGGTGCTGCATGGAGTAGGGAGGCACGGGCGGCGCTGTGCCCGAGCTCGAAAGGAAGATGTGGGGCGAGGGGTTGGGGTTCGACACGGGGAAGTCAGAGAAAGGGTGGCAGGTGGTTGAGCTTGGTCGGAGCTCCGTGCGACCTTCGAGTGGCAAGTGAGAGGAGAGGGCATCTGATGTGGGCTTGGGGACAATTACGAGAAGAGATGGTTTCGAGAGCGAGCCCGGGTTGGGGGAGGGGTAATTCAGAGGGGTTTAAATAGATAACTGATTTAATTAAAAAATTGGTTTAGTCAAACTTAATTAAGATGTTAGTTAGTGTTAGGTAGGGATTTTGACAAAGTGTGGAAAATATTTAGGTGATTAATGATGTTAGGTGACTAACCGTAGAAAATGGTGTTGGTATGAAGCTCATGTGCTACAGTCGGGTCAAGTTAAAAATAATTAAGGTAATTAGTAATTAGTAAAACCCCATTAACGAAAGTAATTAGTAAAATACAAAAACAAATTTACGATTTTTCCCCCACTAGTAAACATGTCCGAAAAATTACGAAAATATACCCACGGGATCGTATCGTCGCGAGGATCGTGAATACGAGATCCGAGTTGGGGTTTGAGCTAGGGAAATATGTGTTTTAGGCCAAAACTTTTAGGAAGCGGGTTTGCGGGTTCTCTATCGATTTGACTTCAGAAAATTACGAAATTAATGTGGGAAGACCTAATTGATTATAGAAGGATACTGTAAAAGTTTGAAAATGTTTTGAGGATGTTTGAATAGAAAATAAATTCATTAAGCAAAAACGGTAATAACTGAAAATGAATTTTTATCATATCTTTTAGCGGTATTTGATGGAACCCGAACTTACTAAAATACTTCATGACTAGCTAGTCTGATATCTCAAAATATTTTTATAAGAAATTTTTGAAATCGTAAAACTGCTGACAAACCATTATAAAATAGTTTAAAAAAATTGAAAATACGTGAATAGTTGCATTGAAAAATACGGACCGTTACAGTTTCATTGTCATTGGCGGGAGAAAGACCGCCTCTGACCGTCGGGCCAAGGGGGAATAAACTTGGCGGTTGACTCCCTAGCCACAGCTCACGCCCTTAGCGTAGACATTGAATCCTAGCGCGTGGGAACGACAGGATGAGATGTTGGGAGTTATCGTTGCGAGGTTAGTGCTCCTGGAGTCGGTCGGTGTTAATGGACATGGGAATGCCCATCGACCGAACCTGGGTAGTCCTAGCGTATCATCCTGGGCACCGACCAGAATATCATCCTGGTTACCGACCAGAATATCGGGCTCATGTGACGCTAGGTATCACTCTTAGAGGCAACGTCTCACCACTAAACCCTAAATCCAATCGTGTTCCTATCCGTCGGTCGTAATAGTGAGAGCACATGATAGGGTGGAAACCGAAGTCCTAGGTTTCCTTTTATATCGTTTATCCTTCGTATTCATATTCTGTGACAACTTACCGATCGTTTGGGCTAGCTCACCCATTGGGTGAACCGGTTCCTTGCTAACAACAAGCACAACACACGCCTCACTGAGTTCGACCCCCACGCCACACTACAACACCGTGTGATTGCGGTATAAATATTTAAATCTGGTATCCCCGATCCTATTGCACTTGTATGCTCAAATCTAGGGGACGTCAAGCTTTATGGCGCCGTTGCTGGGGAGGCAACGTGCTTGTTCATTTTAGGACCCTGTGAACCCTAGAGTCTAGTTCACATCCTCACCTCGCGACAATTTTCGCATTCTTCATTTTTAATTTTTATTTTTGTTTTCAATTCTTGATTTTTTGTTTACTTTCATTCTTCATGTGTGTTTCTTGTTTTTCATGCGTAGGAATATAAGGAGTCTTGACAACTTGATTCCTCTTGACCCAGAGATTAAAGCCACCGTGAGGCGTCTGAACGCAGAAAGAAGAAGAAGGGAAGAAGCTGAAACCATGGGGGAAAACACTACTCCCCAGAAGTCCATGTTAGAGTACTCGATGCCATCCATCGGGTCCTCGTCCAGCATACAGCCCTCGG
Source organism: Scilla litardierei (assembly GCA_030789695.1). Lineage (NCBI taxonomy): Eukaryota > Viridiplantae > Streptophyta > Magnoliopsida > Asparagales > Asparagaceae > Scilla > Scilla litardierei. The sequence goes on from CM061139.1 coordinate 87,602,853, forward strand.
CCATCACGGCCGCGAATTTCGAGCTAAAGCCATCATTAGTGACGTGGATCCAGCAGGATCAATTTTCAGGGGCACCCATGGAGAGCCCAATTGAACATCTGGACTCCTTCTTGGAGAAGTGTGACACATTCAGGATCAACGGTGGCACAGCTGAAGCTATTCGGCTCAAGTTGTTCCCCTTCTCTCTGCGGGACAAAGCCAAGCAATGGCTTAGGGGGAAGGACCCGAATACCTTCACTACTTGGGAGAAGCTGTCAAATGCTTTCTTGAACAAGTTCTTTCCCCCGGGAAAGATGATGAAGCTGAGGAGCGAGATCTCCTCCTTCTCCCAAGCTAGCCACGAATCCCTGCACGAAGCTTGGACGAGATACAAGGAGATGCATCAGAGGTGCCCTCACCATGAGCTTCCCAAGTGGCAGATCATTAATCTGTTCTACAATGGGTTGAGGGATGACCTGAAATCTTCTATGGATGCCGCGGCTGGGGGGTCCTTTATGTCGAGAAGCGAAGAAGATGCCGGTAAAATTCTGGAGAATATGGCATCAAATAATGAGAGGTGGTGTGATGAGTGTGCCACGTCCAGATCTGGAGGTATGCACAAAGTCGAAGAGGTCAACAAATTATCTAGCAAATTCGATTTTCTATCGACTCAGATCTCGGCAATTATGGTAGGAGTTGGTGGTGCCAACACCCAACAAGTAGCAACGGTAGAAGCAGAAGTCCTGGGAGACTTTGATGGTGGTGATATCTCACCACCGGTGGATCAAGCTAGCGTACTTTTCTACAACCCGATGGGCAACACGCCCTATCCACCAAGGACTAGCTCAAATCCGGCTTATTCTCCCAATAACCGGAACCACCCAAATCTGAGCTACATGGCACCATATCAGCAGCCCCAGCAACCGCAACAACAACTGTATCAGCCACCTCGGTAGCAGCAGCAGCAGTACTAGCAATAGCAGCAGCCCCAAAAAATGTACCAGCAGTATCCCCCCAGGAACCAGCAGCCCATGCAGCAACAGCAGCCATATGGCCAACAACGAGTAATCTCCCCGATCGAGAGCCTCTTGACCCAATATATCACAAACCAGGAGAAGATTAACTTGCGGCTGGAGATGGGACAGAAGGGCCTTACCGACCAAGTAACCCAGCTGGGGTTACAGGTGGCGAACCTTCAGAGGGCTCAGAGGCAATTACCGGGTCAGCCCGAAGTAAATCCTAGGGGGCCGAATCAGACATTGGCATTGACACACGACCATGCCAATGTGTCTATGATAGTATTGAGGAGCGGCACTCAGATTCCAACTAGGGTGCCCGCTAAAGAACCCGAGGCTCCGTTGCTCAATGGGCAACCACATGTGAAAGTTAATGACGACGGAGCTTTGTCATCAAAGACCATGACTCTGGAGGGAGTCTCTGAGGAAGAGAAGAAGAAGAACGAAGAAGAGAATTTGATAGTCTTCAAGCCCGTGGTGCCGTTTCCCCAACGACTTGCCAAGGTGAAGATTGATGAGAAATATGGCAAGTTCTTTGACATGGTCGAAGACTTGAGCTTGCAGATCCCTTTCCTCGATGCTATAGAGACTATCCCGTCCTATGCAAAATTCTTGAAGGACTTAGTGATGAGGGGTTTCAGAAAAGAAAAAGTCGTCCTCACAGCGGAGTGCTGCGCTCTGATTCAACGAGCGAATCTGCCCAAGCTCAAGGACCCAGGTAGCTTCTCTATCCTATGCACGATAGGAGAAATGAAGATTAATCGGGCGCTCGTCGATTCGGGTGCGAGCGTCAGTCTGATGCCTCTATCTTTATTCAAGAGGATCAGAATGGGGGACCTTGAACCCACCGGTATGACGCTACAACTTGCTGATAGATCAGTCAAGTATCCGATGGGGATTGTGGATGACCTGCCAGTAAACGTCAGAGGCGTGCATGTGCCTGTAGATTTTGTTGTGATGGATATGACAGAAGACAATCATACCCCGATCATCCTTGGGAGGCCTTTCATGGCGACCGCTGGCGTGTTAATTGATGTGAAGAAAGGGAAGCTGTCCCTAAATGTTGGCGACCAGAAGGTCGAATTTGATTTGGGACTATCTATGAAGCATCCGTCAGAGGAACAAAGTTGCAATGTGCTGGAAGCTGATGAAGAAAGAGTTGTAGAAGCTGGAGCTTGGGAGATCCTCTCGAGGAACCCCCCTGATAGCTTTGGGACCCTGGAGGAACATGCTGGGTTAAAAGAAGAAGAAGTTACCGGAGAAGTGTTTTCCTTCGTGACGACCCCTCCTGGATTCCAGAAGGCTGCTCCAACAAGGAGAAAAGGGAAAGAGCCCATGGGGCTCACTACTGAGGAAGTCCGGATCCTACAAAAAGTGGCGGTCGACGCCAATGTAAGGGAGAAACCCCCGGACACCACCAGCGGGAGGATCGTCGAGCGCGTCTACTTATCATCACTGTCAACACCAAGTTCCACCACTCCGGAAGCTGTAGGGATGCCAAACATTGGGCATCGCCCGTGTCAACCCCCTTGAAAATCATATACCGGGGCGTCGAGCAAAAGACTTTAAACAATAGCGCTTCATGGGAGGCAACCCATATTCTAAACCTTCGTCTTTATTTTTAGGTTTATTTTTCTTATTTTTGATGAATAAATTCAGCAACGGGGGTTTTCGTCAGAAGAACTTAGATGAATTTTGTGTTTGTGCAGGAAATCATCTCCAACCGATCGGGTGATGAGTCAACCGATCGGTTGGGCCGTGTCTAAAGATGGCATATATTAACTCATCAGCCAACCGATCGGGTGGCAAAAGTGGCAGACCGGGTGGCAGATCGTGTGTGATCTTCAGTGCTCTCGGGAAATTTCAGGAATAAATCAACCGATCGGTTCGCTGAAGCTGTGATCGCGTCGCCGTCCAGGTGAAATCGACAGTGCTCTCGGGAAAATTGTGAAGCGGCCAACCGATCGGTGAAAACTCACCCGATCGGTTCGCCTGTAGCTGCCTTCAAACAAAGTTTTTTGAAATCTAACCCAACCGATCGGGTGAGATCTCACCCGATCGGTTCGCCTAAAACCCTATAAATACCCCCGACTGAACCGATTCATTTTCTCTCACCCGAGTTCGATTTTCCCCCGTCGTTTCATCTCCCCACTCCCTCAACCGGCCATTCCTCAGCCCCGCACGATCTCCACTCTCTCTCAAACGGTCTCCCCACTTCCTCCATCCCCCTCTCCATCAATCCCACTCTCATCCATCCTCATTCATCCACAACTTTCGCCCTAACCCTAGCCCCATTCCACCATTTCGAAAATTTGTTGCATCGAAGTGCCGCGGTTTCACGAATCTTTCAATCGCGCTGCGTAGGGTGTTTTGCGAGCAAGGATTCACTTCGCTACTGGGTAAATTCGTTCCTGAGCTCTATTTCAATATTGCCCTAGTAATATATTTTTGCTCTATTGTCATTTGGTCGTGTGCATTCATATAGACTTGCATTCACTTGCATCACCACACTACCATGGCCAAGGACAAGGATAAGGGTAAGGCTATCATGCATGAGGAGGAGCCGTCTCGCAAGAGACGCAAGTCCACACGTCCACCTAGTTCACGTCCTCCTCCTACACTGCCTACCCAACCCCCACCCCAACCAATCGTCCCCGTTGTGGACCCACTGATGGGACCACGGGGATATCGTTTCTTGAGTCGTGAACAAAAAGATTTTTATAATCGACTCAACGAACGGTCACACCTATCCACTAAGTTTGCACATGCCCAAACTCTGATCGATCTTGTAGTTTTCTCCGATGTCGAGACCCTATTCGCCAACCTAGGATGGGTACCTTTCCTAAACTCCCATGCCCAATCTTACCCCGTCCTCACACTAGCATTCTTATCTTCCCTCAAATGTGAGGCGGGGTCCATTGTCGATTTCTGCGTCCGAAACCGAACCATCCGCACACACCTGAACACAATCAATCTCATTTTTGGTTTCCCCATTCTAGGCGGCGACGACATCCGTCCCTATGAATATCATAGCGACTTCGATGTCGATATTTTTTGGGGTCGCCTCACCTTCCACGACAGATATCCTCGAGGCAAGGCCAAGGCCTCCTCGATCATCCACCCAGTATTCCGTCTAGCCCACCGCATCTTATCTAGCACTTTCTTTCACAGGGATGAGTCAGGTACCGTGACTATCCCTGACCTTTTTATTTTGTGGGCTATGACTTTTGATTTTATTCGCGGTGCTGACGGGATTGCCTTTGAGGCCCCTTGCATACCTATTAATGGTGGCGCTTGGCTTATTCATAAATTATTTGATCTTAGCCGTGTCGGCAAGGGCAAGTATTGTTGCGAGGGCCTCATTACCATCATTGTTTCGCATCCCCCGTACAGTATCGTCATCCCCCGAGATTTGCCCAGTGCCACAGGATCTACATATCTAGATCTTGATGTCCTGCGGTAAACTCATATGATCAGGCCTCGTGTCGACAGTCAGTTTACCTTCTACTACGGTCACCCCCTTCTCCTTACACCATTCTGCCCAATCCAGGTCGTATGTCTCTCGTTCTAGTGGCAAATTGGACGTTCCCTCCTGACCCATAGTTTTTAGGGGGGTTACATCTTTAGTTCCCTATCCCTGGCGCACCACGACCACCGTCCCCTGCCGCCCACTTAGGCGTGCAGGATATTCTTGCGTCTAGAGGAGACCCCGGGGCTGGCCCTAGTCACGCCACCTTGGCTTCTGTCCCTATCACTTCCACTGTCCGTCTGGCCACTACTTCTTCCGTTCGTCGAGCCACCTCCGCTCGTCTCGCTCTTAAGACTGAGTTAGCTTCTCTGTGCACTGGCGCATCTGTCTCCACCCCCTTGGACCCGTCCTCTTCCTTCCTCTCTCATCCATGTTTCCTCGCACTCGAGTGAAACGTGGCCGCCATTCTCCGCATTCTTACTCACATCCACAGTCCGCCTCCACCCACTCCTCCCCCTTCACTCCCTCCTTCACCTCCTCGACGATCGTCTCCTCCCGCCACCACCGCTTCCATTCCCTCCACTACATCTCCACACACTATTTCTGACCCACCACCTCCACCACCCTCCACTTCCATCGTCGCATACACTCGTCGCAGGAAATTGCCGGTTCGCTCGAGATCACTTCCCTCACCTGCTTCATTGGCCACCGTTTCTCTCCCACTCACCATCATCACCACCACTCCACCCATTGTTCACACCACCACCACACCCATCCATCCACCTCCTCCACTTTCTCCACTTCTCCGCACACCTACCACCTCTCCCACCCACACCCCTACAGTCTCTTCCGAGGAGGACGAGAACAATTCCTCTCCTGTATTTTGATTTCTTTCTTTTTCTTTTCCAATCTTCCCCCTAGCATATTTCTGCACCTCCATGATTATATCATATTGCTAGCATTGTCAGGTCCAGCTTGGGGGAAATTGCTTTTTTATGTGTGTTGTCGTGTGATTTCTTTGTGGTGTGTCTGTTTATATGTGTTCTTATTTGTGTGTTTCTTTTTTCTTTATTTTTCAGTTTCATTTCTGTGTTTTTCTTGTTTTTCATTATTTTTGAGTCGGTGCGTACCCCCCCTTTTCATTGCCCTCCCGTACTTAATACTATAGCATTGAGGGCAATGCAAGTTTCAGCTTGGGGGAATCGCACTTTGTGCGTCAGTTGTGTCTTTTTCTTCATTTTTGAGTCGTTTTCATCGTGTTTTTCTTTTTCTTCTCTTCTTTTTATCTCACTCTCCTAAAGATGACCCCACATGATGAATTGCCACAAAACTACACACATACCTAGCATGGCTCCGATAATCACATTCTCTAACCCTAGGAAGCTGAGTCCTCTTGCATTTCATGCTTCGTGGGTCCACTTTGCCTTTGTATGAGTTGCTTGTCGTGGCTAGCTTATAGTGTGCTTCTACTTTGTGATTTTGATTTATATACCTATCTATGGTTGACCCCTAGATTATCATGTTTCAATTTTGAAAATGCGGTATTTGCTTCTACTGACTGCTTCTCTATGCATGATCATATATATGATATGCTTCAATTCACATGTGTTGGGATTCCACAAATAGGACGAGGATAACCCATTTAGCCTATGCTCTGATTTGCGAGAAATATCTCCTTTGTCCAAGTGTTTAGATTCCAATTTCTTTTTTATTTTACTTGGTGCAAATCCCCTCGTCGTGTACCGTTCTCCCACTTGGGAGAGTACACAAATGTATATCCCAAAAATCTAGAAAAGCCAAAAAAAGAGAGAAGAAAAATCCAAAAGAAAAACCCAAAAAAGAAAAGAAAAGGAAAAAGAAAGAAAAGAAAGAAAGAAAAAAATATGTATAGCCAAAAATCCAAAAAAATACAAATACCCAAAACCCAAAAAATCTCCAGTGTGAATATTTTTCCTACCTACCGAGAATAAAGGGAAGGCGAGAATTTGCACCGAGTGTTCTACTCTACACCTTCTCAACCTCCATCGTTTTCGAAAACACTTGGCATAGGAACTTTCTAGCGATTATCTAGGCGATAGTGTGGTGATTTCCTAGTCCCTAGCTGTGGAGTCCCCGATACATGATACGCTTCTATTCTTGTACTCTTCTCATGCATGCTTGAGCTACTATTCACCGCAATTTCGGATTGAATCGATATTTGGGTCGTTCCTTGGGTATGTGTATATGGAGCCTTATTGCATAATGTAGCTAGTAACACCGTCTGCTAGCACACGACCACACTCACTCGCGCTTCACCGCGTGGGCCCTCGACACTTGTATGGACTCATATTCACTGGTTTAGTGCTGTGATTTGTCGCATGCTTGCTTCGTGTGGCGTGTTTGATTTTGTTGACTCTGACGGGCGATCTGAGATTTTGTTTTTTCTTTCTCTCTCTCTCTCTCTCTCTATTTTTTTTTCCTCCGAGCTCCTACTCTCACTCGTCTTCCTCGAGAACGATGAAGGGTTCAGCTTGGGAGATTTTGATGTGCGTTTATATTTTATATATTCACGCACGTCTTCTTTGTGATTTTCCGTTGTTTTCCGTCGTTCCGTACCCTTTATCTTTTGATTTTTAGTTTTCTTTCACTTCTTTGTGTTTTTGTGTAAATGCAGGAGATTGCCAGTGTTGGGGACGTATAAAGAAGATATCATGAGTCTTCGGAGCAACAGGAGGAGTCGCGCGCGATCCAGAGGGCCAAACGACGACGAAACCTATATTTCAGCCCTCACCCAATCGGGTGGACCAGCCACCCGATCGGTTGATGCACGCGTATCCACCCGGACAGGAGCTGAAGAGAAGAGCAACTCACCCGATTGATTCAGTGATCGGGTGAGATCGACAGAGCTCTCTGTCTTTTTGGACTTAATTCCAACCGATCGGGTGACATCTCACCCGATCGGTTCATCTGTAGCTGCATTTCTCAAATCGACGACCCGATGGCACCACCCGCTATCCTCAGCGCCCGGTTGAAGCTTCTGAAGCCGATACTGAAAGCACCAAGCAGCTCACCCGATCGGTTGATGCTTCAACCGATCGGGTGAACTCGTTTTCTATAAATAGCTGACCTAGGTTTTCTGAAACGGGATCCTTTTCGTATTTTTCGACTTTTTGGATATTGTGACGGCTGGAATTTCTTTTTATCTTGTAAGTGCTCCGATCATTTTGTAACTTTGATATTGTGTTATTACCATTGCTAGCAACTATTATCTTTTGCCTGATCATGATTTCTACCGTTCAATTTCGTTTAGATTGCATTTTAGCTATGATTTGTGAGTAGTTCCCAAATCTGGGATTTTGGTGGAAACCCCTTCGTGGGTTCTCCCTAGAACGACTATAGGACTAGGATTTCGATAGGGTTTGGGAATTTAGATGGTTACACGGGGTGTTTCATTGTCATTGGCGGGAGAAAGACCGCCTCTGACCATCGGGCCAAGGGGGAATAAACTTGGCGGTTGACTCCCTAGCCACAGCTCACGCCCTTAGCGTAGACATTGAATCCTAGCGCGTGGGAACGGCATGATGAGATGTTGGGAGTTATCGTTGCGAGTTTAGTGCTCTCGGAGTCGGTCGGTGTTAATGGACATGGGAATGCCCACTGACTGAACCTGGGTAGTACTAGCGTATCATCCTGGGCACCGACCGGTATATCGGGCCCATGGGACGCTAGGTATCACTCTTAGATGCAACGGCTCACCACTAAACCCTAAATCCAATCGTGTTCCTATCTGTCGGTCGTAATAGTGAGAGAACATGATCGGGTGGAAACCAAAGTCCTAGGTTTCCTTTATATTGTTTATCCTTCGTATTCATATTCTGTGACAACCGACTGATCGTTTGGGCTAGCTCACCCATTGGGTGAACCGGTTCCTTTCTAACAGCAAGCACAACACACGCCTCCCTGAGTTCGACTCCCAAGCCACACTACAACACCATGCGCTTGCGGTATAAATATTTAAATCTGGTATCCCCGATCCTATTGCACTTGTATGCTCAAATCTAGGGGACGTCAACCAGGTATGACGTTTTCCCCTATCTTAAATGCTTAGCCCCGTAGGAAGCGCTCTATGTGATCAAGAAATACATAAGGGTGATTACAGTAACCATTGTAGACGAAAGGTGATAGCTTTGAAGGCCATAAGACAAGGCTACTTCTGGCCAACGATGTTCAGGGATGTCGTTGAGTACGTGTGAAGGTGCTCGACTTGACAAAAATTCTCAAGGATCAGCTCGACCCCACCAACTAATCTGATCCTTAAAGTCAGCCTAGTGCCTTTTGCCAAGTGGGGATTGGACCTCCTTGGTCCATTCAAACAAGCGAGCGGGCAACAGAAATTCCTAATAGTGGCGATCGACTACTTCACGAAGTGGATCGAGGCAGAGCCCCTGTCTCGAATCACCTGGAAAGAGGCTCGAAGCTTCGTCTGGAAATCCATTGTCTGTCGTTTTGGCATCCCACAATCCATTATGACGGACAATGGGAAGCAATTCAATAGTGCCTGTTTTAGTGATTTTTGCTCCGAGCTAAAGATCAAGTTGCATTTTGCCTCTGTCGCCCACCCCCAGCTTAATGAATTGGCAGAGACTGCCAACAAATGCATCCATGGACCCCTTCGAAAGAAAATAACCTGGCTCAAGGGAACCTGGCCAGAGGAAATCCCCGGCATATTATGGGCGTACAGAATGACCCACAAAACCTTGACGAGAGAAACACCATTCATGTTGGCCTATGGATGCGAGGCTGTCGTCCCAGTGGAAGTTAATGAACGACCACTTCGTCTCCAATACTACAACAAAGAGAGGAACTTAGAAGGACTCGAACTTAACCTACAACTGGTTGACGAGGTCCACAAATGGGCTTTGGCGACCCTCATCGAGCAAAAAGGACGCATGGCTCGATATTTCAACTCAAAGGTTCGCAGACATAGCTTCCGTGTAGGCGACTTGGTGCTACATAAGGCCGCTTATACTCCCAAGATTCTCAAGCAGGGAAAACTCGCAGCTAAGTGGGAAGGACCTTACATAGTAATCGAGGTACTCGGTCCTGCCACCTACCAGCTCGCTACGTTGGATGAGAGAGAACTACCTCATCCTTGGAATGATGAGCACTTGCGAAAGTACTATCAATGATTGTATCAACGAGGGTAAATGATTGAAATCTATCTTTGTCTTTTATCTTATGCCGATTCATGATAAATGCAAAGTTAATTGTTTCTTTATATCTAACCCTAGTCGTGAACCGTAAGCGGAGGGATCACCCCTCGCCACTGAACGACCCATGATGGTCGCCGGCCATAAGTCAAAGGGGCCTTGCCCCTTGCCACAAAACGACCCAAGTCGTCAGTCGTAAGCCGATGGATCGTCCCTCGTCACTAAATGACCCACGATGGTCGTCGGCCATAAGTTGAAGGAGCCTCGTCCCTCGCCACTGAACGGCCCTAGTCGTCAGCCGTAAGCCAAGGAATCGCCCCTTGCCATAGAACGACCCATGACGGTCGTCGGCCGTAAGTCGAAGGGGCCTCGCCCCTCGCCACCAAACAATTCCTGACTTATGTTGACTTTAAGGGGCATTGACCCTTGCTACTAAACGAAGCACGATTTATGGTTTAAAAGGTTGTATTCAATCTATTGAATGCACCTAACTTATCATCGATCTCTACGAAACTGGAAGTTGAGTCGTTGAGGGGCCATACACACGCAAATATTCAAGTAAAGGAAAATGCAAAAGTGAGTCAAAGTTGCAAAAAATTTTCATTTATTTTCCTTACAAATGGAAAAGTAATGAAAACGGAAAAAATTGCAAGAAGCCTAAACTAAGGCCTACCGGCCTAAGAGGGAAGAGAAGCACCTCCGGGTGCAAAGACGTTGGAGAAAGCTTTCATCACCTTTGTAAACCTTGTCGTGAGCTCCGCCTTCTCCCTCGCAGCTACCTCCTTGAGCTCGACGACTTTGGCTTAAAACTCAGCAGCATCCACCTTGCAAGCCTCCAACCATCTCTCAGAATCAGAAGCTTTGGCTCGGAGCTCGATCGCTTCCTTCTTAAAAGCATCGAGCTCTGCCTCGAGCCGAGCCTTCTCCATCCTCCATTGGAGCTCGGCAGACTTGTGGAGGTCCGACAGGGACGAGATACTATTCTTAGCCTCTACAGTCGCCCACTCGGCCTCTGCCTTAGCAGCGAGGGCCTTCTCCAAGTCCTCCTCTGCCTTCCTTGTCCGAGCCTTGAGCTCGTATGCCTTGCGCTCAGCATCCGTCACCCGTCGACCTCCTTCGATAAAGTCGACGGCTTGACGATGCAACACGGCACCAAGAACGAACATCTGCAGCAAAGATTAGTCAGGGATGGCTAACTCAGGCGTCAATAGACAGAAGACAGACGACGTAACTGATATCCACTCCCCACAAAGAAGTTGGCCACCCGTTCGAGGTCCAACCTCTGAAGAAGCTCCAGGTCCCTGGGGAGAATCGAGTTCTCCACCAATCGAGCAGTCGTCCTAAAGTCCAACATGGTCGACTCCTCCCTTCCAATGATGAAGGGAGGTTGGTAAAGGTCACACCGTACAAGCCTTGAGGAGCGAAACAAAAGTTGATTGAGCAGTAAAGCTCGATCAAACTCTGCATGGATCAGGCCAACCAGAGGGACGGGTGACATAATACCACCCCAGGGCCATTGATCCAGAAGGGGCATCACGGGAGCCTGAGATGCCGAAGAAGTCTCGATCACCCCTGAGACTCGAGAGGGGTGACCCCCATACCCTTCTCCATGTGCAAAGGAAGAGGATCCACCTTCTCCACTCGCCTCCTTTGGCCGACAGCTTCGGTCGGCTCAGCGATGTCGGCAGCATCGACGTCAACCACCACCAGCGGCTCTGAGACCACAACGGAGGCAAGGGGCACATCAGTCCAAACGGGGGCCTGACTCGAGGCCTCCCTTGAGGGGGCACGGGAAGAAGGCCTCGAGGTCTGCCTAACCTTACACCCCTCAGAAGAAGAGCTTTGGTTGACTGGGAGGGGAGATTGAGAGCTCGACCCCTCAACACAAGCGCTCGACCTTTCAGCACGAGCGCTTGATCTTTCGGCTCTCCTCTTTTTCTTTCGCTGCTCCCTCCAGACCTGATCCATTCCCGAGTCACCACTCCGACGATTTTAGTTCGTCATATCTGTAAACAACGGATATAATTATCGTGAGTGGCTGTAATGAAGACACAGAGTCGATAAGCATTACCTGAGCTCCACAAAAGGGTCTTCAGTCGATGACCATCCAATAGAAAGGGAGTCGTCCTCTCTCGACTTGGTCGACCGAGAAGGAGCTTTGCCACCTCAACCTCGCTCGACGACAACCTAGCCATGACCTCTTCCGATGATAACCGGGACTCTTCAACATGCTTAGGATTCGGAGAACTCTAACTATTGAGCATCGGTCCCAGGTCGGGAAGTACAATGAACACAAAAGTATCCTTCCATCCGGGATCAGAATACGGGAGGTCGTGTATGAGTCTCACTGCAGGACAAGCGGCGATATGATACTACACCTGGCGGGGGTCGAGTATTATCTGGAAGAAGCACTTGAAGAGCCCAAGAGATGGTCAAACCCCACAAAGCTCACAAAGCACTATGAAGCCTACTAAGGGAGGAAAAGCTTGGGGAGCAAGTTGACAAATGGAAAGCTCCGAAGAGCACAGAACTTCTACGTTGAAGGGATGAAGAGGAAATCGAAGTCCTAGGCGAAATGATTTGAGATACACTCCAATCTCATTCTTTCGAGGAAAGCAAACCCTCTCATTCAAATGGGGAACCCTAACCCTAAAGGGATGGCAGAGACAATCTAACTAGACCTCTGCAGTCAGATCTAGAGGAAACCCATGGGCCATCTCTAAGATAACTCTGGGAACCATCAAGCTTGGATCCCTCCGATGAATGGGAAGGGCTGGTTCGATCCGAACCCCTTTCCGCTTCCCATGAACTTATTCATATTGAGGAGGTCGAAGGCATGCCATGAGCTCCTCGAAGGACGGCTCCTTCATCCTAACCGGTGCGAACATACCTGATGAATCTAAAGAGAGACATGGTCAATCAGGAGAAAGTACCTTAGAAAGAACACGAAATCTTCGGGGAATCGATGATGGAAGCAAGCTTTCGAAACAAGGAAGAAGGTGAAACAGAAAGATCTTTTCTGCTTCTCTACTTTTATTTTTATACGAAGGAGTTCAACCGACTGATGGTCGATGGACGACACGTGTCTGAAGCCAGCCACAAGAAGCGACGGAGATCAATTCAAAGACGAAGAGGTTTTGGCGGAACAAATCAATTCAAATGTTTTGAAAACCTTGCATATTTAAGGAGATTACACATCATTCAGTCTCAATCAACACAGTTTCTGAGGCACGAATGATGGGGGTCATTGTTAGTGCACGGGTACGGTTCCGGGTGCAATATTTGCATGCCCGACCCGATACCCGTCGCTCAGTGAAGTATTGCTGAGTCAAGTGAACGGTCCCCATAACCGTTAGGCCCCTGCTAATATTCAAGGAGAGGTTAATATGTCCGAGTAAATTGGTAGCCATTATCTCAAATTCCGGAGGAGATCGTGCCCAAATCAATGAGGGACGGTTACATACAATCAAAGGGTAACTGCCTATAAATAGACCAAAGGACAAAGGTAAAGGGGTTCCGATTCCAAGGTACCAAATCTAAGACATAGAACTCTACTTTCTCATCAAATATTTCTAACATTATAGAGCTTACGACACCGGACCTGAGACGAACCTCCGTGGGTCGAACTCAGCTGCTCCAAGCTCCCTCTCATCCTTAAGTTCCCATACTAACTTAAGCATCGGAGGAGATCTGGGTTGGGACCCAGATCCGACCCCCCTAACGTGACTCTGTGGCGTAGATCAACGAATCGCCATCTTCCGTCAGGGTCGTTTCCGAGCTTCCCATCCTTGAACGATCGACGCATCAGCTATCCAATGGTTAATCGAGCACCACATCATCATCTACATCCATCACTCGACCCATGTTCTTCCAACCTAGGGTCCCACTTCATATGCTGATGAGGCACCAACTCAGCACGAAGAGCCCACGTCAGCCTGACAACTGTCTCAGTCATTTTTGGCCTTAACAATACTAAACTTATACTACAAACTATTTCGTTGCAACACAGAAATAAATCCACTAATATTATAGACAACAAAAAGTTGTTGGATCATGTGGATGGCAAACAACACTAGAAGGGGGATTGAATAGTGTTGTATAAAATAAACTTTTTCGTTCTTAATAGATTAGCACAATTCAAAGCCTTCTAATGTTGCCTAAGAAACCAAGTAGAGTGATCTACGCTTGGTTCTTAATCAACTTAAGTAATCTTAAAAAACAAATCAGAGATAAAACTCTTCTAGTAGTCGACTCCATATGAACAGTAGTCGACTCCCAGAGGGAAATTAAGCACAGCTCAGTTAATGATAAAGATATATGCAATTACAGATAATATCAATGTTATATTTATATTCACAACTGATATTAGAAAGATAATCTTTGCAACAACAAGAAAATAATAATACGAGTGCAAGAATAAACAAACATAGAGAGAATCAAACGCAAACACAAGGATTTTTATCCTGGTTCCCCACAACCTTGGGTACGTCCAGTTCCCGACCAATCTGATACGAGATTTCCACTATCTGCCTTGGTAAATACAAGCACCTAACTCCACTTGTTAGGATTTTCCACACACCTAGCTTTGACCAGGATTTCCAATCACAACACCGAGACTTGTCTAGGGTTTTCAACTCCCTTACAACAAAGGGCAAACACAAAGTGAAAATCAATATCCAACTCACCACAATGTTTGGTGGAGTTTGGATTTACATCCAAATTCTATAGCTAATAATAATAGACAACTATGTGTATTCGTGACTTGATAGAATAAGATTTTAGATCACACAAAGATACGAATAAAGTCTTTGTGATCTAAATCAATGTTTTTCCAAAATCCTTTCAAATAAAATCAGAGAATAAAGAATATGGATTTTGAAAACAAATAGCCAAATAAAAGTTGATCTTCAGAAAATAATATCTTAAAGAAAAACGAGATCAAGAATGTAAAAACAGATTTGGCTAAGAAAAATAAGAGCTGAGAATTTGAGATCGTTTAGAACTTTTACACAAGAGAGAATTTGAATTCAAGTATGTTGCGTGTATTTTCTCTCAAAAATAGTCCTTTATTTATAGGGAAAAAATGGAGAATTCAAAATTCAAATTCGTTTGACTTTTGCCCCGAGAATCATGGGAGCAATAAGTGAGAGAGATGTCAAAAGACAGGTCTGACGTTGAATTTTGACAGCTGGTAGTCGACTCCCTAGGATTGGTAGTCGACTCCCAGTGTGTTTCAGGAGAAAATAATTCTCAGCTGGTAGTCAACTCCCACTCCTTGGGAGTCGAATCCCAGTGGAGTTTCTTCTGAGACACGGCTAGTAAGACATGTAGTTAGCTCCAGGGTGTAATGGAGTATAACTACCAAAATGCAAAGTGACTAGCAAAAGCTCTTAATAACTTTGAAAATGATTTTAAAAGTATTCAAAATATTTAACTTCGAAATCATTTGTGTGTGTGTGTGTGTGTTATCTATACTTTTGGCTTTAACATAACCCTAAGAAGGACACAACTCACACATTGTAGACTTAGGACACGTCTTCGAAAGCTTGATCAGATGATGATGTAGATGCGAGCTTCTCGTGAGCTTCTATTCCATTTGAGCTTGAGCTTCATCATCGATCTAGCAACGTTCGTCCTTGTCTTTGCTAAGTGAGTGTAGATTGTGCTTCTTTGGAGTATGTATAAGGCTGCGTAATCTGCACACTTGATTGTAGTGTAGTTAATATACTAACTTCATTTGGTGTGCTCATCATCAAAACTACTTGGGATGGAATTCAATTTACATCACTCTCCCCCTTTTTGATGATGACACCCAAATGAAAAATGAAGTAAGTTAACATAAATAATGTGACATAGAAATGAACTTACTCCCCTTGCTTTGATGCGGTTCTCCCCCTGCATCGAAGCAGTTAGCAAAAAAATACATTCATTTTTGCATTTTATACACTTTCTCCCCTTGTCATCAATCAAAAAGAGTGACATATCATTTCAACAAATAAATCATCCAAGTTGTAATCAAATATGAACTTTGACAGAAAGGAATTCAATTACCAATCCTGTAAAAAATATGTTAGCATATGATCAACCAATGTTTGGCAGAATATATCAGATAGTAGTTCATCCATAATCATTAATGATATATGAGTATCAAGCATCACACCATAGTATGAGTATCAAGCATCAAATCAAGGCTTCCTTAACAAAAGCCACCTAAACCATCCATCAATTCAATGCAGTAACTTTAGAAATTCATCAAAACTCCCGTTAATTTTCAAAATAGGTAAAAACACGCCAAAAATTTTGGCGGACCAAGTAGATTTGCCGTATCCAACACAAACTTTACGATAGTTTCTATAAATAATTATGAACTTCAAGATAGTTTTTGTGAACAATATTGACGTTTAGGGTAGTTTTGATTAAATGTCGTTGCATGCTTTTTGATGAATTTTCAAAGTAAAGGAGGCTTTTGGTGAATTTCTAAAGTTGGGCGTACTACTGCTTAAATCACACATTGTTTAGGGTTGTTTTTGTAAATTATGCTCATTTATTCATAACAGTTGTACCTGCTTAAGCAATATATATTGACTACTTCAACCTTATTCGCTACTTGTATTTCAAATATTGTGAAGTACTCCTCGAAGCAATGGCGTAACCAGAAATTTTTTTTGCCCCCGGCAAAAAATGCCGCAAAAAATAAATTTGTAAGATACCCAATCAAAAAGAATTTTATTCACAAGTTTTCTCCTTCTCGTACCATCTACTTAATTTGCACAAAAAATCAGATCCATCAAGAATCAAGATCAAACCAATCAGAAACAAAAAAAAATTTAATCTAGTATTTGCTTTTATTTACTCTGCACTTGATTGTAGTTGTACCTGGTAACATATTAATCTAGTATTTGCTTTCGGGGATGGACAAAGGTCGTTGGGGCGACCGAACCAGAGTAAATTTGTTGTGCACTCTGTGATTGCTCTTATCTACTCTACACTTGATTATAACTACCTCTGTGATTGCTCTTATTTACTCTGCACTTGATTATAACTACCTATAATTGTTCATGGGTTGCACGAATATTTTTTATTAGCCTATTCACCCCCGATCTAGGCTTAGATCCAGATCCAACTTGATCTCCACCAGCCATATCTGCAAACAATGAATATAATTATTACAAGTGGTTGCAATGGGGGCATAGAAGTAGTATGCATTACCCGGACTTCACAAAACGGTCTTCAGTCGATGGTTGTCCAACAAATACGAGGTCGACCTCTACTGCCTCGGTCGGCTCAAAAGAAGTTTAGGCGCTTCGACATCTCCTGGTATTAACCTTAATTCTTCAGCGATATCAGGGTTAGGAGAACTCCAACCGCAAAGCATTGGTCCTATGTCGGGGAGAAAAACAAACACAAAAGTGTCTTCCCAACTAGGGTCAGAGAGCGGGAGATCGTAGATGAGTCTTTTTGCAGGGCAAGCGACGATGTGATACGACACCTTGCAAGTGTCGATTATTCCCTGGAAGAAGTGCTTAAACAGTCGAATGGATGGTTGAACCTGTCACGCCCCGATTCCCTAAAATGGAGGCGAGACGTGAAAAGGTCCGCACGAGAGTGGAACTGTGAAGCCCCAAACCCGATAAGCGTCAATAAAACTTAAGCAGTTCCCTGTAATCACGAACGGAACAACAATAATAACACAAGGAGAGACAGAAACAAAAGCTCAATCTCATAATTGTCCAACATTAAAATTAAGTTCAACATCCAGAAAAGCCACCAGGCTAAAAGAAAGAGTCTAAAGGCCCAGAACAAGGCCAAACAAAGACAAACGTAAACCGAGTATAGGTGCTACGCACCGACAACAAAACAGCAGTCTAAAACAAAAGAGGAAAGCACAACGAAGACACTAGGACTGGTCCCAGTGTCCACGTACTCCTCGCCAAACACTGACTCGGGCACGGCGTCCGCAAACACCTCGTCCTCAACAACGGACCCAGGCTCGGGATCTAACATGTGTCACCCAAAAGAGTAAAGGGGCACATGTCAGCAAGTCTACAAGACTTGGGCAAGGAAACTGAAGGTAAGGTAAACTAACAACCTAGCAGTTATAGTATGATGCATGGCATGGCAAGTATAGTATGGAAGTGACAAGTAAGGGAAGTACAAGTAGCAAGTATGTCACGGATGACAAGTAAAACACGGACAAGTACAAGTCAAGTGGTTCACGTCAAGTGAACAGTCAAGTAAACAAGTTGTGCACAGAGATTCCGCCTGTTGGCTAGAGTGGCTGATCGGGCCAACTCCTAAGCTCAAGTGACCGTTTATCTCTACCCCTCCACGTGTATCGAGCCAGGGAATTACCCCGAACACGGAATGCTCGCTTCTGGAACACGAGCCAGAAAGTGTGTTTAACATGTATGGTGTAGGGTTATGCCCACGTAAAGTGGGTGCCTAGCCGGAAACTAGTAGGTCGGGCATTGGCTATCAACCAACACATGGCCCGCTTCTGGAACATGAGCCAGGAAACATAAGTATTGTAGCGTGTGCTACGAATGCGACATACAACATGGATAGCATGGGTGACAATTTATTCGCGTACCGTTAAACAAAATTAAACATGACATGGTAGTTATGCAACATGGTAAACGACGGTCCTAGCTTCGTTGTCAAGCTAGTTCCGGGATTTGCGCCTAGGCGAGTATCATTTCGTCGCCTAGTCTCTTTTACGCCTACAATAAGCAAATGGCCTAAAACATGGCCTAAACCCTAAGTGGCAAGTTTCACTTGCCTAGCATCGAGGATGACGATCCACGGGGGTTCGTCCCACAAAAACAACATTCATTTCATTTCTTCAAAACAACATTCATTTCATTAGGGTTTCACAAAAACATAACGGGTTATGAAAACATTAAGAGATCGATCATTACCGTATAGGAAACGGAGGAACGATGCCGAGCAACCACGGCAACGGAAGAAACGCCCCGGAGAACCTAGGGTTCAGATCTGGAAAAGTTGGGGAAAATCTGGAGAAATGGGTTTTGATGTGGATTTTGGGGATTTGATGGAGATTTGAGGAAGATGAGAGGTAGAATGTGTTAAGGGAGGGTTTGGATGATGGATTTTGGGCTTGGGATGAAGGAATAAGGGTTTGAGGTAGTAGGGGGCTCAATGGGGGAGAAATTAGGGTTTTAGGTCGTGAGGAAGAAGAAGAAAACATTTGGAGGAGTATTTATAGAGATTGGTGGCGGCTAGGGCAAAACTAGGGTTTTCTGCACTGCTTAGTCGGTCAAAGAACAACTGTTGACCGACTAGTTTGAGAACTAATCGATCGGTCGAACAACGCAGACCGACTAAGTGTAAACAGTAGCTCCAGTCGAAAACCTGAACTAAGAGTTAGTCGGTCT
Organism: Scilla litardierei; assembly: GCA_030789695.1. Taxonomy (NCBI): domain Eukaryota; kingdom Viridiplantae; phylum Streptophyta; class Magnoliopsida; order Asparagales; family Asparagaceae; genus Scilla; species Scilla litardierei. The sequence continues at coordinate 87,621,901 of CM061139.1, forward strand.
GAGTACAAAACTTAACCGACTAGTTTTACATCTAGTCGGTCGAAAGATGAACTTAGACCGACTAAGAAGGAACAGTAACTAGTGTCAAGGTAATTGAAGAGTTAGTCGGTTAAAGAAGCATTGCTGACCGACTAGTTTGCAACCTAGTCGGTCAACCAACGTTCTTAGACCGACTAACGATAAACAGTAACTCCTGAATAATTTAGAAAGCCCGCTAGTCGGTCTATGAAGGCTTGCCGACTGACTAAATCGTCATCTAGTCGGTCGGTTCCCCTTCTTACACCGGCTAACGTGCACCAAAAGTTCTGAAATGGAGCGCGAAGCTCCGGGATCGATTCCTAAGACTCCTAGGCTTGATCTAACAATAAGATATGACCGATATGAAGCCCGTCACAAATGACTTACTCCGAAATCAACGATCCTAAGGAAGAAACGAGAAAACACGACGAAACGATCGAAAATGAAAGCTACGGAGACGAAAACCACATATATAGAGAAAATCCACCAAAACATATAATATATTATAATAAATCCAGATACATGAAAACCAGTCTCTCCAACTTAAGAAAAATTCCGTCCTCGGAATTTCCCAACACTCACGTGTCCGGAAACAAAAGTGGGAAACGCTCTCGCATCTCATCCTCATTCTCCCAAGTAGACTCTCCGGGCGAGCCGTGTCGGCACATCACCCTCACAAGATTGACAACCTTGTTCCGAAGTGACTTCTGACGCCTGTCCAGAATCTGCACTGAATGCTGGTCATACGTCATGTCGGGGCGAACGGTAATCTCCGAAAAATCCACAGCATGAGATGGATCGCTAATGTATCGACGAAGCTGCGACACATGAAAAACATTGTGAACTCCATCCAAAGATGGCGGCAAGGCTAAACGATAAGCTATCTCGCCAACTTTCTCCAGAATATCAAACGGTCCAATGTATCGCGGGCTCAACTTCCCTCGCTTCCCAAAATGAATCACACCACGATTCGGGGAAATCTTCAGAAACACATGATCTCCAGGCTGAAACTCCAAAGGACGACGTTTAGCATCCGCCCAATGCTTAAAACGGTCCTGAGCGATCCTCAACCTCTCCCGAATGTTCCTGACGATCTCCACAGCCTCCACAATCATCTCAGGTCCCAACAGCTCCCGATCACCAACGTCATCCCAACTCAATGGCGATCGACATTTCCTCCCATACAAAGCGGCGAAAGGCGCCATGTCAATAGACGCCTGGTAGCTGTTGTTGTAAGAGAACTCTACCAAGTGTAGATGGTCCTCCCACGAACCCTTGAAATCCAACATGCACGCCCTCAGCATGTCTTCCAAAATCTGAATCGTCCTCTCGGACTGGCCATCCGTCTGCGGATGGTACGCCGTGCTGAAACTCAGACGCGTACCCAAACTCTTCTGCAAACTCTGCCAGATCTGAGATGTGAACCTCGTGTCTCTGTCCGACACGATACTCACAGGGACCCCGTGAAGTCGCACAACCTCCTGCACGATTCACGTTACATCACTATCCAAACTAGGAAAAGGAAATAAAAACGGAGGGTAAAAGAATTTACCTCCATATATCTCCTTGCTAGCGCCTCAGTGGACTGTCCCACTCGGAATGGAATAAAGTGCGCGGATTTGGTCAATCGATCTACGATCACCCAAATCGCGTCATTCTGCTTCGGACTCCGAGGTAGCCCAGTCACGAAATCCATAGTGATGTGTTGCCATTTCCACTCTGGAATCGGAAGCGGTTGTAGCAACCCGGCCGCACGCTGATGCTCCGCCTTCACTTGCTGGCAAACCAAACACTTGGATACACTCCGAGCCACACTCCTCTTCATGCCATGCCACCAATAGTTCAGACGAAGATCCTGGTACATTTTGGTGCCACCAGGATGCACAGAATACGGCGAACTGTGTGCCTCCACCATCAACTCCTCTCTAATATCCCCAGCTGGCACACACAACCTGGCTCCAAACCTCAGCAAGCCATCCTCATGAATCAAAAAGTCAGTCCGCAGAGCGGCTTCCACCTGCTCCCGAATCTTCACCAGGTTCGAATCTCCGGCTGGACTTGCCTTAATCCGATCCACGATCGTCGACTGTACCTGCATGTACATCAACGAAGAAGCCTCCACGGGAAGAACAATCTCCACACCAGGCTCACAAAAATCCTGCTGCAATCTCCACTATGAGGTCAAAATCATTACCGCGGGAAGCCTACTCAGCGCATCAGGAACCACATTCACCTTGCCAGGGTGATACTGCAAATCAATCTCATAATCCGCCATGAGCTCCAACCATCGACGTTGTCGCATGTTGAGCTCCTTCTGAGTAAAAATATACTTCAAGCTTTTGTGATCGGTGAAAATCTTCACTTTCTCACTCAGCAGGAAGTGCCTCCAAATCTTGAGCGCAAACACAATAGCAGCCAACTCCAAATCATGCGTCGGGTAATTCTTCTCATGAACCTTGAGCTGACGAGACGCATAAGCCACAACATGCCCGTGCTGATGCAACACACAACCGAGACCCTTGCCAGAAGCATCGCAAAAGATCTCAAATCCGCCGCTACGATCAGGATCAACAAGAATAGGGGCAGTCGTCAACCTCTCCCTCAGAGCACCAAAAGCATTCTCACAATCACCCGACCAAACAAAAGCAACATCCTTCCGCATCAACCTGGTCATCGGCTCAGCAATACGGGAAAATTCCTTAATGAAACGTCGATAATAACCAGCAAGTCCAAGGAAACTCTGGATCTCAGACGCTGACGACGGAACATGCCACTCTCTGATGGCCCTAATCTTCTCGGGATCCACTGAAATACCATCTCCAGTCACCACATGCCCGAGAAAAGCAACTCTATCCAGCCAAAACTCGCACTTTGAAAACTTAGCATACAACCGATGCTTTCTCAGAATCTCCAACACCGTCCTCAAGTGCGAGGCATGCTCTTCCTCCGACTTCGAATAGATCAGAATGTCGTCAATAAAGATAACGACAAACTTATCCAAAAAGTCATAGAAAATCAGGTTCATCAGATTCATGAAAACTGCGGGTGTGTTAGTTACGCCGAAAGGCATAACCACAAACTCATAGTGTCCATACTTCATCCTGAACGATGTCTTCGGAGCATCTCCCTTCTTCACCTTCAACTGATGGTAACCACTCCTCAAGTTCAATTTAGAAAACACCCTCGAACCTCCAAGCTGATCAAAAATATCATCGATGCGAGGCAACAGGTATTTATTCTTAATGGTCACTGCATTCAACTCCTGATAGTCCACGCACATGCGACGCGAACCATCCTTCTTCTTCACTAGCAGCACCGGTGCTCCCCACGGAGACACACTAGTGTTGATGTAACCCTTCTGCAAAAGCTTATCCAGCTGCTTCCTCAATTCCTCCAACTCAGCGGGTGCCAAACGATAAGGCGCCTTCGAAATCGGCTGCGCTCCCGGAACAAGATCAATAGAAAATTCTAAAGCTCGATCAGGTGGCAAACCAGACATCTCCTCAGGGAAGACGTCATCGAAATCACGCACCACAGCTGGTCTCTCCAACTCCATCTGCATAGCCACAACCTCCACCGGCCTGGCCCGAAATCTGACAGGACCAAGCGAGCTGCTACCACGGCTGAACTCAAATACTGGATGTCCAGGAATCTCGAACACCACCTTCTTCCTCCGACAGTCGATCGTAGCATAGAAGCTCGCAAGCCAGTCCATCCCAAGAACTGCATCATAGTTGATGATGTCGTGGACAATGAAATCAGTGTAAAGCTCATGTCCACAGACCACCAACGAGCAAGAATTGCAACCAAAATGCACCGAGACCACGCCATTCCCTGTAACGATATTCCAACTCTTGGGAAGTGGGGACGTCGACAAGGAATGCTTCTCCACGAAGCTCCGAGAAATAATGCACATCGACGCACCTGAGTCAAAGAGGACTCGTGCAGGAAATATGCACACCAAGACCACACCTAACAAGCAATTAACAATCAAACCCTAGTCTAGCAAACAATCATGTTCAAGCAAACAACATAATCTAACAATCAAAACCAGCTAGGAAAGTAACAGCTAGATTGAGGATTACCTACGATCACCTCATCCACAGCCTCGCTCTCAACAGCGGTCATCAGAAAAGCCTGCCTCCTCGGCAGAATAGCCGGCTGAAAAGCCTGCCTCTGTGGAACAAGAGCTGCTCCACGTCCAGCAGGAACAGACGCTCGTTGCTGCAACGACTGTGCTGCAACAGGTGCCCTCCAAGGCTGCTTCGACCTCGGACAATCCTTCATGGCATGAGTAGGATCCCCACAGAAGACACACTGGCCCAGGAATCTCCTACACTGATCCTTGACATGCCCGGTCCTACCGCAGTAATGGCAAATCTTCTGAATAGGCCCTCCTGGCCTCTTGAACTGAGCTGGCTGATTAGGCTTGAAACCAGGCCTAACCACCGCCCTGGCCTGCTCCATAGGCCTCTTCCCAGCACCAGAAACATGTCCCCTCCTCTGACTCAAGTTCAGCTCCTGCCTCCTCGCAGCGACCAGAACCTTTGATCACTCCTCATTTTACACCTTTTTTCCGTGTATTTGCATGCCATTTAGATCGCCCAAATCATGTTTTTCACGATATATCGATGATATTGCGATGCTTTTCACGATTTGTTGTTTTTGTCGCATTTCAGGTGATTTGGCGTGATTTGGAGTGATCTCGAGACGCGCTTACTCTAGACGGCCACCGACGACCTCCCCGAGGGATATTTTGCTGTTGGAGAGGAGCGGAAGAAGAATGGACGTCGCAGGAGCGACGAGGAGGCCAAAACAATCAGATTGGGCATCTTTTGTGTCCCACTCGGCCGAGTGGAGGAGCCACTCAGCCGACCAGCGAGACACTGCTCGGCCGACCCGTTCAGACACAATTTCCATGTGTACTCGGCCGAGCGTCGGAGTCCACATCGGCCGAGTGACGATACCACGTCCGCCCGAGTGGCGCCCAGACGAAGCCCCTCCAAAATATCGAAGTTTCTGTTTTTCGGCTACCTGAGCTTCAGAAGACTCACTCGGCCGAGTGGCAAACCACGTCCGCCCGAGTGCAGTGAAGCCATCGGCCGAGTGACGACAACTCACTCGGCCGAGCCGCCTCCGAACTGAAGACCCCTGAAAGCCCCGACTTACTGAAAAATTACAGGGTTTTCACTCGGCCGAGCGACTTTTGTCACTCGGCCGAGTGCGATGCGCTGCCTGTAGCGAAATTTGCGGAAAACAGGCTGTGCAGGGGCGTTTTGGTCAAGATTTTTGGACGATTTTTGGGGCTATTTAAGCCCTGTTTTTACCCTAGTTTTGAGAGCCATCTCTTAGATTTTTTGCAGCTTTTTGAGATTACTTTTTAGCTCTATTATTTGTGATTGGAGAAGAGGAAAAACTTGGATTTTTGTTGGGTTAATTGAAGGACTACATTGGTTTGCATCTCTCTTCCCCAAAAACTCTATTTTTATTGTTTATATCATTGTTGTGATGAATTCCATTGCCTATTTCATTGATTATTTTTGTGCTATTGCTATGATTTGTGAGTAGTCTCCACGTCTTGGGGCGTGGGGATGAACCCTACAAGCCCTATTTTATAATTGTGATGAATTGGTAGAAATTGAGCTAGGATTGTTATTAGGGATTAGATTGGGATCGAATTACTACGGATAGCTAGATATTCATATCAATTGGGATTTGCAAGAGATTGGATCCCAATTTGATAGGAAGCCCTAGAAATCCGAATTGGGTTGGAGTCGGATTTTCGAAGTATCGGTTTGCAAGAGATTGGACCGATACTAGGATCTCCGGTTGCAATTCCGTGCCGATACCCGTTTGCAAGAGATTGGACGGGTAGGAACTATCCTAATTTAGATTGTGGACCGAGTTTGCAAGAGATTGGGCTCGGTGCGCAATTGGACGATGATGTTGATCCTAATGCTAGCTTTCCTAGGCTAGGGTTTGCAAGAGATTGGACCCGACCCTAGGATAGCTATAGACCGGCAACAGCGTGAGAGCGTGAGCTTGGTTCCACATTTAGTTGCAACTAGTTCATCCAAATTCTCATTCTAGCAATTTTGATACCGACGAACCACATTTATGAAATACGGTGAGTAGCGGGAATTCCCCATTCCCTAGACGTTCTTTATTTGATTTGATATTTCGCACATTTGTCTGACGATTGTGACAGGATCGCCCAAGGCAATTCTCTCTATTCTTAAATAGCCAGGTTGATTAGAAGCAAGCACGGTCATTCGTCCTCCCTGTGTTCGATATCCCGCTCGCCGCTATACCGTGCGCTTGCGGTAAAACTACAACCGTTCTTTGGGTGTACGTCCCGGAGCGATCAAGTTTTTGGCGCCGTTGCCGGGGAGGCGATTGCGTTTGATTCTTTTTTACCCTAGCTACTTCTTTCTTTTATTTTTATTTTTTTTTATTGTTACCATTATTATTTCCTTTACTATTCTTACCTAACCCTTCCACGGTACTAATCATCTCTTTGAAACTCTGTTTCCCCTGTGCATGAACACGAGATCTACGGCGGACCCAGAAGACTTATTATTTGATCCCGAGATCGAACGTACCGCGCGGAGACTTAGAGCGGAAAAGAGACAAGATCCGGAAGGGAGGTATATGACCAACCCGGAAACTCCTGAAGAATTGGCGGCAAGGATGGCGAGGATAATTTCTATTCGCGATAGGCTTCGGCCTAAGACTTCTTCTACCACCTCATCCATTGCCATGCCGGGGTTGGCGGCTGACAAGAACTTCGAGCTAAAGACTGGATTGGTGGTTTTGATGCAACAAGACCCATTTCATGGGAACGCACATGAGAACCCCCACTACCACATCCAACTATTCTTGTCGAAGTGCGCCACATTCCAGATGCCGGGGGTCTCCAACGATCCTATCAGATTGCGTCTCTTCCCCTTCACGCTTAAGGACAAAGCACTCTATTGGTTAAGGACGCAGGCTGACGGAGTCTTCACCACTTGGGACGAGTTGGCAAGTGCATTTATTGATAAATTCTATCCGCCATCCAAGACGGTGAAGATCCGGAGCGCTCTCATGTCCTTCAAGCAAGGACCACAGGAGACGCTCTATGAAGCATGGGAGCGTTTTAAGGATTTGCAGCATCAATGCCCGCACCACAGTATAGAGGATTGGGAGCTAGTTCATAGCTTCTACAACGGTCTCCAACCGGGGACCAAACAAATTATTGATGCCGCGGCGAATGGTGCGATCTTATCAAAGACTCCCGAAGAAGCTACGGCCCTAATTGAGGAGATTGCCTCAAATAACCAACAATGGGGCGATGAGCGAGGACACTCCACATCCTCCTTAAAGCCAACTAGCATCTACGAGGCGAAGGCCGTAGCGGAGCTCACGAACAAATTTGATTCTCTCCACAAGGTGGTGGAGAGATTGGAGAAGTTCATCACGGAGCCCCAAGGAGCACCTTCCACCTCCGCGTCGACCAACCAAATGTGTGATTGGCAAGACCAATCTCAAGCCATGTACGCGGGAGGAGAGCAAGGAGAAGGATCCTTGGAGCAAATACAATATGTTGCGGGGAACCAAGGGTATTGGTCCAATCCGGCCGCAAGAAATCATCCGGGATTCTCCTACGCCAACAATGAAGGAGCTTTGAACCCGCCACAACCACCAACTCAACAAGCTCGACCACCACCACCCCAACAACAATACTATCCACCGAGGGGGCCTCCACAACAAAACTTTCAACCGAAGCAACAAGTTCCACCATATAGGCCTCCCGGATACAACCAAGGGTGGAGGAATCAAAATCAAAACCCTCCACAAGCTCCACAACGATCCGACTTCGAAACTAGAGTGGAGGCGTTCATGGTCGAGCAAAATAAGGTGAATGCTACTTTGAAGGCGGGGCAAGACTCTCTTAACACCGTAGTGGCTCAAATATCGGAGCAATTGGCGTTGCTCAATCGGAACACTCAAAGATTGCCGGCGCAACCGGAGCAAAACCCACGGGGCAACACGGGCCACATCAATGCCGTAGTTGCCGTTACTACTAGAGGCGGGAAGGACACCACCCCCGCCATGATTCCTATTGAGGAGGCCGTGGATGAAAGCTTGGAGCCGATTGAGCCGATAGTTGAGATTGAAAAGGAGAAGGAGCCACAAGACAAGGAGAAATCTAGGGCGGAGCGATTAATTGAGGAGAGGCGCTTCATGCCACCGGTCCCATTCCCCCAAAGGCTCGCTAGAGCGAAAATGGAGAAGAGGCTAGCAAAATTTCTCGAGTACCTAAGAGGAGTTAGCCTTAACATCCCCTTCCTTGACGCCATCGTCGAGATCCCCACGTATGCTAAATTTTTGAAGGACTTGATTTCGGGGAGGAAAAGGAAGGAGAAGATCATGCTAGCCGAGGAGGGCTCTTGGTTCACCAAGAGAGAGAAGGAGCCGGCAAAATTCAAAGATCCGGGGAGTTTTCGGATTCCTTGAACCTTGGGCGGCGTCCCTCTTCAAAAGGCGTTGGTCGATCTTGGGGCTAGTGTGAGCCTCATGCCCCTCTCCATGTTCTTAAAGCTAAACACCGGGACAAAGTTGAAACCCACCGACATGCGCATTCAATTAGCCGATGGACGGATAACAAGGCCGGTGGGGATCGCCGAAGACATACCGCTACAAGTCCCGGGAGGAATATGCTTGCCATGTGACTTTATGATCATGGACGTTAAGGAGGAGGGAGACACTTCATTGATACTTGGACGCCCATTCCTCGCCACCGCCGGAGTCATCGTCGACGTGCGCGAAGGTACCTTAACCTTAAACGTCGGAAACATCGAGGTGGAGCTCCACATTCCTAAGGCTATGAAGCATATGCCTTATCACGAGGAACTCGACTACATGGACCTCCTTGACGAGGTGATAGAAGAGGCGATTCCTCACTCAATTGGTGCCCTTTTTGATGAAGAATTTGAAGAAGGCCCGGATTTAGGCTAAAATGAAAAGAATGAAGACGATTCCCCCGACTTCTCCGCTGATGAAGATGAAGGCGACGCTGATGTCGCAAGGATTCAAGAGCTCTGCAAGCTCTCGAAATTAAAGTCTCCAAAGAAAGCTCCGCCGGCACGGAGACCGGCATCACCGGTTAAGCCGTTGACCGGAGCAAACGCTAGCTTGGGGAGCCTCCCCCCAACACTATTCGAGACGAGAAACCACCGCGGGAGAACGCGCCGCCGCCACATCCAAATCCAAGCGCGCTCCCCGGAAAGTTTGACGGGTGCATCCCGTATGCACCAAACATCCCGCATTGATTGAAAATTATAGGGGGTCGAGCTCACGACCTTAAACGAGCGCTTGTCGGGAGGCAACCCGACGGTTTTTGCTTTATTTTCGTTTTAGAAATTTTTAGTGTTTCGAGTCGTTCGCCCAAAAATTTTTTGATAACGGGTCCTATTTTTCTCGACAGGAGAGGAGATAGGTAGATCCATCATGAGGAGGATGAACGAGACGACGAGGAGCGCCCCAAGAAGGCGTTCGACGCTTAGGAGGAGGATGAAATCGACTGGAGGAAGAAAGACGGAGTTTAGAGCCCAAACGAAGACAAACAGCAGAAAACAAGGCTCACTCGGCCGAGCATACTAGTCACTCGGCCGAGTACAGAAGTTCGTCCGGCCGAGCCGCTCACGAACGAGGGAAGTCTGATGTACCCAACTCTCTGTCTATTTTCCTCATTTCATTAGAACTGCTACTCGGCCGAGTATACATTATCACTCGGCCGAGTAAAACGGATACCCTCCTAGGGCGAGTCATGCCGAGTAGCTTGAGTCACTCAGCCGAATGGACTTAATCCACTCGGCCGAAGCTGGCAAAGCCACTCGGCCGAAGCGATATCTGGGAGAAAATTTTTATTTGCCTCGCTCGGCCGAGTGAGCACGTCACTCGGCCGAGTCGTAACTTTTTTATATATAAGTGGCGAGGGGGGCGCGGATTTCGAAATCGCAAATCCCAAATCCGCCCGCGCCCCCTCGGCTCCCCTCACCCGATCTCGCTTCACCCAGCCCCCCACTCGCCCGGACGACCTCGCCCCGCCGCCGCTCGGTCCGCCACCGCCGGCCGAGCACGCCCCGGTGCCTCGCCCGAGTCGCCGCCGGCGGCACGCCGTCCGACCACCTCCGGTACCCCTATTTCGACTGTTTTCTCCTCTTTTCGTGTATTTCTTGAGGATCCATGTGCTAAACGCCCCCTAACCCAAATCAATTTCTATATCTATCCATTATACCCCTATTGCTCCATACATTTTGATTATTACTCGCTGATATCGCTTTTTCATGCGCAGGTTGCTTTTTGGAGCTTAGGGGAGCTCAGGGGAGCTTCTACGGGCTGCTCAGGACTTCGTGGAGGCGCGGACTTCACACGCTTCCACTGCTTAGCACTCGCGGCGTGTTTGGGTATACTCTTTCCATTCTTTTACACGCACCGCACTTTTTTCATTTTTCGGCGCGCTCGGGGCCGATATGCCGCCCCGAACACGGCCGCGGTCGACGAGAGCTTCCGCCAAGCGGAAGCGGTCGGACGAGCCCGGCCCATCCCACTTGGTGGAGGACTCTCCTCCGCCTTCTCCCACACACCCCGCACAGCCTGCAGGCCCCGCACACCCCGCACAGCCTGCCGCGCACCCACAGCCCGCACAGCCCGCACAGCCACTCCCCGCCGCTGCACAGCCACCACCACCGGCTCCACTGGTCGGGCCGCTCGGGATCACGTTCCGAGACGACGCACACCGCGCCGTCTTCGACCGTATCTCCCAGCGCTCGATCGTACCCTTCAGGTTTGCGCACCTCGCTGACCTTGGACACCTGGGGGTACTAGAGGGGATACTCACGTTGTACGACAACGTGGGTTGGCGTGACTTCCTTCAGGTGTCGGCGGACACGTTCACCCGCCCGACACTTGAGGTTTTGAGTTCGATTGCCCAGACCGATGAGGGATGCTCATTCAGGTTCATGGATCGAGAGTGCCAGGTCACTCTCGATATGATGAGAGCGTTCTTCTCATGGCCCGCAGTCCCCGGAGCCGATCGCGGTTACGGCCCTACCCACATCCCCCCACCTTCCTTCGACGCCGGTGCCTTCTGGGCCCGGATTACAGGCCACCACGCCGCCTTTGACCCTAGTAGGGCCAAAGCCTCGGCCAGCGTACATCCCTGCCTTCGCATTGCTCAGCGCCTTATGGCGACGACATTTTTGGCGAGATATGAGCCGGGCACGATGTCTACGCCAGAGCTCTACATGCTCTATGCGATGACACGTCCCAGAGCTCTATCTAGGGATGGAGACGAGCTTGTCCCCGCCGTCGTGATCGACATTGCGGCTTGGTTTTTAGACCGCATCATCGTATCGGTGGGCGCTTGCTCACCGATCTGCTGCGGCGGTCTGATCACCCTGCTTACCATGATGACCGGTGAGGACTTACCTGACGACTTGCGACGCGTACCGGGCCCCACTTCCTTGTCGATAGATGTTATGGCCCGGATGAAGATGCTGCGTCCGCATGGTGAGCGTCACTGGGTCTGGTTGCACGACCCTTTCGGTGCCGACTACATGATTCTCCTGAGCCCAGCTCGGACCCAGATTGCACCGGCCCACGTTGACTGGCTCCCGGCGATGGATGTCCTCATCCCCGCTGCCTACGTGCTCGAGGCCGAGGAGGCCGAGCAGGCCCACGCTGCCCACGCTGCCCAGGCTGCTCCCGCAGACCCTGCTGCACACCCTGCCGAGCCTGCTGCCGACCCTGTCGACCCTGTGACCCCTCAGCCTGTTCCTGACGTTTCCGCTGCTCCTGACACTTCTGTCCCCACCTCTGTCAGTGTCGAGAGTACTTTTGCTGAGCCCACTTCCACCACTGTCACCACTTCCGAGGCTGTCCCCACCACTCCCGCTGCCACCTCTGGCCCTCTGTCCGTGGAGCCTCTTTGCTCCGCACTCCCCGAGCGCCCGCCGACCTTTGTCGAGAGTGGAGAGCCCTCGTTTGCCGCGGTCGTGGAGACCATGGCTAGCATGATCTCCGCTGGGATTGCGCCTTTTGGTCCACACAGTTCTGCCCCAGCGGTAGAGTCCTCTGTCTCCACAGCCGTCGTATTCTCCGAGAGCGTCGTGGCGTCTGTCCACACTTCTGGGCCACTGACCTCTCTTGCCACCTCGTTGCCACTTTTGCACGCTTCCTTTGCTGCCGCTGCCTCTACTTCTCACCAGCCGGTGTCCCGGCCTCACACTGAGGCCAGGCCCACATTTGCTGGCGCGGCACCTTTTGTCCCCTTCCCTGCTGAGCCCGTTACATACTCCACTCGCGTACGCCAGCCCCGCCCTGCGCAGCCTAGACCGGTGCGTCCCTCTGCACCACCCCCGCCCGAAACTGTACTGCAGAGCATACGTGCTCTTGAGTTGGCGGTGAGTGGTCTTAGAGGTGACCTTAGGACCCTGTCCTCCACCGTCTCTACGATGGCTGGACGCTTTGACCTGATCCCTCAGATCCACTACTGCCTGACACAGATCTTGGAGCGTCTCCCGCGCGTACCCCCACCCACCCAGCAGGTTCCCACACACACTTCCACACACACTAGACCTGCTTCCACTTCCACACCCACCCCAGCTCAGCAGCCTACACCACCACCTCCTCCTCCTCCGCCTCAGGACGGAGACGGCGCAGCACCACCTTCCTAGGCACCTTTGATGCCATCGATTCCTTTTGCCGTTGTGCTGCCCGTTTCTGCTGGGTCCTGATGCCTTTTTGTCCCCCCCCCCCCCCCTCCCCTCACTTATTTTGGGATTCTCATTTTGCCGTATCTTTATATATCTTTTTTTGGGAGAGAGGGAGAGCTTTTGGTGCCGCATTTATACTCGTATCACTCATATCTGTGCATGCATCATATCCGCATCATATTTTCATTTCTTTATTTTTCGTTTTATTCTCTTTTTTCCTTCCATCATGCATGCATCCTCACTTGCCCCTCTCATTACTTGTCTCTCTGTGTGCCACACTTTGCACATTGAGGACACTGTGCAGTTTAGCTTGGGGGAGTGAGTTCTCACGTTCTTTTTCGTTTTGCCACCTTTATTTTTAGTTTTTCACGCCACTTTCCGCTTTTGCACTTATTTTCACTTATCATTTTTTCTCATTTTACCATGCATCACGTTTTTCTTATTTCTCTGTGTGCCGCATTGCATAGTTTTATTTTTCTTATCTTTATTTCTTTCTTTTTTCATCTCGTTCTAGAGATGAATTTTCTGTGATGATGTCTACGTGGAGTTAGCTTATTCTATATGCATGCTATATTTGTCATGTCTTAGATTTTATTTCTGATATCATATGCTATGACTTGCTTTGCATTTAGAATAGTAACCCACACTTTTTCCACATGAAAATGGATGAAGTTTTATTATTAGCTGAGCCTGAATATTCATATGTATGCTATCACAGAAAACACACCAAGATTCACGCATTGAATGCCTATATCTGGAGTACTGATTTCTTTTCCTATATCACTTCTATATGCATGAATTGTACACTTCACTTCGGGATGATTGAATGATGTTAGCTATGATATATCTGGATTAGTTAGCTTTTTTGTGATCGAAACTGAGTAGATTAGATTACCCTGCTGAAGTTGTCGTGCATGTCTTATAGAGTGAACCGAGAGTTATATATATTTCTTTCTCCACAAATCTTGAACATCATTTCTCTACTTTTAAAAATCATTGGTGAATCTCCCCTTAGTGATTCTATTTTATGGCATTTCCCCCGCTATTAATTCCTAGCTCCAAATCCCTTCTTCTAAAAAAAATAATAATAAAAGAGAGAAAAACATTCTTGTATATCATTATCTCTCTCTGAGTTGGGACCATTGTGTATATATTGCTTATTGCAAAAAAAGAGAGAGAGAAAAGAGGAAAAATCCTCAATAAAAGATCCCATCTCACTTTCTTTCTTTCTTCTTTCTCTTCTTTGCTTTTGGAGCTATATAAAAATGGGGATGTAAATATTTTTGTGCCACCACGCTTATAGATAAGCTTGGGGGAGGGGATCCATTGATGTGTGAGAGAGTGACTACTTGACATTGCACGACAACCTAGGCTAAGTAATATTCTATACTCGGTGAGATTGTTTCTAGCTTTACAAAATCCAGAAATCTAAGCCTAGCGTTCATTTCACGAAATCCAAACTTTTCTATTCTCTCTATTCTATAGTGTGATACTCTTATACTCCAGATAGAAAGCGTTCAATTGAAAAGTGTGTGATCTGTGATTTGTATACCGCTTTAAATGATTCAGGCAATGTTAATTTTAAAATCATTCCGTTCTTCATGATTATATCGTTGTTCGTGGGTTTTCTATTTCTATTTGCACTATTATACTATGATATCAAAATAAGATTCTTTGACATGTATTTCTCATTCGGTGCATGCTATAAGAGTAAGTGAAACCCACGTCCTGAGAAAATGATCTAGCATCCTACCTCTTCGCTTCTTTCTTTCATCTTTATTTTCATTTGGTTTTCATTCTTCTTCGTTTTTCATTTTTTTCGTTTTTTCGCCGTTTTCGTTTTCCGAATCCACCGGGTTCGCCTTTTACTTATCTTCCTCGAGGATGAGTAAGAGGCAAGCTTGGGGGATTTTGATCACTCCTCATTTTACACCTTTTTTCCGTGTATTTGCATGCCATTTAGATCGCCCAAATCATGTTTTTCACGATATATCGACGATATTGCGATGCTTTTCACGATTTGTTGTTTTTGTCACATTTCAGGTGATTTGGCGCGATTTGGAGTGATCTCGAGACGCGCTTACTCTAGACGGCCACCGACGACCTCCCCGAGGGATATTTTGCTGTTGGAGAGGAGCGGAAGAAGAATGGACGTCGCAGGAGCGACGAGGAGGCCAAAACAATCAGATTGGGCATCTTTTGTGTCCCACTCGGCCGAGTGGAGGAGCCACTCGGCCGACCAGCGAGACACTGCTCGGCCGACCCGTTCAGACATGATTTCCATGTGTACTCGGCCGAGCGTCGGAGTCCACATCGGCCGAGTGACGATACCACGTCCGCCCGAGTGGCGCCCAGACGAAGCCCCTCCAAAATATCGAAGTTTCTGTTTTTCGGCCACCTGAGCTTCAGAAGACTCACTCGGCCGAGTGGCAAACCACGTCCGCCCGAGTGCAGTGAAGCCATCGGCCGAGTGACGACAACTCACTCGGCCGAGCCGCCTCCGAACTGAAGACCCCTGAAAGCCCCGACTTACAGGAAAATTACAGGGTTTTCACTCGGCCGAGCGACTTTTGTCACTCGGCCGAGTGCGATGCGCTGCCTGTAGCGAAATTTGCGGAAAACAGGCTGTACAGGGGCGTTTTGGTCAGGATTTTTGGACGATTTTTGCGGCTATTTAAGCCCTGTTTTTACCCTAGTTTTGAGAGCCATCTCTTAGATTTTTTGCAGCTTTTTGAGATTACTTTTTAGCTCTATTATTTGTGATTGGAGAAGAGGAAAAACTTGGATTTTTGTTGGGTTAATTGAAGGACTACATTGGTTTGCATCTCTCTTCCCCAAAAACTCTATTTTTATTGTTTATATCATTGTTGTGATGAATTCCATTGCCTATTTCATTGATTATTTTTGTGCTATTGCTATGATTTGTGAGTAGTCTCCACGTCTTGGGGCGTGGGGATGAACCCTACAAGCCCTATTTTATAATTGTGATGAATTGGTAGAAATTGAGCTAGGATTGTTATTAGGGATTAGATTGGGATCGAATTACCACGGATAGCTAGATATTCATATCAATTGGGATTTGCAAGAGATTGGATCCCAATTTGATAGGAAGCCCTAGAAATCCGAATTGGGTTGGAGTCGGATTTTCGAAGTATCGGTTTGCTAGAGATTGGACCGATACTAGGATCTCCGGTTGCAATTCCGTGCCGATACCCGTTTGCAAGAGATTGGGCGGGTAGGAACTATCCTAATTTAGATTGTGGACCGAGTTTGCAAGAGATTGGGCTCGGTGCGCAATTGGACGATGATGTTGATCCTAATGCTAGCTTTCCTAGGCTAGGGTTTGCAAGAGATTGGACCCGACCCTAGGATAGCTATAGACCGGCAACAGCGCGAGAGCGTGAGCTTGGTTCCACATTTAGTTGCAACTAGTTCATCCAAATTCTCATTCTAGCAATTTTGATACCGACGAACCACATTTATGAAATACGGTGAGTAGCGGGAATTCCCCATTCCCTAGACGTTCTTTATTTGATTTGATATTTCGCACATTTGTCTGACGATTGTGACAGGATCGCCCAAGGCAATTCTCTCTATTCTTAAATAGCCAGGTTGATTAGAAGCAAGCACGGTCATTCGTCCTCCCTGTGTTCGATATCCCGCTCGCCGCTATACCGTGCGCTTGCGGTAAAACTACAACCGTTCTTTGGGTGTACGTCCCGGAGCGATCAACCTTCTGATAAGAGTCCAGATCAGAGGAAGACACAAAACTCTGGAGCTCCAAAGCAAGTCCCTGCAGGAACCTCTGAGCCCTCTCATCAGCATCCTGCACCATCTTCGGTGCGAACCGACTCAGCCTAGTGAACTCTTGGTGGTACTGATCCACCGTCAAGCTCCCTTGCTTCAGATCAATGAAACGCTGCAGCATATCCTTCTTAGCAGCCTTCGGAAAGAACTCCTCATCAAACCTGGACTTAAAGATAGCCCAAGCTATCGGCTCCACCAACATCTTCTCTTCCGCATCCCACCAGTTCCGAGCATTATCCTTAAGTTGCCTCTTCGCCAGATCAACCCATCCAGCCGGGGTGATCTTGGCCATCCTCAAGTTATCCTCAATGTTCCGAATCCACTCATCGACAGCCAGAGGACCTTCAGACCCATCAAAATATGCGGGACCCAGCTCCTGAAATTGCTTCGCTCCCGGCTCGGAGCGAGGGGCCTCCGGAGTCGCCCGAGGAGCTCGACCAGCCAAAGCATTCTGGACTTGCAGGAGCACGCCTTGCTGCACCTGCATCATCTGAAGCATCATCCGCATCATCTCCCCATTGGTGGGTTCCCGCTCAAGCTCCTCATCATGAGGGGGCACACCACTACCTCCACCACGGGTGATCCGTCTTCCTGCCATCTAGTGACACAGAAAACGAAACAATTAGACTCATAGCTTATGACTCGAATGTCGAACTTAGTTTATTGGACGTTCTAATATTATTATCTCTATTCCGACAATTCACAGGTACAAAAGGACCTGCATGGGCCACCAACAAAACCTGTCACGCCCCTCTTCCCGAAAATGGAGGCGAGACGTGAAAAGGTCCGCACGAGAGTGGAGCTGCGAAGCCCCAAACCCGATAAGCGTCAATAAAACTTAAGCAGGTCCCTGTAACCATGAACGGAACAACAATAATAACACAAGGAGAGACAGAAACAAAAGCTCAATCTCATAATTGTCCAACATTAAAATTAAGTTCAACATCCAGAAAAGCCACCAGGCTAAAATAAAGAGTCTAAAGGCCCAGAACAAGGCCAAACAAAGACAAACGTAAACCGAGTATAGGTGCTACGTACCGACAACAAAACAGCAGTCTAAAACAAAAGAGGAAAGCACAACGAAGACACTAGGACTGGTCCCCAGTGTCCACGTACTCCTCGCCAAACACTGACTCGGGCACGGCGTCCGCAAACACCTCGTCCTCAACAACGGACCCAGGCTCGGGATCTAACATGTGTCACCCAAAAGAGTAAAGGGGCACATGTCAGCAAGTCTACAAGACTTGGGCAAGGAAACTGAAGGTAAGGTAAACTAACAACCTAGCAGTTATAGTATGATGCATGGCATGGCAAGTATAGTATGGAAGTGACAAGTAAGGGAAGTACAAGTAGCAAGTATGTCACGGATGACAAGTAAAACACGGACAAGTACAAGTCAAGTGGTTCACGTCAAGTGAACAGTCAAGTAAACAAGTTGTGCACAGAAATTCCGCCTGTTGGCTAGAGTGGCTGATCGGGCCAACTCCTAAGCTCAAGTGACCGTTTATCTCTACCCCTCCACGTGTATCGAGCCAGGGAATTACCCCGAACACGGAATGCTCGCTTCTGGAACACGAGCCAGGAAGTGTGTTTTGTTGAGTATTGGACTCCCCGTATTTGGTTTTGGATGATGAGCAAACTTAAATAAATCATGAACTAACAATTTGTGAGCGCGGTTATGGAGATCATCGCCAAATTCACGAGAACACTCAAAGCGACATCTTAAGACTTCTCAAAGCTCGTATTCAATGCCTAAAGCTTCGTTGAAGCTTTTGGACCTTTTTGGAAGTCATGAAGATTTGATCGAAGCTTTCGAAGACCGTTCCTTAAGGTTTTATTCATAGTCTTTTAGCTTCGATTTATAGAATGTTAAGCCTTGAGTAATTCTTACATGTCTATCTTCATATCGCTCATATCTTAGAGCTAGGATTATCTTAGAAGCCATTAGAAACTTTCCCGAAGCCTATCGCTTCTTCCCTAGGCTTTTAGTGCATCTTAGTTGGTTCAAGTAGAGTCACCAACCGACTAGATGACGATCTAGTCGGTCGGCAACTCTTCATGAACCGACTAGATGTCCTAACTCATTTCAGCTCAGCCATGTCGATCAATTAGTCGGTCAAAGAAGGTTCACCGACCGACTAGATGACGATCTAGTCGGTTAGGAATCCTTCTCAGACCGACTAGTTAAGCTTGCCTCTGTACAGCCTGAGTTACTGTTTACAGTTAGTCGGTCCAAGAACATTCATCGACCGACTAGTTGTGAACTAGTCGGTCAGCATTTGTTCTTAGACCGACTAGTGTAACTTGTATTCAGCTTCGTGCATTTCACTCTTAGTCGGTTAAAGAACACTCACCGACCGACTAGTTGGCAAACTAGTCGGTTGGCAAGTCTTCTTAGACCGACTAGTTCATGTTGCCTGGAAATCTCTCTTTTGGCTGTCGAGCTGTTAGTCGGTCCATGTTGAATTACCGACCGACTAGTTGATGAACTAGTCGGTCAGTGATCCTTCTTAGACCGACTAGTCTGCTTCAGATTTAGATCCGTTGGAGTTTTGAAAGCGACGTTTCTTTCTCTCTTTTCCCTTGATCCTTTAAATACCTGAAGGGGTTATTTCATAGGATCCAAGGCTGCTATTTCCAGAGTTCTATTGATTCAAAAAGCGAAGCTTTCAACTCTCATCTTCAAGCTCTCCCATTCTCAAGAATCTCTCCCTCACTCTTATACCTCAAGAGAGATTCATTGATTGTGAGCCTTCCAAGCCAATGGCTTGATTCTAGGTCATCCATATCATCCCTAGGCTTCCTTTGCTGGTCATCTTCTTGAAGCTAGGGTTTGGTGACTCTTCCTCCATCAAAATCCTCTTTGCCCTAATTTGGTAAGAAATCTCAAGGCATAGGTATTTTGTTGGTAAGCATTTCATTTCAGTTATATTTGAATTGTATACTCTCGGTTGTGAGAGGTTTTGCGTGATCCCAGGTTGTGGGATTCACGGTCATCGATTGTAGGTCGTTTGCACTTGTGAGGTTTTCGCAAGTGGTCATATTGGAAATCTTGAGTTAGGGTTTCTAACTCAAGTATCCGGAAGGGATCCGGGTGGTTGGGACGTAGGATCACCGGGAACAAGTCGGGGAGACTTGGGTGGATCCGAACCCATTAAACCATTTGTTTGCGTTTGCATTTATTCTTGTTGATTATTGTCTATTCCGCATTGTTGTTTGTTAATTGCACGATAATTAGGAATAACTCTCCCTATTATTTAAAAGTACTATTCACCCCCCCCTCTAGTACATGTGCAGTGGCTTCCCAGGGCACAACATGTTTAACATGTATGGCGTAGGGTTATGCCTACGTAAAGTGGGTGCCTAGCCGGAAACTAGTAGGTCGGGCGTTGGCTATCAACCAACACATGGCCCGCTTCTGGAACACGAGCCAGGAAACACAAGTATTGTAGCGTGTGCTACGAATGCGACATACAACATGGATAGCATGGGTGACAATTTATTCGCGTACCGTTAAACAAAATTAAACATGTCATGGTAGTTATGCAACATGGTAAACGACGGTCCTAGCTTCGTTGTCAAGCTAGTTCCGGGATTTGCGCTTAGGCGAGTATCATTTCGTCGCCTAGTCTCTTTTACGCCTACAACAAGCAAATGGCCTAAAACATGGCCTAAACCCTAAGTGGCAAGTTTCACTTTCCTAGCACCGAGGATGACGATCCACGGGGGTTCGTCCCACGGACGCTAATCTACGGGGAAGTCGCTGTTATGGGGAAACAAACATCAAAACAACATTCATTTCATTAGGGTTTCACAAAAACATAACGGGT
The DNA here is from genome assembly GCA_030789695.1 of Scilla litardierei. Taxonomy (NCBI): domain Eukaryota; kingdom Viridiplantae; phylum Streptophyta; class Magnoliopsida; order Asparagales; family Asparagaceae; genus Scilla; species Scilla litardierei. The sequence goes on from CM061139.1 coordinate 87,642,317, forward strand.
TATGAAAACATTAAGAGATCGATCAATACCGTATAGGAAACGGAGGAACGATGCCGAGCAACCACGGCAACGGAAGAAACGCCCCGGAGAACCTAGGGTTCAGATCTGGAAAAGTTGGGGAAAATCTGGAGAAATGGGGTTTGATGTGGATTTTGGGGATTTGATGGAGATTTGAGGAAGATGAGAGGTAGAATGTGTTAAGGGAGGGTTTGGATGATGGATTTTGGGCTTGGGATGAAGGAATAAGGGTTTGAGGTAGTAGGGGGCTCAATGGGGGAGAAATTAGGGTTTTAGGTCGTGAGGAAGAAGAAGAAAACGTTTGGAGGGGTATTTATATAGATTGGTGGCGGCTAGGGCAAAACTAGGGTTTTCTGCACTGCTTAGTCGGTCAAATAACAACTGTTGACCGATTAGTTTGAGAACTAGTCGGTCGGTCGAACAACGCAGACCGACTAAGTGTAAACAGTAGCTCCAGTCGAAAACCTGAACTAAGAGTTAGTCGGTCTGAGTACAAAACTTAACCGACTAGTTTTACATCTAGTCGGTCGAAAGATGAACTTAGACCGACTAAGAAGGAACAGTAACTAGTGTCAAGGTAATTGAAGAGTTAGTCGGTTAAAGAAGCATTGCTGACCGACTAGTTTGCAACCTAGTCGGCCAACCAACGTTCTTAGACCGACTAACGATAAACAGTAACTCCTGAATAATTTAGAAAGCCCGCTAGTCGGTCCATGAAGGCTTGCCGACCGACTAAATCGTCATCTAGTCGGTCGGTTCCCCTTCTTACACCGGCTAACGTGCACCAAAAGTTCCGAAATGGAGCGCGAAGCTCCGGGATAGATTCCTAAGACTCATAGGCTTGATCTAACAATAAGATATGACCGATATGAAGCCCGTCACGAATGACTTACTCCGAAATCAACGATCCTAAGGAAGAAACGAGAAAACACGACGAAACGATCGAAAATGAAAGCTACGGAGACGAAAACCACATATATAGAGAAAATCCACCAAAACATATAATATAATATAATAAATCCAGATACATGAAAACCAGCCGTTACAGAACCCCACAAATTTCACAAAGCACAACGAAGCAGACTATGGGAGGAATGGCCTGAGGTGCAAGTTGACAGAGAGAAAGTCCCAAAGAGCATAGAATCTCTATGATGAAAGGGTGAAGAGGAAAGCAAGCCCAAGACGAAAAGCTCTTGTGTACACTCCTACCTCGCTCCTCCGAGGGAAGCAAACTCTCATCGAGCTCTGACAACCTAACCCTATAAGGGGGACACATGCAATCTGACCAAACCCTAGAAACCAAGCATGAGAGAACTCTGGCACTTTTTCAAGAATCACAGGGGGGAACCTCTAAGTTCGGATCCCCCCGACAAATTGAAGGCACTGGTTCAATTCGAAGCACTTTTCCTTTGCCAGGAACCTCGTCGTATTGGGAATGCCGAAGGCGCAACACGAGCTCTTCATAGGACGGATCATGCATCCTTACCGATAGAAACTTGTCCATATAGTTTTAAAGAGGAATCTAGATCAGTTAAGGAAGATACCTTATCGAAGTCAGGCAAACACCAAATGAAGCAATGGAGGAGTTAAGCTTTCGAAAATCTGGAGGCAGAACAAGAAAGCTTCTTGTTTCTCCTCCCCTTCTTTTATACAGAGGAGCCCAACAAGCAGTTGTCCGATGTGTGACACGTGTCTGAGCCTGACCTCAAGAAACGATGAGGATTGATTTAGAGATGAAAGGTTTTTGGCGGGATAAATCAAATCAACCATTTCAAAGGTCGTGTCTATTTAATGAGAATACATATCATGAGGTCTCAATCAGCGCTGTTTCTTGAAACACGAATGATGGGGGGCGTTGTTGGTGCATGGTACAGCCCACGAAGCGGTCTCAAGATACATGGCCCAGTTAGAGCTTACAACCTCGGCCCCGAAACCCAAAAACCGTCATTAAGGCTGAATAATACTCAGTCAAAGGAATAACTCATTTGACCGTTGGACTTTCGCTGATACTCATGGTGGAATTAATGGGACCGAGTAAATATGCAGCTGTTATCATCAATCCTAAAGAAGATCCCGCCCAGATCAATGAGGGACGGTTATTCGCAATCAGCAGATCGTCATCTATAAATACCCCAAAGGACAATGTAAATGGGGCTCCAACTCCCAAGGTACGGGATAACCTACACACTAACCCTTTACTGTCTACTCTATATATTTCTTCCTTCTTATATCTTGCGGGGACTGACTCAAGGCGAACCTCCTTGGCTCGACCTTGACAGCCCCAAGATGTTCCTTAATTCCCATCTAACTTAAGCGTCGGGGGAGATTTGGGTCGAAACCCAGATCCGACCCCCCCTGACGCTTCCTTGTGGCACAGATTAACGAGGCTCGATTCAGTGGGAGGCTTGTACGACAGCATTTTACCAGCGAGAAGGTCGCGCGGGTGCTCCTCAATATCAATTGACCGAGGCTCGATCCATTTGAGGGTCGAACGAGTATCACAAGTCATCTAGAAACTGTCAACGACCCCGGTTCTACTAACCTAGGGTCCCACTCAACCGGCTGACGAGGCTCCAACTTAGCAAAAAGGTTGCACGTCAGCATCATTATTGTTTCGGTCAAGTTGGCCTTAACAAATGCTATAAGTGAGAACATGAGCAAGTGTTGCTGCTGTCATAGTAAGGGATTTTCGTCATAAATTGCCAAGCAGTAATGTTTTGATTTTTTGTAATTGTTTTTACCAAATATGATATGTAATATCGTATATATTTTCTTTATTAGATAAAGGATGGTACAACTTTATTTTGGAGAATAATGTTATGAACATGTTCAATAAGGAAATCTTGATTAGATTTGGTATATTAAATAATGACGTTTATATTTTAAATGCAAGCACCATACTTAACAATTAGAATTTAAGTAAAAGAAAGACTCTAGGTACAAGTTTAACTTGCATTGTAAACTAGGCCATGTTGGTGAGAAAAGACTTAACAAACAGTCTAAGAAAGTATTCTTGGACTACAACCTGTATTAGGATAACAATTCAAATTTTTTTTGGATATAAAAGTAACTCAATCATGTATCCGAGTCTTCCTGGGCTCGGTCGCCCCACCTCGCCCCCCTCCCCCGGTCGGGAGGGTTTCTCCGGCGACGCCTCCTCCCCTACCGGCCCTGAAGCGTCGGTTCGGCTTCGTCGGTGTTGGCCTCCTCCAAATCGCCCGCCTCGATTCGCCTCGAATCGCCGCTTCAGCTTAGTCGCCGAGTGAATTATATTGAATGGCTGGCTGATTGCTTAGAATTGAATGGGGCTTGCATGATTAAACTTCATAGCATAACTGTTATCGAAAGAAAAAAAAATATATTATTAAAAGCCTAGGTAAATTTTTTGTTCATTTCCATTTAATAAAACAGCATGCACAACTGTTATCTACAGAATTCCTTTGGACGTTCTATAACGATCCATTATCATTCTCCAACTTTCAATTAATATTGATTAATGGATACATATATGAACCAAACAAATACATGCTAGATTAAAATGATGTCGGCTTATATACATGCTAAATTAATACACCTCCAATTTTGCATGTCATAATCGGATATCTCAAGGTTTTTCCTTGGAAATTAGGAACGGTATTACCTTGGAAATGATGTCGGCTTATAACAGCAGCACACTCATCGTTATATGTTTAAGTCCATGTCATAATCCAAGTGAACTCCAATTTTGCCGATTACAACAAAAGATGAAACATTTGGACATATTAGAATAATAATTAATTTTGTGTTCCAATTTGGGCCTGAAGCCCAGCTTATAACAATGAAAATTAGTTTTCTATTTCTTATGGGCCCGAAGCCCCAATCAGATCATTAATTCATTTTATCTTCTAATTTGGGCCTGAAGCCCAGTTAATCCAATTGCAATATCAATTTGTTAATCAAATTTTTGCAAATGGGCCTGCAGCCCAAATATTAATAATATATTAATTTAGCCATTTTTTTTTCTCTTCCTTATGGGCCAGAAGCCCAGTAATTACAAAATCCTAATAATAAATTGGATAGCCTGTTTTTTTGGCCTGAAGCCCATTTGTAGCAATGAAAATATGGTATATGGGCCAGTAGCCCCATTCATATTAATAATTAATTTTGACTTCTCAATTGGGCCAGCAGCCTAGTAAATCCAATTACAAAATGAATATGTTAATTAAACTTTTGCAAATGGGCCTGCAGTCCAAAACATTAAATTATTTATTAAATTATTTATGGGCCTGCAGCCCCAATAAAAATAAGAATTCATTTTAAATTCTTGTTTGGGCATGTAGCCCAATTAGTCAAATTGCTAATATTATAACACTCTCGCATTATTATTAATTTATGGAATATTAGGATTTTTTTTAAAAAATATAATGATCTTAAGGATCCTGCGACCGCTCTGCCGTTAGTCAACTAACCTAACGGTGTATGACGTCTCCCCGTGGTCCTAGAGATTATTATATTTTTTAGTCTCTTTTTCCATATTATATATGCCTGTGTTATATAAACTGTATGGTTGCTTATTTTGTGCCTGTAGCATATTATAAACTGCGTGGTTGTTAATATAAAAATGTGATTTTTGGGATCGGCCATTTTGATACCCTTTTTAAATTCCTTGCAATTTTATTTTCTTTTTGAGAGAATTTGTAAGTGAGGATTAAATGTATTAATGCCAAAGACCGGTGTACCGATAAATGAAGACGGAGGCGAAAATTGGAAAATATAGGGACCCTTCTGGGTTTCCAAGTTGTATTTTTCTTTTATTTATGGACTGTATATTCGGACTTTGGACATTGTATGTCTTTGGGTATCTGGCCGATCCCCACATTTTACTTATTTTATTGTTTATGCATGAATTTACACTTTAATTAATTCATGCTTATTTTAAATTGCATAGATAAATGGTAAAATTGGCAAGCGTCGATTTCGAAGTTCTTGATGCTGCAGTAAATAATTACCTGAGTTGGAGAGTGGACCTGAAGTTCCACTTGCGTTCGATGGCCCTCCTTGGCTCAATTTTGGCTCCTTCATCGGTCCCAGCAGCGACCGATGCTTCTGCTAGTAAGGCCCCAGAAGCGGAACAATCATCTAGCAGAACTCCTACCACCATCTCTGATGTGAATAAGGCGAAAGCCATTATCTATATTAGGAGACATATAGATCGGACCTTAAAGGCCAAATAACTAACGGTAGAGGACCTAATGGAGCTGTGGACAGCGCTGGAGGCATGTTATAAACATCAAATTGATGTAATATTACTGTGTGCCAGTTATGAGTGGGAAAACCTCAGACTTCAGGAATATAAGTCCGTCGCTGAGTATAACTCTGCACTTCATAATATCACCTCACGCCTGAAGTTGTGCGGTGAAGAAGTGACAGAACAACGCATGTTGGACAAGACATTTACCGCGTTTCACGAGAAAGATACAATCCTCATGCAGCAGTATCGTGAACGCAACTTCACGAAATTCTCTGATCTGATCTCATGCCTACTTAGGGCAGAACAGAATCAAGATTTACTGCTAGCCCCTCATAATTTACGTCCAGCTGGCACTGCACCTATCCCTGAAGCCCACCACGTTTCTCCCCAGAAGTGGAAAAATAAGAAGAAGGCTAATAATAACAAAGGAAAAGCTGTGATGAAGAATGGACGAGGAGCAGCACCCCCGTCCAATAACAACAATACAGGAAAGAGAAACTTCACATGGAAGCAAAAGAACACTGACCAAGTGTCACTTCCTAAGAAGAACTGGGAGGATAAATGCCATAGATGCGGCATGACTGGCCATTGGTCCAGAATCTGCCGCACTCCTCGCCACCTCCAGGCACTATATCAGGCGAGCCAGAAGTCTCTGCCTGAAACAAACTTGGCGGTTGTTCAGCCACCAACGATGTTCACTGCAAAAGACTTCGAGAACGACGACCTGCTCGATTAAGCTTCATCTTTTATCTATGCATTTAAAATTCAATGTTGCTTCATCTTTAATTTGCTTAAGTACGAACTTTTTTGTCTTTTTCATTGACTTAAATAAAATTTCGTTTTGCTTATAGATGAAGTATTTAATATTGTGGACAGTGCCTCGTTGCACTGGTGTAGAATTAATATTGCTCCCACATACAACGAGACTATAAGATGCAAACTTCTCCCCTTAAACATATAGGAATTTTCCAAGTTTCAAGGATATTTCGTTTAAACGAACATAACTTGAAAACTGTGGATAATAAATATTGAATATCAATATGTAACTCGTAAAGAGGATGGCCAGAAGCCCAGCTACTTACGATTTCATTGGACCCTCGTCGGGCCCCTATAATTACAGATATTCATCCTATAGAAAGCCAACTTGACTGAGCACCAGAAGTGCCTTTCATTGCCATAGTTTTTAACTCTGGCAAAATGGACTTAGTCATCTAGGATCAGCGATGATGGACGCATCATCAAATGAATCCATTGGAGAACCTGAAGATTCTTCAAAAGGTTGAGTTTCTTTGTCCCCCTTTGCCATAAGGGAAAACTTAGAGAGAGACCTTCCCTCCTGAAAGTGGGTTTAGAGTCTCCTGGCTTCATTGAGAGAATACATGGTGACCTTTTGCGGGCCTATTCACCCCGCAAATGGACCATTTTCGGTACTTCATTACTGTACTGATATATGCATCTACTAGATGGTCTTCTGTGTGCCTTCATATTCACTCGCAACATAGCTTTCTCAAAGCTAATAATGAGGGTGAATTCACTACTCATATCATTCAAGACTTCTGCCAAGCAACTGGCATTGAAATTGAACATCCTGTAGCATGTTCATACTCAGAATGGGTTATCAGATTCTCTGGTAAAGAGACTCCAATGGATTTCACGTCCATTGTTAGATTCCAGTTGCCTGTTGATATTTAGGGACCAACAAGCTGCACTCCGCATCGCTTATCGATACGGCCCGCTTGTGGCCATATCTTATTGCTGATGTCGCTTCCTTATGGTTTACCACCAAGTCTTGATAAATGTGAATTTGATGAGTAAAGTCTCATTGTAATAGGCACGCAGTCTAAAGAAGCCTGAAGCTTCTGAGACCATATCATGGGACACATAAGTCCTCATCTCGTTATGATCCGCATACTTTTTCTGTGTGACGTTGAGATCCAGAAGATCCTTCACATTCAGACTAAAGTACATCAATTGACGGATAAAATTACGGACAACCAGAAGATTGTTCGTTCACACGTCCCTGCTGCCAACACGCCAGCTAAGATTGACATTCCCAAAGATGGATGCAATCCACCGGCAGCAGAATTGGCTGTACCTCATTTGAAAAGAGGACGCCGGCCAGGTTCAAAATAAAAATTTTCTTATAATAGGAAGATTCCTGGATATATAAAAATGATCCAACCACGGGATGCTGAGCTCAGACCAGCAACCTCTCCCCTCCTAATTTCCCCTGCAGAGGAAACAACAGGAGAAACATCATTATATTACGTACGTACTGGAGAGGTACTGGACAGATATAGCACAGTCGCCGACGACAGTTTTACTTTCGCTATTGCCATTCACGTCGCTGAATACGACGATGACGTCTACCCACTTTTCTATAGCGTAAACGCATAGAATGGCCAAAGTGGGACGAGGCAATAAGAGTAGAGCTGGACTCACTCTTGAAAAGCAAAATCTTTGGACCAGTAGTCCATACACCTGAATGTGTAAAAACCTGTGGAATATAATTCGAATTTCATAAAGAAATTGAAATCAAGGAAATGTGATCATTTTCCTACTATGCCTACACTTCTCTGCAAAAGCCAATACATGCAGCTCATGGACGTTGTGACTGCATATATATACGGCAATATAGATATATAGATCTAAATAAAACTTCCAGAAGGGTATACTCTACCCCCAGAGATGAAAGAGAAACGTAGAAACGTCTTCTCCATAAAGGCTACAAAGATCATTAGTTGATTTTAAGCAATATTCTTGTCACGACCCGCTTCCCTAAAATGGAGGCGAGACGTGAAAAGGTCCGCACGAGAGTGGAGCTGTGAAGCCCCAAACCCGATAAGCGTCCACAATACATAAACAGGTCCCTGTAACCACAACAGAATAGCAATAATAACACAAGGAGAGACTGAAATAAAATTCACATCTCACAAATATTGTCCAACATCACAAATATGTTCAACATCCAGAAAAGCCACCAGGCTAAAAGAAAAGAGTCTAAAGGCCCAGAACAAGGCCAACAAAAGCAACAACATAACAAAGTATGGGTGCCACGCACCAATAACAAACAACTGTCTAACAAAATAAAACGCAACGGAGACACTAGGACTGGTCCCCAGTGTCCACGTACTCCCCGTCAAACACAAGCTCGGGCTCGGCGTCAGCAAACACCTCGTCCTCAACGAGGTACTCGGGCTCAGGATCTAACATGTGTCACCCAAAAGAGTAAAGGGGCACATGTCAGCAAGTCTAAAAGACTTGGGCAAGGAAACTGAAAGTGAGGCATCTAGCAACCTAGCAGTTATAGTATTAAGTAATGACATGGCAGTTAAGCATGATGCAACAGTTTAAAAAGAGAAGCAAGCATGCACAATGTAGCAAAAGCTACCAAATCACTAATCACTTATCATTTAACACTAATCACTTATCACTTATCACTTATCACTTATCACTTATCACTTATCACTTAGTGCATAGAGAGTCCACCTGCTGGCCAGCTCGTGGCTCAGGCCGCTTATCTCTACCACTATTAATCACTTGTCACTGGTAAACACTTAGTGCATAGAGAGTCCACCTGCTGGCCAGCTCGTGGCTCAGGCCGCTTATCTCTATCACTATTAATCACTTGTGCACTAGAGAGTCCACCTGCTGGCCGGAGTGGCGGATCAGGCCAACTCGGGGCTCAGGCCGCTTATCTCTTACCCCACCCATATGTGTCGAGCGTTGGGGTTTCCAACTCACTAAGCTCGCTTCTGGAACACGAGCCAGGAATATAATATTGTAGCGTGCGCTACGCAATCACGATGAATAATCACTATGCAAAGACATGAACAGATATTTGCGTACCGTTAATTGAAAGTAAACGTGACAGGCAAAATGCAATGACATGAACATATTCGCGTACCGTTAATTGAAAGTAAACATGACATGGTAATTGTGCAACATGCTAAAAGTCGGAATTAGCTTCGTTGTCAAGCTAATTCCCCAATTTGCACCTAGGCGAGTTTCATTTCGTCGCCTAGCCTCTTTTACGCCTACAACATGCAAATGGCCTAAAACATGGCCTAAACCCTAAGTGGCAAGTTTCACTTGCCTAGCACCGGGGATGACGATCAACCTCGTCACACGGATGCTATCTACGAGGAAATCGCTGTTTAGGGGGAAACAAACACCAAACACATGAAATTAATTAGGGTTTCACCAAAATTATAAATAAGTTATAAAAACAACGGTAGATCGATCTCTTACCGAGAGGAGACGGAAGGAACACTCCGGGGAACCCTAGGATCAAATCTGGAGAAGATTGGAGAAGATTGGGGAAACTAGGGTTTTGGGGGATTTGGGGATTTGATGGGTTTTGGTGAGATTTTGGGGAAGATGAGAGGTAGATAGGGTAGATGGATGGTTTGGATGATGGATTTAGGGCTTGGAATGAAGCAATGGAGCTTGGAGGAAGGTGGGGGATCAATGGGGGCGATTTTAGGGTTTAGGGTCGAGTTGGAGGGGAAGAAAACGTTTGGGTTGGGTATTTATAGGCTAAGCTGGCGGCTAGGGCAAAACTAGGGTTTTCCGCACTAGTTAGTCGGTCAAAGAACAACCACTGACCGACTAGTTTGACAACTAGTCGGTCGGTCGACCAACGCAGACCGACTAAGTGTAAACAGTAGCTACAGGTGAAATTAGGATTCTATAGTTAGTCGGTCCATGAACAAATACTGACCGACTAGTTTGGCATCTAGTCGGTCGATGAACGTTCTTAGACCGACTAAGAGTAAACAGTAACTGATACAAAAATAATATGATGAGTTAGTCGGTTCAAGAAGCATTGCTGACCGACTAGTTTGCAACCTAGTCGGTCAACCAACGTTCTTAGACCGACTAACGATAAACAGTAACTCCTGAGAAATTTAGAAAGCTAACTAGTCGGTCCAAGAAGGATTGCCGACCGACTGGATCGTCATCTAGTCGGTCGGTGGCCCTTCTTACACCGGCTAATGAGCACAGAAAGTACCGATACGGAGCGCGGGGCCCCGGGATCGATTCCTAAGACTCCTAGGCTTGATCTAATAGTTAGATACGACCGTTATGAAGCCCGTCACGAGTGACAAACTTCGAAATCGACAATCCTAAGAAAGAAGCGAGAAAATACGACGAATCGATCGAAAATGAAAACTACGGAGACGAAAACCACACAAGAGGAGAAAATCCACCAAAACATATATTATAATATATAAAATCCAGATACATGAAAAGCAGTCGTTACATCCTCCCCAACTTAAGAAAAATTCCGTCCTCGGAATTTCCAAAACTCACGAGTCCGGGAACAAAAGTGGGAAACGCTCTCGCATCTCATCCTCATTCTCCCAAGTAGACTCTCCAGGTGAACCGTGTCGCCACATCACCCTCACAAGATTGACAATCTTGTTCCGAAGTGATTTCTGACGCCTGTCCAGAATCTGCACTGGATGCTGGTCATACGTCATATCGGGGCGAACGGTAATCTCCGAAAAATCCACCGCATGAGACGGATCGCTAATGTATCGACGAAGCTGCGACACATGGAAAACATTGTGAACTCCTTCCAAAGATGGCGGCAAGGCCAAGCGATAAGCTACCTCGCCAACCCTCTCCAAAATGTCAAATGGTCCAATGTATCGCGGGCTCAACTTCCCACGCTTCCCGAAACGAATCACACCACGATTCGGGGAAATCTTCAAGAACACATGGTCGCCCGGCTGAAACTCCAAAGGACGACGTTTAGCATCCGCCCAATGCTTAAAACGGTCCTGAGCAATTCTCAACCTCTCCCGAATATTCCTGACGATATCCACGGCCTCCACGATCATCTCAGGTCCCAACAACTCCCGATCACCAACGTCATCCCAACTCAATGGCGATCGACATTTCCTCCCATAAAGAGCGGCGAATGGCGCCATGCCAATACTCGCCTGGAAGCTGTTGTTGTAGGAAAACTCCACCAAATGTAGATGGTCCTCCCACGAACCCTTGAAATCCAACATGCACGCCCTCAGCATGTCTTCCAAAATCTGAATCGTCCTCTCGGACTGGCCATCCGTCTGCGGATGGTACGCCGTGCTGAAACTCAGACGCGTACCCAAGCTCTTCTGCAAACTCTGCCAGAACTGAGATGTGAACCTCGTGTCTCTGTCAGACACGATACTCACGGGGACTCCGTGAAGTCGCACAACTTCCTGCACGATTCACGTTACATCACTATCCAAACTAGGAAAAGGAAATAAAAACGGAGAGTAAAAGAATTTTACCTCCATATATCTCCTCGCTAGCGCCTCAGTGGACTGTCCCACTCGGAATGGAATAAAGTGCGCCGATTTGGTCAATCGATCTACGATCACCCAAATCGCGTCATTCTGCTTCGGACTCCGAGGTAGTCCAGTCACGAAATCCATAGTGATGTGCTGCCACTTCCACTCCGGAATCGGAAGCGGTTGTAGCAACCCGGCCGAACGCTGATGCTCCGCCTTCACTTGCTGGCAAACCAAGCACTTGGCTACACTCCGAGCCACGCTCCTCTTCATACCATGCCACCAATAATTCAGACGAAGATCCTGGTACATCTTGGTGCCACCAGGATGCACAGAATACGGCGAACTGTGTGCCTCCACCATCAGCTCCTCTCTGATATCCCCAGCAGGCACACACAACCTGGCTCCAAACCTCAGCGAGCCATCCTCATGAATCAAGAAGTCAGTCCGCAGACCGGCTTCCACCATCTCCCGAATCCTCACCAGCTTCGGATCCTCAGCCTGGCCAGCCTTAATCCGATCCACGATCGTCGACTGTACCTGCATGTACATCAACGAAGAAGCCTCCCCAGGAAGAACAATTTCCACTCCAGACTCGCAAAAATCCTGCTGCAATCTCCACTGCGAGGTCAAAATCATCACCGCTGGCAGCCTACTCAAAGCATCTGGAACCACATTCACCTTGCCAGGGTGATACTGCAAATCAATATCATAATCCGCCATAAGCTCCAACCATCGACGCTGTCGCATGTTGAGCTCCTTCTGAGTGAAAATATACTTCAAGCTTTTGTGATCGGTGAAAATCTTCACTTTCTCACTCAGCAAGAAGTGCCTCCAAATCTTAAGAGCAAACACAACGGCAGCCAACTCCAAATCATGCGTCGGATAATTCTTCTCATGAACCTTAAGCTGACGAGACGCATACGCCACAACATGCCCATGCTGATGCAACACACAACCGAGACCCTTGCCAGAAGCATCGCAAAAGATCTCAAATCCACCGCTGCGATCAGGCACAACAAGAATAGGGGCAGTCGTCAACCTCTCCTTCAAAATACCAAAAGCACTCCCACAATCACCCGACCAAACATAAGCAACATCCTTCCGCGTCAACCTGGTCATCGGCTCAGCAATACGAGAAAAGTCCTTGATGAATCGCCGATAATAACCAGTAAGTCCAAGAAAACTCCGAATCTCAGACGCAGACGACGGAACAGGCCACTCCCTGATGGCCCGAATCTTCTCGGGATCCACTGAAATACCATCTCCAGACACCACATGCCCCAGAAAAGCAACTCGATCCAGCCAAAACTCGCACTTCGAAAACTTAGCATACAAGCGATGCTTCCTCAAAATCTCCAACACCGTCCTCAAGTGCGAGGCATGCTCTTCCTCCGACTTCGAATAGATCAGAATGTCGTCAATGAAGATAACGACAAACTTATCCAAAAAGTCGTAGAAAATCAGGTTCATCAGATTCATGAAAACTGCGGGCGCGTTAGTTACGCCGAAAGGCATAACCACGAACTCATAGTGTCCATACTTCGTCCTGAACGCTGTCTTCGGAACATCTCCCTTCTTCACCTTCAACTGATGGTAACCACTCCTCAAATCCAATTTAGAAAACACCCTCGAACCTCCAAGCTGATCAAAAATATCATCGATGCGAGGCAACGGGTATTTATTCTTAATGGTCACCGCATTCAACTCCCGATAGTCCACGCACATGCGACGCGAACCATCCTTCTTCTTAACCAACAACACCGGTGCTCCCCACGGAGACACACTAGGATTAATATAACCCTTCTGCAAAAGCTCATCCAACTGCTTCCGCAACTCTTCCAACTCTGCAGGTGCCATACGATACGGCGCCTTCGAAATCGGCTGCGCACCTGGAACAAGATCGATAGAAAATTCCAAAGCTCGATCAGGCGGCAAACCAGACATCTCCTCGGGGAAGACGTCGCCAAAATCACGCACCACAGCTGGCCACTCCAGCTCCATCTGCATAGCCACAGCCTCCACCGGCCTGGCCCGAAATCTGACAGGACCAAGCGAACTGCTACCACGACTGAACTCAAATACTGGATGTCCGGGAATCTCGAACACCACCTTCTTCCTCCGACAGTCGATCGTAGCATAGAAGCTCGCAAGCCAGTCCATCCCAAGAACTGCATCGTAGTTGGTGATGTTGTGGACAATGAAATCAGCAAAAAGCTCATGTCCACAGACCACCAACGAGCAAGAATTGCAACCACGATGCACCGAGACCACACCATTCCCTGTAACGATATTCCAACTCTTGGGGAGAGGGGACGTCGACAAGGAATGCCTCTCCACGAAGCTCCGAGAAATAATGCACATCGATGCACCAGAGTCAAAGAGGACTCGTGCAGGAAATGTGCACACCAAAATCACACCTAATCAATCAATTAACAATCAAACCCTAGTCTAGCAAACAAGCAAGTTCAAGCAAACAACATAATCTAGCAATCAAGACCAAATAGGAAAGTAATAGCTAGAATGAGGATTACCTGCGATAACCTCATCCACAGCTTCGCTCTCCGCAGCGGTCATCAGAAAAGCCTGCCTCCTCGGCGGAGCAGCCTGCTGAAAAGCCTGCCTCTGCGGAACAAGAGCTGCTCCACGTCCAGCAGGAACAGACGCTCGCTGCTGCAACGGCTGGGCAGCAATAGGTGCCTTCCAAGGCTGCTTCAACCTCGGGCACTCCCTGAGAGCATGGGCAGGATCTCCGCAGGCGATACATTGCCCCAAGAACCTCCTACACGATTCCTTGACATGGCCCTCCTTGCCACAAAAATGGCAAGTCCTCCGAGCAGGCCCTACTGGCCTCTTAAACTGAACAGGCTGGTTCGGCCTGAATCCAGGCCTAACCACAGCTCTCGCCTGTTCCACAGGCCTCTTCCCAGCACCAACCACAGATCCTCTCCTCTGGTTCACGAGCAGCTCCTGCCTCTTGGCAGCTACTAGAACCTTCTGATAAGATTCCCGGTCAGAGGAGGTCACAAAGCTCTGGAGCTCCGAAGCAAGCCCCTGCAGGAACCTCTGAGCTCTCTCCTCAGCGTCCTGCACCATCTTCGGCGCAAACCGACTAAGCCTCATGAACTCCTGGTGGTACATGTCCACCGACGAGTTCCCCTGCTTCAGATCGATAAAACGCTGCAGCATCTCCTCCTTGGCAGCCTTCGGGAAGAACTCACCCTCAAATCTGGCTTTGAAGGTAGCCCAAGCTATCGGCTCCACCAACAACTTCTCTTCAGCATCCCACCAATTCCTGGCGTTATCCTTCAGCTGCCTCTTCGCCAAATCAACCCATCCAGCCGGGGTGATCTTGGCCATCTTCAGATTGTCCTCGACGTTCCGAATCCACTCATCGGCCGCCAGAGGACCCTCAGAACCATCAAAATATGCGGGACCCAGCTCCCGAAATTGCTTCGCTCCCGGCTCAGAGCGAGGGGCATCCGGAAGAGCCCGGGCAGCTCGACCAAGTGGAGCATTCTGGACTTGCAAAAGCACGCCCTGCTGCACTTGCATCATCTGGAGCATCATCCGCATCATCTCACCGCTGGTGGGTTCCCGCTCAGGCTCCTCATCATGAGGGAGCGCACCACTGCCCCCACCACGGGTGAAACGCCTTCCTGCCATCTAATGACACGGAAAACAAATCAGATTAGACTCATAGCTTATGACTCGGACGTCGAACTTAATTTATTGGACATTCAAATATTATTATTGCTATTCCAAAAATCGCAGTTACAGAATGACCTGCATGGGCCACCACTAAAACCTGTCACGACCCGCTTCCCTAAAATGGAGGCGAGACGTGAAAAGGTCCGCACGAGAGTGGAGCTGTGAAGCCCCAAACCCGATAAGCGTCCACAATACATAAACAGGTCCCTGTAACCACAACAGAATAGCAATAATAACACAAGGAGAGACTGAAATAAAATTCACATCTCACAAATATTGTCCAACATCACAAATATGTTCAACATCCAGAAAAGCCACCAGGCTAAAAGAAAAGAGTCTAAAGGCCCAGAACAAGGCCAACAAAAGCAACAACATAACAAAGTATGGGTGCCACGCACCAATAACAAACAACTGTCTAACAAAATAAAACGCAACGGAGACACTAGGACTGGTCCCCAGTGTCCACGTACTCCCCGTCAAACACAAGCTCGGGCTCGGCGTCAGCAAACACCTCGTCCTCAACGAGGTACTCGGGCTCAGGATCTAACATGTGTCACCCAAAAGAGTAAAGGGGCACATGTCAGCAAGTCTAAAAGACTTGGGCAAGGAAACTGAAAGTGAGGCATCTAGCAACCTAGCAGTTATAGTATTAAGTAATGACATGGCAGTTAAGCATGATGCAACAGTTTAAAAAGAGAAGCAAGCATGCACAATGTAGCAAAAGCTACCAAATCACTAATCACTTATAATTTAACACTTATCACTTATCACTTATCACTTATCACTTATCACTTATCACTTATCACTTATCACTTAGTGCATAGAGAGTCCACCTGCTGGCCAGCTCGTGGCTCAGGCCGCTTATCTCTACCACTATTAATCACTTGTCACTGGTAAACACTTAGTGCATAGAGAGTCCACCTGCTGGCCAGCTCGTGGCTCAGGCCGCTTATCTCTATCACTATTAATCACTTGTGCACTAGAGAGTCCACCTGCTGGCCGGAGTGGCGGATCAGGCCAACTCGGGGCTCAGGCCGCTTATCTCTTACCCCACCCATATGTGTCGAGCGTTGGGGTTTCCAACTCACTAAGCTCGCTTCTGGAACACGAGCCAGGAATATAATATTGTAGCGTGCGCTACGCAATCACGATGAATAATCACTATGCAAAGACATGAACAGATATTTGCGTACCGTTAATTGAAAGTAAACGTGACAGGCAAAATGCAATGACATGAACATATTCGCGTACCGTTAATTGAAAGTAAACATGACATGGTAATTGTGCAACATGCTAAAAGTCGGAATTAGCTTCGTTGTCAAGCTAATTCCCCAATTTGCACCTAGGCGAGTTTCATTTCGTCGCCTAGCCTCTTTTACGCCTACAACATGCAAATGGCCTAAAACATGGCCTAAACCCTAAGTGGCAAGTTTCACTTGCCTAGCACCGGGGATGACGATCAACCTCGTCACACGGATGCTATCTACGAGGAAATCGCTGTTTAGGGGGAAACAAACACCAAACACATGAAATTAATTAGGGTTTCACCAAAATTATAAATAAGTTATAAAAACAACGGTAGATCGATCTCTTACCGAGAGGAGACGGAAGGAACACTCCGGGGAACCCTAGGATCAAATCTGGAGAAGATTGGAGAAGATTGGGGAAACTAGGGTTTTGGGGGATTTGGGGATTTGATGGGTTTTGGTGAGATTTTGGGGAAGATGAGAGGTAGATAGGGTAGATGGATGGTTTGGATGATGGATTTAGGGCTTGGAATGAAGCAATGGAGCTTGGAGGAAGGTGGGGGATCAATGGGGGCGATTTTAGGGTTTAGGGTCGAGTTGGAGGGGAAGAAAACGTTTGGGTTGGGTATTTATAGGCTAAGCTGGCGGCTAGGGCAAAACTAGGGTTTTCCGCACTAGTTAGTCGGTCAAAGAACAACCACTGACCGACTAGTTTGACAACTAGTCGGTCGGTCGACCAACGCAGACCGACTAAGTGTAAACAGTAGCTACAGGTGAAATTAGGATTCTATAGTTAGTCGGTCCATGAACAAATACTGACCGACTAGTTTGGCATCTAGTCGGTCGATGAACGTTCTTAGACCGACTAAGAGTAAACAGTAACTGATACAAAAATAATATGATGAGTTAGTCGGTTCAAGAAGCATTGCTGACCGACTAGTTTGCAACCTAGTCGGTCAACCAACGTTCTTAGACCGACTAACGATAAACA
Source organism: Scilla litardierei (assembly GCA_030789695.1). Taxonomy (NCBI): domain Eukaryota; kingdom Viridiplantae; phylum Streptophyta; class Magnoliopsida; order Asparagales; family Asparagaceae; genus Scilla; species Scilla litardierei. Next base: position 87,659,801 of record CM061139.1, read on the forward strand.
GTAACTCCTGAGAAATTTAGAAAGCTAACTAGTCGGTCCAAGAAGGATTGCCGACCGACTGGATCGTCATCTAGTCGGTCGGTGGCCCTTCTTACACCGGCTAATGAGCACAGAAAGTACCGATACGGAGCGCGGGGCCCCGGGATCGATTCCTAAGACTCCTAGGCTTGATCTAATAGTTAGATACGACCGTTATGAAGCCCGTCACGAGTGACAAACTTCGAAATCGACAATCCTAAGAAAGAAGCGAGAAAATACGACGAATCGATCGAAAATGAAAACTACGGAGACGAAAACCACACAAGAGGAGAAAATCCACCAAAACATATATTATAATATATAAAATCCAGATACATGAAAAGCAGTCGTTACAATTCTGCCCTTGTATCTTTTTCGAAAGATCGTTGACAGGATTTGTTATATTTGCCTTACATATGGTCGACTTAAAGCTAATAGGATCTCCAGCAGAGACCATTGAGATTTCAGATAGCTTTAAAACGTACCTTGGAAATGAAAAACCTAGGTATAACGATCATCCTGACGATGACATTAATCATCCTGAAGATGGCAATAATCAGCCTGAATATGAACTATCATCCTGAAGATGACATTAATCATCCTGAAGATGAACTATCATCCTGGAGATGAACCATCATCTTGAAGATGACATTAATCATCCTGAAGATGAACTATCATCCTGAAGATGAACTATCATCCTGAAGATGACATTAATCATCCTAAAGATGAACTATTATTAATCATGCCGAAGATGTCTCGGCTTACATATTAAACACCTTCGTGGTGGAACCCTTTCATATTCTTCATACACCTGGAGTTTATGAAGAATGATGTCCTTTTGCAACCTATTAAAAATGGATACTTATTTATGACACCTTTCAGTAGCTGAAAGAGGGGGAGGACATCCTAGGTCCCAAAGAGCCTAGCTCTAGTGTATTATCTGGCCAACTGCACGTATCTTTGATAGAACGTCTCCAGTAAAGTTGTTAACCAGATACAGTGTTGTCCTGGAGAGCAACACTAGACCAAGGATAAGCTGCTTTTGCGCAACTTCCAAGGGTCAAGGAATATATATTGCATATGCAGGTTTAAAGATCATCGCGATGACTGAAACACAATAGGCCAGCCACCTCCTAAATATATACACATCATCATCCAATGTCTACATCTTCTGAGAAGCTCATCATCCAAGAAGCAAGTATTGAAAACGCTCAGCCAGGTCTAGCAGTACCTTGCAGACACACTGAAGACTGATTCAAAGAATACTTTAGTGGAGTCATCTACCAACTTCGAAGAGCATTACACTCCAGAGCGACGCTGCCTTCCAATAGCCGCTAGATGAGTGAAACTTGGGTAGATGAGTGATAATTGTATTTTCTTTCGAAACATGATGGATGTATAGACGAATAGGAGATGATTGTATAGATACATAGGAGATCTGCAAGCCTGAAGCTTGTACATATCAGGGGGAGTCCCTCGATAGTTGTACTCTTTTCCCTTAAGCTGCTGGTTTTTCCCACTGGGTTTTCCACAGCTAAGGTTTTAACGAGGCAACCATAGTGGCTCTGGATCCAGAAGTATCCACCTCATTGGCATACTGAATCCTGAAGTATTCATATGCTTAACCCAAGGTAATGGAGAGATGAGGGGAGTGTTGTGAGTTGAGGGAGGCCTTTGGCCTCCCTCCCCTCATCACTCTCCATTACTCCCCACTAAGTTAGTGGGGAGGCCCTTGGACTCCCACCTCAACATGAGAGTTTTATAAATATAGTACCATGGCTATTTGCCATGGTTAATTCTCTTCAACAGTCCATTGGATTTAATCCTCTTCAACAGTCCATTGGATTGCAAATGAATTTTCAAGGATTAATTAGTAATCAGGGGAACCATTAAAGATCCAAATACTCCGCATAATTACACAAATTCACAAGGTCCAAAAAGCAAAAAACCCCAATCAAAAAGCAAAACGCTTTTCCAAGATTTCTTTATTACCCCTCCCCGCCGCTACTCCCCCAACTTCAAATGCGACATTCCCACCGCCTCAGAAACTCGCTCCCAAAATGCCCCCGTCCCTTCCCATTCTGCCCATCTTCCTCCTCATCTGCTTCCTCTCGGGGAGCGACAGAATCAACGCCGACACCGAGCTCGACATTCTCCTCGATCTCAAGTCCTCCCTCGGGATCGAAACCTCGACCCCCGGATTCGAATCTTGGAACCCATCGTCTTCTCCATCTTCCCCCTGCAGATTCTCCGGAATCTCCTGCAACTCCCATGGCTCCGTCGAGAAAATCGACCTCAGCTCCAGGGGCATTTCGGGAACGATCCCCTTCGCCTCCCTCTGCAGCCTCCCGAGCATCGTCAACATCTCCCTCAGCCAAAACAACCTCACCGGCACAATCACTCCCGACATCGGGAACTGCAGCCGCCTCCGGTCCCTCGACCTCTCCTTCAACAAGTTTTCCGGCAAGATTCCCGATCTGTCCCCGCTCAGCAATCTGCAGGCCTTGAAGCTCAACCAGAATCTCTTCACCGGCGTCTTCCCCTGGAGCTCGCTCGGCAACCTCACCGGCCTCGTCTACTTGAGCCTCGGCGATAATCTTCTGTTCGACGAGAGCCCGTTTCCCGAAATTGTAGCGCACCTGTCAAACTTAAGCTTGCTGTATCTCTCCGACTGCAATCTTAGAGGGGAAATTCCCCCTTCGATCGGTAACTTGACCAAGCTCGTCGATCTAGAACTGTCCGACAATTTTCTCTCCGGCGAGATTCCGAAAGAGATCACGAAGCTGACGAGGTTATGGCAACTGGAGATCTACAACAACTCGCTGACAGGCAAACTCCCCCAAGGATTCGGGAACTTGTCGGAGCTCGCATACTTCGATGCGTCCATGAACAACTTAGAAGGCGATCTCTCCGAGCTCCGATTCCTCTCCAAGCTGATATCTCTTCAGCTGTTTTTCAATGGGTTTTCCGGCGAAATCCCGCAGGAGTTCGGCGACTTCAAGTTTCTTGTCAACCTCTCGCTCTACAACAACCGGCTGACCGGAAATTTGCCGGCGAAGCTAGGGAGCTTGTCGGAGTTCAATTTCATCGACGTCTCGACGAACTTTTTGACCGGTCCGATTCCGCCCCACATGTGCAAGATGGGGACGATGCTGAAGCTGCTGGTGCTCGAAAATCAGCTGACTGGAGAAATTCCGGGCACTTACGCTGATTGCCCCACTCTGGTTCGATTCAGAGTCAGCAACAATTCGCTCTCCGGCGCCGTTCCGGCGAGGCTGTGGGCGCTTCCGAGTCTCGAAATCATGGATCTTGCCATCAATCAGTTGGAAGGCCCCATCGATTCGAGGATCGGCAAGGCGAAATCGCTGAGCCAGCTGTTGATCGCAGACAACAAGCTCTCCGGCGTCATACCGGCGGAGATTTCCGGGGCTTCCTCTCTCGTCACCGTTGATCTTGGTAACAACCGCTTCTCTGGTTCGATCCCCGCCAGCATCGGCGAGCTGAAGTGGCTCTCCAGACTCGTGCTTGAAAGGAACTCGTTGACGGGCGAGATTCCAGACTCGCTTGGCTCTTGCGTTGCTCTCAGCGCGGTGAACCTTGCCGATAATTCCCTGACCGGCGAGATCCCCGCGAGTCTCGGCCAATTGCCGAGCCTGAACTCGCTGATCCTTGCTAACAACAAGTTGTACGGCGAGATTCCGGGCAGTCTCGCGTCGTTGAAGCTCAGCTCTTTCGATCTTTCCAACAATCAGCTCACCGGCGAAATCCCTGCAGCCCTTTCCATAACCGCCTACAACAACAGCTATATTGGGAACCCTCGCCTCTGCTCGAACTCCATCGTGTATCTGCAACAGTGCTCCCCGACCTCAAGAGAATCATCGACCAAGCTCCGTACGACTCTCATGTGCTTGCTCGTCGGATTCGTCCTCCTCTGCTCGATCGTCCTCTTCCTCTACTTCAAGCGGCAGCGATCGGACGTGGACTCCCGCATCATGTCCAAAGACTCGTGGGACCTCAAATCGTTCCGAGTACTGACGTTCGACGAGCAGGAGATCATCAACTCAATCGCCACCGAGAATCTCATCGGCAAGGGCGGCTCCGGGAACGTGTACAGGGTCAGCCTGGGCAGCGGCAAGATCGTCGCCGTCAAGCACATCTGGCACCATTCCCCCGATCCCGACGCCGCCCCGTTTAAAGGCGACCGGAACGGGACCTCGGCGATGCTCGCCAAGCGCTCGACCTCATTGCGGTCGCGCGAGTTCGACGCGGAGGTCGGCACACTGAGCTCGATCCGACACATAAACGTCGTGAAGCTCTACTGCAGCATAACGAGCGACGATTCGAGCTTGCTGGTCTACGAGTACATGCCCAACGGCAGCCTGTGGGACCGCCTGCACACGGCGGCGGGCGAGAAGCTGGGGCTGGACTGGGAGACTCGGTACGAGATCGCGGTCGGAGCGGCGAGGGGGCTCGAATACCTGCATCATGGATGCGATCGGCCCATCTTGCATAGGGATGTCAAGTCCAGCAACATATTGTTGGACGAGTTCTTCAAGCCGAGGATAGCCGATTTCGGGCTCGCAAAGATATTGCAGGCGGCCGGAGCCGCCGGCAAGGACTCGTCGACGCATGTTATCGCCGGAACTCATGGATACATTGCTCCCGGTAAGATTATTGTATTTATACAAAAAAATCATTATTGTTACGGTATTAAAAATTAAAATTTATGTGTGTTGCTGCATTTGACAGAGTACGCGTATACATGGAAAGTGAACGAGAAGAGCGATGTGTATAGCTTCGGAGTGGTGCTAATGGAGTTGGTCACAGGAAGAAGGCCCATCGAAGCCGAGTACGGCGACAACAAAGACATCGTCTACTGGGTGTCGGGGAGAATGACGAGCAGGGAGGGCGTAATGGGGTTAGTCGACGCGGCCATCGTATCGGAGGCCGCGAGGGAGGAGGCCGCGAGAGTTTTGAAGGTCGCCGTGCTCTGCACTGCGAGGCTGCCGACGATGAGGCCGTCGATGAGGACCGTGGTCCAGATGCTCGAAGATGCCGGCGGATCTCCGTTGATCGTCGGGTTGGATGCGAAGGGTAGCCCCGATAAGGCGAAGTTAGAGAGAGCGTCCAGCTACAGAGGTTAATTTGAGGTTCGAATATGTACATAAGAGAATAAGAAATGCAACAAAATGTTCGGAATCATAAGCATATTCGTAAAGCTATGGCTGCGGTTTGTAATTTAGTTAGACATTCTAGAGAGAGGGTTGGTGATGTTACGATGGATTTATTGTACAATAATTTGGAGATGTTAAAACTATCAGTAATCACATGAAATATAGTTGATGGTTTTAAGATTCGTTTATTTTGTAGTTTATTCTGCTCTTTGGCATTGTGAAGGCAACTTCAGTGAAGGATACGCCTTTTGACAATTTGCACACGGCTGATGCGTAATTGGGATGGTGATGTGGCATCTGCTCAATGAGGAACTGTTCAGATAATTGAGAGAATTTGAGCGGGTCACGCATGGTATTTCCTACAAAATCTAAGATTATTGATTGTAATCGTTCATAAATTAATAGTGTTGCAGCATTGGGCCGGCCTCCCAAAAAGGAGAGAAATATTCTCATCTGAGTAAAGGAGCCCACAAAGAAGAAGTTGTGGCCCATCAAGCCCACGAAATCCACGTGGGGTACTAACCGCTTGCACAGTCAAAGCCAAGCTATATGTTGCCCGTTAAGCTTTCGAGCCTTAAGGAGACAGTTAATAATGGGCTCATTAATGACGGGGTAAGTAGACATCGGTTATGCCTATTCTTCAAGGGCGATCATGCCACCATTACAGCAGTGTCATTATCCACCAACAGTATTGAGAAGACGCCTTGGCCTATAAGTAGTCTTAACACTAATTTCAGAGGTACTGGATACTAGGTTCTTTGATAACTTCACTCTTCATTTTCCACTTATATTTCTTCTTCTAAAAGCTCGACGAGACAGCAGCAAGTCGATCTCTCTTTAGGTCGATCTTGACTGCCCCCAGCCATCTTAAGTCTCATACTGACTTAGGCATCAGATGAGATTCTGTTAAGGCCGAAAAGACCGAAACAATTGATCAAATGGTGACGTGGATCCTTTGTTGCTGAGTCAGAGCCTCATCAGTCAGTTGTGTGGGACCATAGGTTGGAGGAACCCGGATCATTGATGGATTGTGAGTGATTTGCACGGCTTGTTCGACCCTCGAACGGATCGAGCGTCAGTCGATCGGTGTTGGGGAGCTCAGATGCGACCTTCACCTAGGATTGGGGCGCAATGATCTGCATCACAAGGAAGCGTCAGAGGGTCGGATATGGGTCCCAACCCACATCCACTCCGATGCTTAAGTTAGAATAGAGTTTAAGGGAGGGAAAGCGCTTGGAACAGCTGAGATCGACCCACGGAGGCTCGTCTCAAGTCTGGCGTTGCAAGATCTTTTGTGGAAGAAATATAAGATAAAATGTATGAACTCGTACCTCGGGAGTTGGAGCCCTTTTACCATTGTCCTTTCAGGTATTTATATGCGTTCGTCTGATGATTGCGAGTAACCATCCCTCAATGATTCGGGCGGGATCTTCTCCGGGATTGGTGATAACGACTGCCTATTTACTCGGTCTCATTAACTCCTCCCTGAGTATCAACGGGAGCCTAACGGTCGAGTCAGCCGTTTGATTGACTGGGTATTACTCCGTCTTAATGACGGATTACGGGTTGCGAACTCTAAATAGACCGCATATCTTGACTCCGTTCATGGTCCGTACCCATGCACCAATAATGGCCACCATCATTCGTGTCTCAGGAAACAACGCTGATTGAAACTGCATGATGTGTATTCTCCTTAAATGCACACAGTCTTTTAAATGGTTGATTTGATTTATGCCGCCAAAACCTTTCGTTTCTAAATCAATCATCATCGTCCTTGAGGCTGGTCTCAGACACGTGTCACTCATCGGCCATCAGTTGGTTGAGCTCCTCGGTATAAAAGAAAAGGATGAGAAGAAAAAACTTTCTTGATCCGCCTCCATTTTCGTTTTGAAAGCTCGACTCATTTGTTGCTTCCTCTGGAGTTTGCTTGTACCGGTCACTTTTCGATCGTGTGTTTTTAGCGCGAACTTTCTTTTTCGTACGTGTATTTATTGTGACCTTCTCTTGTATCCCAAACGCGCGAAGTTATATGTCGTTGTGACCCTCAGAAAGAGTAGTTATTTGTGGAATTTTTATGAACGCCATTTCACATGTCATTCTCCCACAAATCAGCTTTGAATGAAGAGGTGTCTTAACTTTTAGACTTCGACGTTTGGCTTTTTTATTTTTATTATCGTTTTCCGTGAACTTAGCGCATGACCGATCACCGTACCCTCGATTCTCTCGTCGCCACGGTCGTTCCGATATTTTTCTTGTATTTTTCAGACACCGTTAGACTGACCTTTCACCCTAATTATCTTTAATCCACAATTAGCCCTAAGATTAATTCGAAATTCAATTCTAATCACCAAATCAAATCTAATCTCTAAGAATTCTCACGTATCATGCCAAATATCTTCCTAGTCTATTTGCACACTAAATCTACCCTCCACCTCTCACACTCTCTCTCCAATCTACCCCTTAAACCCACTCTTTTCTCCCCCTCTTTAGCAAATTTCCCATCTTTATAACAAAACTCAGCTAGGGTTTCTTCTCCATGCGTGAAGCAAACCCATTAGCCGCCATCTATCAACCCACGCACCCATCTCCTCCACGCAAACTCCATTGCTCCGGCCCCATCTCCTCCTCACAACCACCTACCGGTAACCCCCGAGGCACCCTACCGCCGGCCACACATACACAGTCGCCGGCCCTCATCTTAACGACCAAACAACAAGTCGGCCACCTCCCCTGCCGTTCATCCCCTACCCGCAGCAACCCAGGCCGCATGCCCTACCGCCAGCTCCTCCGCGTGCGCCGCTGCGTCGCCCAGTGACCGGCGCCCCGTTTACGGTTTGGGCGCGGTGTCGTTTTACCGCAAGTACACGGTTAGTGTAGGTGCGGGTTTATCGAACTCAGGGAGGTGGATGGCTTGAATGGCTACTAGCCTCGCCTAGGTTGTGTGCTAGCTACGCGGATAATGTGGGTGGAAGTGTGTAAATAAAAGAAAGAAATAAAAAGACACGAAGTGAATCCCCGCTAACACGGGCTAGAGCACTCATGACACTTGGCATTTGACTTGACCCAGGGTGAGACATTGCCCCAAAAGGTGGTACCTAGCGTCCATGGCCCGATATTCCGGTCGGTGCCTAGTACGCTAGGTCTACCCGGTTCCGGACGGTGGGCATTCCCATGTCCATTAACACCCTCCGCAACCGGGAGCATTAAGGCCACAATGATAACTCCCAACATTTCATCCAAGCCGTTCCCACGCGCGAGGACTCGATGTCAACGTTAGAGGCGTGAGCTATGGCTAGGGAGTCAACCGCCAAGTTTATTCCCCCTTGGCCCGACGGTCAAAGGCGGTCTTTCTCCCGCTAATGACAATGAAACACCCCCGCGTAACCCTAATGGCCAAATAGGTACAATGTGATTTCTAGCAATACATCGAAGCGGATCTTGACTGGACAAGACACCGGACCCCAATCCCCAACACAACTAGTGTGTTGTCATACGAATTGGACTCAGATTGCTAGAAATCCCCATTGACACATTTCATCGAACACATGTCATGCAATCAAGTCAAATGTAGTTTTCCAAGCATCAATCCTACCCTAACCCGTATTAGGGTTCATCAACACTACTCAATGGTGAAGAACATAAAAACAAGCAAAAAATGACATACAAACGTTCACCATCAAGCAAAATAAACACAATACAAAACAATAGAAAATAGGAGGAAGAAATACTTATCTTGAGTTTGAATCTTCAATCCAATACAAGATTTATTACAATAGAAAACCTAATCTAACCTAATCTAAAACTCCCAAGAAAGGGGAGGAAAAGTTGCTGAAAAAATAGTGGAAGAAAACCCCCCAAGTCGTGCCCCAAACTCTAATATATAACTCCTCTAAAACCCTTAACAGTTTGGGTTCGAAACCCACTCAAAACTGCTAAAACAGGCCCACCCGATCGGGTGGAAGTTCACCCGATCGGGTGAAATAAACAGAGAGCTCGAAACCACAGAAAATGATCTCACCCGGTCGGGTGGAAGTTCACCCGTTCGGGTGAAGTTCAATTCCAGACATCACCCAATTTCAGCACATAGCCGCGCTCAGAAAATTCCAGAAAAATGTAGAAAAATCGGATTTGGGCATGCGACCTATCGTTGGAAAGCTAACGACGATGCCGACGCTAGAAAAATAATAGATCATCCAAAATCCCTCTGGAATGATAGCAGATCTTCAATGAGTGCATCAGCAGCGCGCGAAAGCGGAAGAAAAGGCCACCCGATCGGTTGAAACATCAACCGATCGGGTGAGCCGCTTGTTGCTTTGGCCATCGGGCTTCGGGAGCTTCAACCGGTCACTGAGGAGAGCGGGTGGAGCTGTTGGTTAGATATTTAAGGCGATGCGGCTACATATGAACCGATCGGGTGAGATGTCACCCGATCGGTTGGAATTCAGCTCCAAATTCCCGAGAACTCAGCTGTGTTCAACCGGTCGGCGAACCGGTCAATTGATCTTCACTTCGCTTCAGCTTCCGTCCGGGTCGGACACGCGTGCATCACCCGATCGGTTGGTTGTGTCCAACCGATCGGGTGGGGGCTGAAAGATGGCAATCTTGGTCGTTTGACCCCCTGGATCGCGCGTGACTCCTCCCGTTGCTCCGGGGACTCATGATATCTTCATTATATGTCCCAAATGCTGGAAATCTCCTGCATTCACACAAAAAGACAAAGAAGTGAAATAAAACTAGAAATCACAAGAAAATGGGTACGGAACGACGGAAAACAGTGGAAAATCACAAAGAAGACGTGCGTGAATATATGAAATATAAACGCACGTCAAAATTCTCCAAGCTAAACCCTTCCTCGTCCTCGAGGAAGACGAGTGAGAGTAGGAGCTTGAAGGGAAAAAATAGAGAGAGAGAGAAAGAGAGAGAAATCAAAATCCTAAATCGCCCGTCAGAGCCAACAAAATCAAACACGCCACACTAAGCAAGCATACGACAAAACACAACACTAAACCAAGGAATGTGAGTCCAAACAAGTGTCGTGGGCCCACACAGTGAAGCGTGAGTGAGTGTGGTCGTGTGCTAGCAGACGGTGTCACTATCTACATCGTGCAATAGAGCTCCATATACACGTACCCAAGAATTGACCCAAATATCGATTCAATTTGAAACTGCGGTGAATAAATAGATCAAGCATGCATGAGAAGAGTGAAAGAATAGAAACGTATCATGCATCGGGGATTCCACAGTTAGGGACAAGGAAATCACCACACTATAGCCTAGATAATCGCTAGAAGGTCCCTATGCCAAGTGTTTTCGAAAATGATGGAGGTTGAGAAGGTGTGGAGTAGAACACTCGGTGCAAATTCTCGCATTCCCTTTATTCTCGGTAGATAGGAAAAATATTCACACTGGAAATTTTTGGGTTTTGGGTATTTGAATTTTTTTTGGATTTTTGGCTATACATATTTTTTTTTCTTTTCTCTTTTCTTTTCTTTTTTGGGTTTTTCTTTTCTCTTTTTTTTGGATTTTTGAATATTGGGATATATACATGTGTACTCTCCCAAGTGGAAGAACGGTACACGACGAGGGGATTTGCACCAAGTAAAATAAAAATGAAATCGGATTCTAAACACTTGGGCAAAGGAGATATTTCTCGCTAATCAGAGCATAGGCTAAATGGGTTATCCTAGTCCTTGTTTGTGGAATCCCGACACAAGCGAATTGAAACATACGATATAAACATATAACATGCATATAGAAGCAGACAGTAGAAGCAAATACTGCATATTAAAATCGAAGCATGATAATCTAGGGGTCAACCAAGCATAGGTATATAAATCAACATCACAAAGTAGAAGCACACAATAAGCTAGTCACGACACACGACTCACATAGAAGCATAGTGAACCCACGAAGCATGAAATGCAATAGGACACGGCTTCCTAGGGTTAGTGAATGTGATCATCGTAGATATGCTAAGTGTGTGTGTGTGTGTGTGTGTGTTTCAGTGGTAATTCATCATATAGGGTCATCTCTAGGAGAGAGAGAACAAAAGATGAGAAGAAAAAGAAAAACACGATGGAAAACGACTCAAAAAAAAAGAAGAAAAAGAGCACAAATGACGCACGAAGTGCGACTCCCCCAAGCTGAAACTTGCATTGCCCTCAATGCAATAATAGTTTATACGAGAGGGCAAAGAAAATGTGGGGGTGCGCACCGACACAAAAAGTGAAAAACATGAAAAACACATGAACGAAACTAAAAAATAAAGAAAAAGAAAAAGAAACACATAAATAAAAGAAACAAAAGCACATCCAAACGATACATATAAACAGACACATAATGACGTCACACAACTAAACACACAAAAGTTGATTTCCCTCAAGCTAGACATGACAAAGCTAGCAATATGATATGATCAATATGGTGCAGAAATATGCTAGGGGAAAATCAGAAAAGAAAGAAGTCAGAATGCAGAAGAGACGGTGTGCTCATTCTCCTCAGAAGAGGATGTGGGGTGTGGGAGGTAGAAGTGATAGAAGGGCACGACATGATGGGTTATTATGATGCAAAAGCAAATCCTAGATACGCTCCCCTCGCTAATGAGAGGAGACGAGATTATTCAAATCTAAACTAGAAAGCGGTAAATTTTTACACTACTGGATTAGGATACACCTGAGCATAGGCGGATCCAAGATCTGAAGTGGGGTAGGTAGCTGCTCTAACTGCTCCTTCTGTGGCTCCGCCAGAAGCACTGTGCCACGTGTGCCAATGGACCCAAGCAATGCATCTCCAAGCATCCCTCGTAGGTGTCCACCTGTGACCTGCAGAGGACGAGGTGCATTAGCCCATGGCAAGAAATTATTTCCCAAAATAAATGTATCCCAGAGATAATCATCAACATAAGATGAAAAAATGATAAAAGGGTGACGAATACTACCTGAGAATGGGTCACTATCCTCTGTACTAGCGACGACCAAATCCTCGCTCTCCATGAGAAGTGGCTCTCCAGGTGGTGACACACCGCAGCATACCTCAAGGGAAGTAGATACTGTGTCCTGCGAGAGATATGGTATGTCAAATATATACGAGTCTAAAGAAATAGGTGTTGGAAGCAACGATCTAGGATCTTGGTTTGATGATGACAAACGTGTCGGTATATCTAATGTGTGTGCTTAGTGTGTTTCAGGCTTGGCGAAACAATAAACTCTCACTATTTGGTGAAATTGCTATTCGTATAGCACATTGGGAGATAAGCAAATGTGTGTGCTAAGGAGTTAGACTTAGTCAAGATGAAGTGATAAGGAGAGACCAAGTCAACTCACGAATCTTTTCTAATAGAGATTTCTTTAAATCTATTAGAAGATCTTACTCTATCTCCTAACCCCACTTTAATTCAAAGTCCCAATCAAAATTCAAATTTCCTATCTCTTAGGGACTCTCCCCAAAACCCTAGCCCTAGCCTATAAAACCATATTGGAGAGAGCTACAACTTTTTTTCATGCGGCCAACACAAATAATTTCCCAAGATGTGCTGCAATCAAAAGAAGGGGGTTACCATTTTTTTTTCGGCCAAATTCATAGAAAAAAAAACAAAAAAAAAAAACATACTAACATCTCCTAGCCGCAATCAAATCCAAGGAGTTCATCAAACACCTCAACCTCAACCAAGCCCGTCTCCGCATCAAAGCCACGCCGTCGAAAACGAGAAGAGGTTCACGCCACCGGAGTACTCTCGAGAGCCTCACTGCGAAGAACGTCGCCAGAGGCGCTGCTGCCGTGGAGTCTCGCCGCCGGTCACCACTCGAGAAGACGAGGAAGTCGTCGTCGCCATGACGACGTAGAAACTCGCCATCAACTGTTCGCTGCTGTAAGTCGGAGAAGACCACCATCGTTGCTCGGAGATCAACACCGCACGTCTTCATCGCCGCCACCAGAGTCACTATTGTCATGTGCCAAGCTACCGTGACCCGTCGCCGTAGAAGTTGTCGGACCCACCGTCGTTGCACAGCTGTCGGAGAAGCTGGAGCTGCCTCAACCGTCGCCGAAGAAGTCGTCCTCACCGTGAGCCATCGTCATCGCCGTTCAAAGCTCGCCACGGTCCGCTGCCGTCGCCATCAAGATCTCGTCGTCGTAGCCAAGCACCGCATCATCACAGCTGCTGTACGCCATCGCCGCCGACGAGACTCGAAGCAACTGAACATCTTCGATCAGGCATTTGATCAAACGCCTTCGCTGCATACTTCATCGCCAAGCAGTAAGCTCGAAGCCCACGCTGTCACCACCGTCGTCGAGTCGAAGTCATCGAACGCCGCTGCACCGTGCCTCGCCACCGGAGATGAAGCTCGCTGCATGAACGTCGAAGAAGTAATCCGTCGTCCACAGTTCGTGACCGCCGGCGCCGTTCGAAACAAGTCGCTGCAAACTCAAAACGCAGCGAACGGGCACGATCACACGTGACACTCAGATCAACGGCGGGGATCATTTTTTTTGCTGCATTGAATCGCTGCGCAATGGAAATCGAAACGAAACCCGTAACAAATAGGTGCTGACGTGGCCTGAGAATTTAAGTGATTTGCTTTGCGCACCGACCGAGATTAAAATTGATTTGAACTGAATTACTGAGTGCACCGACAGCCAAATTTAAAGGAGTTGCTGAGCGCACAGACTGAGGAATTATAAAGGATTGAACTGAAATTGCTTTACGCACAGACCAGTGCATATCTTGACATCCAGGAGTCGGATTGAGACACCGTTTGAGTCAGATTGGAGCTGACGACGTGCTGATTGACAGAGACGCCTACACGGACACAAACTGAGCATGTCAAAACTCTTAAACTCTTTTATTTGTGTCTTAGTGTAACGTTCTCTGTAGGGGAAACTTTACCTATTTTTGTGGACTATTTTGGGACTTGTCTAGTTGGGACTAGACAAGTGGGACCCAGCTAGTTTGGGACTAGCTGGTAGAAAGCTTTGCTAGGATTGATAGTGAGAGGAAACACTGTGTGTGGGGTACTGAGAGTCTGGCGAGTGTAGGGACGTAGAGGGTGCTCTGAGCGTGCTCTAACTTGTGACTTTGTACCTATTGCACTATTCAATCTAGTATTAGCTTTGGGGGCTGGAGTAGGTCGTTGGGACGACCGAACCAGGGTAAATCTACTGTGTACTCTGTGTCTGCTTTTCATTACTCTGGTTGCGCTTTTAACTGCGTGTGATTTCTCGTGGGTTGCACGAGAATTTTTTATTAGCCTATTCACCCCCCCTCTAGGCTAGGATCCAGATCCAACAAGTGGTATCAGAGCCAGTTTAGTAGATCTAGCCTAGTTTGACCATGGACCACATTGATAGTGCTTTTGCTGAGGGTCAGTCTATTTCCCGACCACCTAGATTTAATGGAGGAGATTATGCTTACTGGAAAAATCGTATGAAAATCTATCTTATTTCTATTGATTATAAAGCTTGGCAAATTGTTGAAAAAGGATATAAATCACCTGTTATCAAAATTGAAAATACTGAGATGCCTAAACCTGATGATAAGTGGGATGATAATGATTGGAAGCTTTATTCTTTAAATGCTAATGCTATGAATGCTCTTATTTGTGCATTAGATAAATCTGAATTCAATCGTATCTCACATTGTCTAACTGCGCATGAAATATGGCATACTTTGGAGGTGACGCACGAGGGAACGTCACAGGTGAAGGAGTCTAGACTTGCACTTCTGAGCACGGAATACGAGGGATTTCGCATGCTACCATCAGAGACCATATCAGAAATGTTTGCGAGGTTCACCAACATTGTCTACAAGTCTAGTTCGCTCGGTAAGCCATATTCTAGCCTTGAGCAGGTGGGAAAGATATTAAGAGCACTGCCAAGCTCTTTCAGGCCTAAAGTCACTGCCATCCAAGAAGCGAAAGATTTGTCACAGATGAGGGTGGAGGACTTAATAGGTAATTTAATGTCCCACGAGCTTGAATTGCAAAATATTGATGAAAGGGAAAAACCTGAGGAAAAGGAGAAAGCTACCAAGCCACTTGCTCTGAAAGCTGACGAAAGTGAAGATGATGATGATGACATAGCGCTAATGGTCAGAAATTTCAGAAAGTTTGTCCAGACCAAGCAAGGAAGAGCAGAAATGGCACCCAGGTTTAATCGCTCTAACTTTTTTCAGTCTTCTAAGCAAAATTATGATCAGAATACTACTAATAGAATGACTTGTTTTAAATGCAAGAAAAGAGGACATCGAATGAGGGATTGCCCACATGAGACAGCTCAGGTAGCTAAAGAAAAGGGAAAATCCAAGGTGCTTACTTGGGACATGGATAGCGAAGCTGAGAGCGAGGAGGAGGAACACGAAGCCCATTCATGCATGGCATTGATGGGAATACACAATGAGGTAACTTCTGGTAGTAAAACTGAACTTCTTACTCTTTGTAAAGAAATGCAAGATAAAATAGTAGAGCTTGAATCCACTATAGATGATTATCAAAATGAGAACTTTGAAATGCAATAATCTGAATATGAAATGTCTAAAGAGATTGAAAAACTCAAAACTGATATTGTTGCACGTGACTCTACTATTGATATTCTGAAAAAGGAAAAATCCAGTCTTAATGATGAAGCACCTTGTCTCTCTTGCCCTTCCTTGATGAATAATATTAGCATGCTTAAACTTGATTTGATTAAGCTCGAAACTGAAAAAGACTATGTAATTAGAGAGCTTAATGATAAATTCTGCATGTTGGATAATGATTTTAAAAGAAAAATGGTTGAATTTGAAAAGAAGGAAGAGGAAAACAAGAGAGCTTTTATAAGTAAATGCACATTGCTTGTGGAAGAAAATAAATTGTTGAAAACCAAAGTCTCTAATCTTGAATTGGCCATTAAGAAATTCTCTACGGGAAAACAATCGTTGGACACTATTTTAGAGAATCAATTATATGACAATAATAGAAGAGGACTTGGTTTTGGTCTGAAAAACGTTGAAAAGCAAAAATTCAAGAAATTTCACAATGCACCTTCTATTGCAAAGAACTTATATGCAAAGTGCTTTACTTGTGATAGTGTAGGCCACACTTCATATTATTGTAAATTTAGGAACACAAACATCAAGTTTAAACAAGTGTGGTTCCTAAAACAATATTGGCTAACACTAGTGGACCTTGTTGGATTCCAAGGTCACACTTAACACCTTTCATGTAGGTGTGATGGAGTTTTGGCGAGGAGCGTTAAATTCAATGTTTCATACTTTTAGCTCATTCGTCAAAAAGCGACGAGAATGTATAATTTCTATCCCTCTTTGCATTGCATTGTATACCTTCATATTTTTTTTGTGTGCTTGTTTTTATTTTACTTTGTGTGCTTGCATGGATGATTTTTAATGTTTTTACTTCTGAAAAAAAAATTTGAAAAAAAAAAAATTGTGTACTTATTGAATTCTCTTTTGAATCTCTTGAGTGATATTGTATGAATGATCAATTTTATCCCTTGTAGAAGTCAATTCATTATTGTTGTAGCTACATGACCATGATGTTATTCTTTTTAGTAGCCATGACATGTCTCATAAGTTTCAAACTTGACTTCTACACCTACATTTGCACTTTCACGATATTTGACTTTTTAGTGCTTTTGGAGATTCTTTTGAAGAATAATGGAAAGTGAATGTAGGAATGATTAACTTCTGAAATTTCTAAGGGATATGATGTGTTTAGCCATGAATTAAAATTGAGCACAAAAGAATTGAAAAAAAAAAAACGATATTTGCTCCGTATGAAAAATGGATACACTTCATGGCTAAGACACAACCCACGAGTATCCAACTTGTGCTACATGGGTAATCATTAGCGTTGGTGTATATAACTCGTCAAGCTATGCCACCCCACATTTAAAAGTCCTTTTAGGCTATGTTTTGGGGTTCGGTAACTTGAACTCATCTTCGATGAGGTGGGAAAAATCAATCCTAGCGATATTCAAGAAAATTGGAAAATGTGGATTGATTTGGTTGATTTTCTGAAATTGAATCTCCTCTTGTACTTTATTGTCTATATCTTTTCACTTACACAAAGGTGGAGAAGTCTTGGTATGAAATTCTATGAACTTGACTTGTCTACTATTTGGAATGCTCATGCAAATTACTCGCTACATCTAATAATGATTTATTTTTGCATGGAATATTTTTGTGCCTTCATTAATCCACTTTTGGTGATTCCAAAGGGGGAGAAAGAAAAGATTTTGACAGCTTTGAGCTTTGATGTTGATATTACTTGTTGAAGGGGGAGCTTGAATGAAATATACTTATACTTGATTATATGGTGAAGGGGGAGCTTGAGAGAAGGGGGAGCATGCTATTTTATTTGCTATTAGTTTGTGCATGCCATGTTGTAGTGCTTGAATATTTATCTCATGATTAATATTGCATTACATCCTTCAACACACTTCACACACTCATTTCTATTGATTAAATCTTTTATGGGTTTGTCATCACCAAAAGGGGGAGATTGTTGGAAGCAACGATCTAGGATCTTGGTTTGATGATGACAAACGTGTCGGTATATCTAATGTGTGTGCTTAGTGTGTTTCAGGCTTGGCGAAACAATAAACTCTCATTATTTGGTGAAATTGCTATTCGTATAGCACATTGGGAGATAAGCAAATGTGTGTGCTAAGGAGTTAGACTTAGTCAAGATGAAGTGATAAGGAGAGACCAAGTCAACTCACGAATCTTTTCTAATAGAGATTTCTTTAAATCTATTAGAAGATCTTACTCTATCTCCTAACCCCACTTTAATTCAAAGTCCCAATCAAAATTCAAATTTCCTATCTCTTAGGGACTCTCCCCAAAACCCTAACCCTAGCCTATAAAACCATATTGGAGAGAGCTACAACTTTTTTTCATGCGGCCAACACAAATAATTTCCCAAGAGGTGCTGCAATCAAAAGAAGGGGGTTACCATTTTTTTTCGGCCAAATTCATAGAAACAAAAAAAAACAACCTACTAACATCTCCTAGCCGCAATCAAATCCAAGGAGTTCATCAAACACCTCAACCTCAACCAAGCCCGTCTCCGCATCAAAGCCACGCCGTCGAAAACGAGAAGAGGTTCACGCCACCGGAGTACTCTCGAGAGCCTCACCGCGAAGAACGTCGCCAGAGGCGCTGCTGCCGTGGAGTCTCGCCGCCGGTCACCACTCGAGAAGACGAGGAAGTCGTCGTCGCCATGACGACGTAGAAACTCGCCATCAACTGCTCGCTGCTGCAAGTCGGAGAAGACCACCATCGTTGCTCGGAGATCAACGCCACACGTCTTCATCGCCACCACCAGAGTCACTATTGTCGTGTGCCAAGCTGCCGTGACCCGTCGCCGTAGAAGTTGTCGGACCCACCGTCGTTGCGCAGCTGTCGGAGAAGCTGGAGCTGTCTCAACCGTCGCCGAAGAAGTCGTCCTCGCCGTGAGCCATCGTCATCGCCGTTCAAAGCTCGCCACAGTCCGCTGCCGTCGCCATCAAGATCTCGTCGTCGTAGCCAAGCACCGCATCATCACAGCTGCTGTACGCCATCGCCGCCGACGAGACTCGAAGCAACTGAACATCTTCGATCAGGCATTTGATCAAACGCCTTCGCTGCATACTTCATCGCCAAGCAGTAAGCTTGAAGCCCACGCTGTCACCGTCGTCGTCGAGTCGAAGTCATCGAACGCCGCTGCACCGTGCCTCGCCACCGGAGATGAAGCTCGCTACACGAACGTCGAAGAAGTAATCCGTCGTCCACAGTTCGTGACCGCCGGCGCCGTTCGAAACAAGTCGCTGCAAACTCAAAACGCAGCGAACGGGCACGATCACACGTGACACTCAGATCAACGGCGGGGATCATTTTTTTTGCTGCATTGAATCGCTGCGCAATGGAAATCGAAACGAAACCCGTAACAAATAGGTGCTGACGTGGCCTGAGAATTTAAGTGATTTGCTTTGCGCACCGACCGAGATTAAAATTGATTTGAACTGAATTACTGAGTGCACCGACAGCCAAATTTAAAGGAGTTGCTGAGCGCACAGACTGAGGAATTATAAAGGATTGAACTGAAATTGCTTTACGCACAGACCAGCGCATATCTTGACATCCAGGAGTCGGATTGAGACACCGTTTGAGTCAGATTGGAGCTGACGACGTGCTGATTGACAGAGACGCCTACACGGACACAAACTGAGCATTCAAAACTCTTAAACTCTTTTATTTGTGTCTTAGTGTAACGTTCTCTGTAGGGGAAACTTTACCTATTTTTGTGGACTATTTTGGGACTTGTCTAGTTGGGACTAGACAAGTGGGACCCAGCTAGTTTGGGACTAGCTGGTAGAAAGCTTTGCTAGGATTGATAGTGAGAGGAAACACTGTGTGTGGGGTACTGAGAGTCTGGCGAGTGTAGGGACGTAGAGGGTGCTCTGAGCGTGCTCTAACTTGTGACTTTGTACCTATTGCACTATTCAATCTAGTATTAGCTTTGGGGGCTGGAGTAGGTCGTTGGGACGACTGAACCAGGGTAAATCTGCTGTGTACTCTGTGTCTGCTTTTCATTACTCTGGTTGCGCTTTTAACTGCGTGTGATTTCTCGTGGGTTGCACGAGAATTTTTTATTAGCCTATTCACCCCCCCTCTAGGCTAGGATCCAGATCCAACAATAGGAAGTGAAAAGCGAGACTCAAAAGTGGAGTGAGAGTGAGTATGAAAATCTCCCTGAATAGGGGCAATATGCTCAAGTAGATGCTCAGCCGCAGAAGAAGTGGAGAGCGACGGTAAAGGTAGATGTGACTCGGGCTCCATGGAGTGGACCATCGTATCCAAGCCCTCATGCACATCCTCCTCGATGATATACTCATACTCCACCATCTGCCCGATGTCCTAAATGACATCCTCGTGGTTGATCACAGACCAAGGAAGAAGCAGCAACAGAGATGACGGTGGAGGTGGATGTGGAGCGGACCACTCGTATGTTGTCGTGGTGTCCGTGTCCTCACACACATCCTCCTCACTGGTATGCATAATCTCTGTAAACTCCTCGATGCTCTCATAGGACTCATGTGGGGTATCCAAATCAAGACAAGAAGTCTCTCCCATAGACCCTATAGAAATCACCCCATTCTCACTATCATCATCAAAAATGCTTCGTCATCCAAGTGGTAGTGTTGAAAAAATGGGGTATCGGCTTGAGATGTGTCTATGGTGGCCGATGGCTTGGTGGTCTCAACCATGAAAGTGGGTATATCCTCTCCTTCATTCCCTCTCCTTGGTGTAGGCTCGGTGATTGGTACCATCAAATTTTGTAATATTTGGTCTTGGTTAAACATGGCACTTTGAAGGAGAGACACGTGGCTTGATTCTTCTTGTGTTTGTGGAGGGGTATAAGGTTGAGGAAATGGATGTGAGGTGTTTGGGCTAAGGTTGTGGGAAAATGTTTGGCCTTGGGGTAGGGGGAGGCTCTCAAGCGTAAATGGGCAATCATAATACACGTGCCCCGCCATCCCACAAGTCTCACAAACCACAAATTAATAGGGATCGTAGCCTCCCATCTGAGCATCGAAATCTGATCTCCACATGGCAATATCAAAGATACCTGCACAACAAAAATAAGAAAACTAGAGAGGAGCGTCAATAGCACAAGAGAATAACAAAAAGATAATATAATGGTGGGAAAAAAATTTCTTTGTTATTGTATATTTTTTTTAAAAATATTTTTTTTGTGTTTTTATGCGTAGTCTAACGAACCCAAGCTAAGCTAATATCAAACCGAACGCCTCCCCGGCAACGGCGCCAAAAACTTGACCGGCGCCCCGTTTACGGTTTGGGCGTGGTGTCGTTTTACCGCAAGTGCACGGTTAGTGTAGGGTGCGGGTTTATCGAACTCAGGGAGGTGGATGGCTTGAATGGCTACTAGCCTCGCCTAGGTTGTGTGCTAGCTACGCGGATAATGTAGGTGGAAGTGTGGAAATAAAAGAAAGAAATAAAAAGACACGAAGTGAATCTCCGCTAACACGGGCTAGAGCACTCATGACACTTGGCATTTGACTTGACCCAGGATGAGACATTGCCCCAAAAGGTGGTACCTAGCGTCCATGGCCCGATATTCCGGTCGGTGCCTAGTACGCTAGGTCTACCCAGTTCCGGACGGTGGGCATTGTTGAATCTGGATCCTAGCCTAGAGGGGGGGGGGGTGAATAGGCTAATAAAAAATTCTCGTGCAACCCACGAGAAATCACACGCAGTTATAAGCACAACCAGAGTAATGAAAAGCAGACACAGAGTACACAGCAGATTTACCCTGGTTCGGTCGTCCCAACGACCTACTCCAGCCCCCAAAGCTAATACTAGATTGAATAGTGCAATAGGTACAAAGTCACAAGTCAGAGCACGCTCAGAGCACCCTCTACGTCTCTACACTCGCCGGACTCTCAATACCCCACACACAGTGTTTCCTCTCACTATCAATCCTAGCAAAGCTTTCTACCAGCTAGTCCCAAACTAGCTGGGTCCCACTTGTCTAGTCCCAACTAGACAAGTCCCAAAATAGTCCACAAAAGAAGGTAAAAGTTTCCCCTACAGAGAACGTTACACTAAGACACAAATAAAGGAGTTTAGGGTTTAGAAATGCTCAGATTGTGTCTGTGTAGGCGTCTCTGTCAATCAGCACATCGTCAGCTCCAATCTGACGCAAACGGTGTCTCAATCCGACTCCTGGATGTCAAGTTATGCACTGGTCTGTGCGTAAAGTAATTGCAGTTCAAAGCTTATTAAACTCTGGTCTGTGCTCTCAGCAATGCCTTAATAAATTAACCGTCGGTGCACTTAGCAATTCAGCTCAAATCTAATTTATTCTCGGTTGGTGCGCAAAGAAACTCCTGATAATTTCCACGCCACGTCAGCATGCGGATGTTTCCACCTCCGTTCGATTTCTTTCGCACAAGTCAATCCCAGCCGTTGCATTCGTTCTCATGCAGTGATCTCCGGCGTTCGTTTCCGCTCCTTTCGAACTCGTGATCGCCACGTCAGCACAAATAAAAACCCCGCTTCACGTTCTTCTCCGACTTTTAGGGTATGCAGGCGAATTTATTTTCGTCGGTGGCGGATGCTTGACGGCAAACTCCGATGAGCAGATGGACGATCGAGCTCTCTTCGGTGACTTCGTCTTCGAGGCGGCGTGGCTCTCCTTCACCAACGTCCACTTCAATGGTGACCCTCATGGCATGCAACTCTCGATGGCGATGGCACAGCGATCCAGCCTTTTCTCCGGCGGCGTTCTTTCAACTGCAACGGCGGTGGATTCTTCAGCAGCGACGCCGAAGGCTTCACGACTGCAGCTCCTCCTCACGACGATCTCCCGACTGCAGCAGCTTCGAACTCGCTGGCAAGGGGATGAAGATGATGTCGAAGTGAGAGTTCTCCGTGCGGTGCTTGAAGATCGCTGCTAGGGTTTCGTCTTCTTCTTCTCCGACGATGACTCGAACTCGAAAGCTCCTTTGACGTGATCTCCTAGCTGACCGTAAACGCTCTCGTGGATATGCGGTGATGATCTTAAGGGCTTGAGTATTTTTTGTTCAGTGCCTGCACACAAAAAAAACTTGAGACTTTTTGATTTATTTAAACGAACACCCCTTACCTGAGTGATTTTCGTGAATGTCTCTTGGCCTTGGGATGATGAGGCTTTCGGCTTGGAGATCTAGCAAGGAGATATTTTTTATTTCTTTTGCAATGGAGCTTGGTTATTGCGGCTGTAGGCTAGGCTAGTTTTTTTTGTTTGGCTGTATGCTCTCTTGGAATATTATGATGCCGCACCAATAAAATTTTGTGGATGCCGTATGATAAAAGTTGTAGCCCCTCTCAATGTTTTTCATGCCGCGAGCTTTAGGGTTGAGAGGAGAGCTTATATAGAGTATAGGGAGATGAATTGCCAAAGATAGGATCCCTATTATTTAGGAAAGATTTGAGGCCATCTTTTAATAGGAATCTTATTGAGATGCCATCTTACAATAGGAATCTTATTGAGATGATGTATTTGAATAGGAATTGGGTAGACCCTAAATTGATACGATCACATCCAAAGTTGGTTTGATCTAATCCCAAGCTTGATTTGAATTGGTCTCTTCTCATCTCTTCATCTTGACCAAGTCAAGAAATCCCATCACATCTTAAGTTGGACTAAGTCCAATTTGCTTAGGCCAAAGCTCTCCCTCACACCCGAATAGCTATATGAATAGCAATTCCGCCAAATAGCCTAGGTATGATGTTTCGCCAAGCCTGACACACACTGAGCACACACATTAGATATACCGACACGTTTGTCATCATCAAACTAAGATCCTAGATCGTTGCTCCCAACAATCTCCCCCTTTTGGTGATGACAAACCCACAAAAGATTTGATCAATAGTAATGAGTGTGTGATGTGTGTTGAAGGGTGTAATGCAATATGAATCATGAGATGAATATTCAAGCACTACATGGCATGCACAATCTAATAGCAAATACAATAGCATGCTCCCTCTTCTCTCAAGCTCCCCCTTCAAAAATTATTCAAATATTTTTCTCAAGCTCCCCCTTCAACAAATAATACCGACAATTACAAATATACAAATCTTTCTTTTCTTTTTCAACAAATAATACCGACAATTACAAATATACAAATC
This sequence comes from Scilla litardierei, assembly GCA_030789695.1. NCBI lineage: Eukaryota > Viridiplantae > Streptophyta > Magnoliopsida > Asparagales > Asparagaceae > Scilla > Scilla litardierei. Next base: position 87,683,660 of record CM061139.1, read on the forward strand.
TTTCTTTTCTTTTTCAACAAATAATACCGACAATTACAAATATACAAATCTTTCTTTTCTTTCTCCCCCTTTGTAATCACCAAAAGTGGATTAATGAAGGCTCAAAAAATATCCCATGCAAAAATAAATCATTATTAGAAGTAGCGTGCAATTTGCATGAGGATTCCAAATAATGGTCAAGTCAAGTTCATAGAATTTCATACCAAGACTTCTCCACCTTTGTGTAAGTGTAATGATATAGACAATAAAGTGCAAGAGGAGATTCAATTTTAGAACAATCAACCAAATCAATCCGCATTTTCCAATTTTTTCATGAATATCACTAGGATTGATTTTTCCCACCTCATCAAAGATGAGTTCAAGTTACCGAACACCAAAATATGGCCTAAAAGGACTTTTAAATGTGGGGTGGCATTGCTTGACGAGTTATATACACCAACGCTAATGATTACCCATGTAGCACAAGTTGGATACTCGTGGGTTGTGTTTTAGCCAAGAAGTGTATCCATTTTTCATACGGAGCAAATATCGTTTTTTTTCATTCTTTTGTGCTCAATTTTAATTCATGGCTAAACACATCATATCCCTTAGAAATTTCAGAAATTAACCATTCCTACATTCACTTTCCATTATTCTTCAAAAGACTCTCCAAAAGCACTAAAAAGTCAAATATCGTGAATAGTGCAAATGTAGGTGTAGAAGTCAAGTTTGAAACTTATGAGACATGTCATGGCTACTAAAAAGAATAACATCATGTTCATGTAGCTACAACAATAATGAATTGACTTCTACAAGGGATAGAATTGATCATTCATACAATATCACTCAAGAGATTCAAAAGAGGATACAATAAGCACACATTTTTTTTATTTTTGATTTTTCAATTTTTTTTTCAGAAGTAAAAACATTAAAAATCATCCATGCAAGCACACAAAGAAAAATAAATCAAGCACACACAACAATCTATGAAGGTATGCAATGAAATGCAAAGAGGGATAGAAAATTATACCTTCTTGTCGCTTTTTGACGAAGGAGCTAAAAGAATGAAACATTGAATTTAACGCTCCTCGCCAAAACTCCATCACACCTACATGAAAGGTGTTAAGTGTGACCTTGGAATCCAACAAGGTCCACTAGTGTTAGCCAATATTGTTTTAGGAACCCACACTTGTTTAAACTTGATATTAGTGTTCCTAAATTTGCAATAATATGAAGTGTGGCCTACACTATCACAAGTAAAGCACTTTGCATGTAAGTTCTTTGCAATAGAAGGTGCATTGTGGAATTTCTTGAATTTTTGCTTTTCAACGGTTTTCAGACCAAAACCAAGTCCTCTTCTATTATTGCCATATAATTGATTCTCTAAAATAGTGTCCAACGATTGTTTTCCCGTAGAGAATTTCTTAATGGCCAATTCAAGGTTAGAGACTTTGGTTTTCAACAATTTATTTTCTTCCACAAGCAATGTGCATTTACTTATAAAAGCTCTCTTGTTTTCCTCTTCCTTCTTTTCAAATTCAACCATTTTTCTTTTAAAATCATTATCCAACATGCAGAATTTATCATTAAGCTCTCTAATAACATAGTCCTTTTCAGTTTCGAGCTTAATCAAATCAAGTTTAAGCATGCTAATATTATTCATCAAGGAAGGGCAAGAGAGACAAGGTGCTTCATCATTAAAACTGGATTTTTCCTTTTTCAAAGTATCAATAGTAGTGTCACGAGCAACAATATCAATTTTGAGTTTTTCAATCTCTTTAGACATTTCATTTTCAGATTGTTGCATTTCAAAGTTCTCATTTTGATAATCATCTATAGTGGATTCAAGCTCTACTATTTTATCTTGCATTTCTTTACAAAGAGTAAGGAGTTCAGTTTTACTACCAGAAGTTACCTCATTGTGTATTCCCATCAATGCCATGCATGAATGGGCTTCGTGTTCCTCCTCCTCGCTCTCAGCTTCGCTATCCATGTCCCAAGTAAGCACCTTGGATTTTCCCTTTTCTTTAGCTACCTGAGCTGTCTCATGTGGGCAATCCCTCATTCGATGTCCTCTTTTCTTGCATTTAAAACAAGTCATTCTATTAGTAGTATTCTGATCATAATTTTGCTTAGAAGACTGAAAAAAGTTAGAGCGATTAAACCTGGGTGCCATTTCTGCTCTTCCTTGCTTGGTCTGGACAAACTTTCTGAAATTTCTGACCATTAGCGCTATGTCATCATCATCATCTTCACTTTCGTCAGCTTTCAGAGCAAGTGGCTTGGTAGCTTTTTCTTTTTCCTCAGGTTTCTCCCTTTTATCCACGTTTTGCAATTCAAGCTCGTGGGACATTAAATTACCTATCAAGTCCTCCACCTTCATCTGCGATAGATCCTTTGCTTCTTGGATGGCAGTGACTTTAGGCCTGAAAGAGCTTGGTAGTGCTCTTAATATCTTTCTCAACTGCTCAAGGCTAGAATATGGCTTACCGAGCGAACTAGACTTGTAGACAATGTTGGTGAACCTCGCAAACATTTCTGATATCGTCTCTGATGGTAGCATGCGAAATCCCTCGTATTCCGTGCTCAGAAGTGCAAGTCTAGATTCCTTCACCTGTGACGTTCCCTCGTGCGTCACCTCCAAAGTATGCCATATTTCCTGCGCAGTTAGACAATGTGAGATACAATTGAATTCAGATTTATCTAATGCACAAATAAGAGCATTCATAGCTTTAGCATTTAAAGAATAAAGCTTCCAATCATTATCATCCCACTTATCATCAGGTTTAGGCAACTCAGTATTTTCAATTTTGATAACAGGTGATTTATATCCTTTTTCAACAATTTGCCAAGCTTTATAATCAATAGAAATAAGATAGATTTTCATACGATTTTTCCAGTAAGCATAATCTCCTCCATTAAATCTAGGTGGTCGGGAAATAGACTGACCCTCAGCAAAAGCACTATCAATGTGGTCCATGGTCAAACTAGGCTAGATCTACTAAACTGGCTCTGATACCACTTGTTGGATCTGGATCCTAGCCTAGAGGGGGGGGGGGGTGAATAGGCTAATAAAAAATTCTCGTGCAACCCACGAGAAATCACACGCAGTTATAAGCACAACCAGAGTAATGAAAAGCAGACACAGAGTACACAGCAGATTTACCCTGGTTCGGTCGTCCCAACGACCTACTCCAGCCCCCAAAGCTAATACTAGATTGAATAGTGCAATAGGTACAAAGTCACAAGTCAGAGCACGCTCAGAGCACCCTCTACGTCTCTACACTCGCCGGACTCTCAGTACCCCACACACAGTGTTTCCTCTCACTATCAATCCTAGCAAAGCTTTCTACCAGCTAGTCCCAAACTAGCTGGGTCCCACTTGTCTAGTCCCAACTAGACAAGTCCCAAAATAGTCCACAAAAGAAGGCAAAAGTTTCCCCTACAGAGAACGTTACACTAAGACACAAATAAAGGAGTTTAGGGTTTAGAAATGCTCAGATTGTGTCTGTGTAGGCGTCTCTGTCAATCAGCACATCGTCAGCTCCAATCTGACGCAAACGGTGTCTCAATCCGACTCCTGGATGTCAAGTTATGCACTGGTCTGTGCGTAAAGTAATTGCAGTTCAAAGCTTATTAAACTCTGGTCTGTGCTCTCAGCAATGCCTTAATAAATTAACCGTCGGTGCACTCAGCAATTCAGCTCAAATCTAATTTATTCTCGGTTGGTGCGCAAAGCAACTCCTGATAATTTCCACGCCACGTCAGCATGCGGATGTTTCCACCTCCGTTCGATTTCTTTCGCACAAGTCAATCCCATCCGTTGCATTCGTTCTCATGCAGCGATCTCCGGCGTTCGTTTCCGCTCCTTTCGAACTCGTGATCGCCACGTCAACACAAATAAAAACCCCGCTTCACGTTCTTCTCCGACTTTTAGGGTATGCAGGCGAATTTATTTTCGTCGGTGGCGGATGCTCGACGGCAGACTCCGATGAGCGGATGGACGATCGAGCTCTCTTCGGCGACTTCGTCTTCGAGGCGGCGTGGCTCTCCTTCACCAACGTCCACTTCAATGGTGACCCTCACGGCATGCAACTCTCGATGGCGATGGCACAGCGATCCAGCCCTTTCTCCGGCGGCGTTCTTTCAACTGCAACGGCGGTGTATTCTTCAGCAGCGACGCCGAAGGCTTCACGACTGCAGCTCCTCCTCACGACGATCTCCCGACTGCAGCAGCTTCGAACTCGCCGGCAAGGGGATGAAGACGATGTCGAAGTGAGAGTTCTCCGTGCGGTGCTTGAAGATCGCTGCTAGGGTTTCGTCTTCTTCTCCGACGATGACTCGAACTCGAAAGCTCCTTTGACGTGATCTCCTAGCTGACCGTAAACGCTCTCGTGGATATGCGGTGATGATCTTAAGGGCTTGAGTATTTTTTGTTCAGTGCCTGCACACAAAAAAAACTTGAGACTTTTTGATTTATTTAAAGAACACCCCTTACCTGAGTGATTTGCGTGAATGTCTCTTGGCCTTGGGATGATGAGGCTTTCGGCTTGGAGATCTAGCAAGGAGATATTTTTTATTTCTTTTGCAATGGAGCTTGGTTATTGCGGCTGTAGGCTAGGCTAGTTTTTTTTGTTTGGCTGTATGCTCTCTTGGAATATTATGATGCCGCACCAATAAAATTTTGTGGCTGCCGTATGATAAAAGTTGTAGCCCCTCTCAATGTTTTTCATGCCGCGAGCTTTAGGGTTGAGAGGAGAGCTTATATAGAGTATAGGGAGATGAATTGCCAAAGATAGGATCCCTATTATTTAGGAAAGATTTGAGGCCATCTTTTAATAGGAATCTTATTGAGATGCCATCTTACAATAGGAATCTTATTGAGATGATGTATTTGAATAGGAATTGGGTAGACCCTAAATTGATACGATCACATCCAAAGTTGGTTTGATCTAATCCCAAGCTTGATTTGAATTGGTCTCTTCTCATCTCTTCATCTTGACCAAGTCAAGAAATCACATCACATCTTAAGTTAGACTAAGTCCAATTTGCTTAGGCCAAAGCTCTCCCTCACACCCGAATAGCTATATGAATAGCAATTCCGCCAAATAGCCTAGGTATGATGTTTCGCCAAGCCCGACACACACTGAGCACATACATTAGATATACCGACACGTTTGTCATCATCAAACTAAGATCCTAGATCGTTGCTCCCAACAGGCATTCCCATGTCCATTAACACCCTCCGCAACCGGGAGCATTAAGGCCATAATGATAACTCCCAACATTTCATCCAAGTCGTTCCCACGCGCGAGGACTCGATGTCAATGCTAGAGGCGTGAGCTATGGCTAGGGAGTCAACCGCCAAGTTTATTCCCCCTTGGCTTGACGGTCAAAGGCGGTCTTTCTCCCGCCAATGACAATGAAACACCCCCGCGTAACCCTAATGGCCAAATAGGTCGAATGTGATTTCTAGCAATACATCGAAGCAGATCTTGACTGGACAAGACACCGGACCCCAATCCCAAACACAACTAGTATGTTGCCATACGAATTGGACTCAGATTGCTAGAAATTCCCATTGACACATTTCATCGAACACATGCCATGCAATCAAGTCAAATGTAGTTTTCCAATCATCAAGCCTATCCTAATCCGTATTAGGGTTCATCAACACTACTCAATGGTGAAGAACATAAAAACAAGCAAAAGAAATGACATACAAACGTTCACCATCAAGCAAAATAAACACAATACAAAACAATAGAAAATAGGAGGAAGAAATACTTATCTTGAGTTTTGTCACGCCCCGCTTCCCTAAAATGGAGGCGAGACGTGAAAAGGTCCGCACGAGAGTGGAGCTGTGAAGCCCCAAACCCGATAAGCGTCAATAAAACATAAGCAGGTCCATGTAACCACAAACCGAACAACAATAATAACACAAGGAGAGACTGAAATAAAATCTCATATCTCATAATTTGTCCAACATGAAAATTAAGTCCAACATCCAGAAAAGCCACCAGGCTAAAAGAAAGAGTCTAAAGGCCCAGAACAAGGCCAACAAAAGAAACCACGTAACAAGGTATAGGTGCTACGCACCGACAATAAAATAGCAGTCTAAACAAAAAGGGAAAACACAACGAAGACACTAGGACTGGTCCCCAGTGTCCACGTACTCCCCGTCAAACACAAGCTCGGGCTCGGCGTCAGCAAACACCTCGTCCTCAACAAGGTACTCAGGCTCAGGATCTAACATGTGTCACCCAAAAGAGTAAAGGGGCACATGTCAGCAAGTCTAAAGACTTGGGCAAGGAAACTGAGAGTAAGGCAACTAGCAACCTAGCAGTTATAGTATGCATGACATGGCAGTTATAGCATGAGTGCACAAGCAAGACATGGCGAGACAATAAGTACAAGAGAACAATTATCGGGACAAGACAAGAGTAGCCAAGCTACTAACAATCTCAATCATTTCACTAGTCACGTTTCAAGTTGTTTGTAGATGTTTACGCCTTACAGCTGAATGGTTCGGCATCCACGCTGATTGGCCGCTTAACACTACCCCAAAACCCAGAGTTTACGCCTTACCACTGCAGTTGCTGATCGGGCAGACTCCCAGTTGATTGGCCGCTTAACTCTTACCCCCAATACCCACATGTAAACGAGCCAGGGTCCCCGCACACGAGCTCAGTAAATGAGCCAGGGTTGCCCCGCACAGGAGCTCGCATTCTAGTTCACGATTCATAAGCATTTGGCGTAGGGGTGCACCTAGCCGGAAACAAGCAATTCGGGCATTGGCTATCAACCAACACATGGCCCGCTTCTGGAACACGAGCCAGGAACACAAGCATTGTAGCGAAACTACGCAATCACGGAAACACTTAAAGAATGCAATGACATGACAATTAATTTGCGTACCGTTAATGGAAATTAAACATGACATGGAAATTGTGCAACATGATGAATGTCGGATCTAGCTTCGTTGTCAAGCTAGTTCCTCAATTTGCGCCTAGGCGAGTATCATTTCGTCGCCTAGTCTCTTTTACGCCTACAACAAGCAAATGGCCTGAAACATGGCCTAAACCCTAAGTGGCAAGTTTCACTTGCCTAGCACCGAGGATGACGATCAACGAGGGTTCGTCCCACGGATGCTAATCTACGGGGGAGTCGCTGTTATGGAAAAACAATCATCAAAACAACATTCATTTCATTAGGGTTTCATAAAAACACAACGGGTTATGAAAACATCAAGAGATCGATTATTACAGTATAGGAAACGGAAGAATAACGCCGAGCAACCATGGCGACGGAAGAAACGCTCCGGGGAACCTAGGGTTCAGATCTGGGAATGATTGGAGAAGTTTGGAGAAATAGGGTTTTGGGGGATTTTGGGGATTTGATGAGATTTTGGGGAAGATGAGAGGTAGAATGTGTTGTGGGAGGGTTTGGATGATGGATTTTGGGCTTGGAATGAAGGAATAAGGGTTTGGGGAAGAAGGGGGCTCAATGGGGGAGAAATTAGGGTTTTAGGTCGTGAGGAAGGAGAAGAAAACGTTTGGGAGGGGTATTTATAGAGTTTGGTGGCGGCTAGGGCAAAACTAGGGTTTCCTGAACTGTTTAGTCGGTCAAAGAACAACTGTTGACCGACTAGTTTGGGAACTAGTCGGTCGGTTGACCAACGCAGACCGACTAAGAGTAAACATTAACTTGACTGTACAGAAGAACTAAGAATTCGTCGGTCTGAGTACAAAACTTAACCGACTAGTTTAACAACTAGTCGGTCGAAAGATGAACTTAGACCGACTAAGAATGAACAGTACTGATACCAAAAATTAGTAATTGAGTTAGTCGGTTAAAGAAGCATTGCTGATCGACTAGTTTGCAACCTAGTCGGTCAACCAACGTTCTTAGACCGACTAACGACAAACAGTAACTCCTGAATAACTTAGAGAGCCCGCTAGTCGGTCCATGAAGGCTTGTCGACCGACTAAATCGTCATCTAGTCGGTCGGTTCCCCTTCTTACACCGGCTAACGTGCACCAAAAGTTCTGAAATGGAGCGCGAAGCTCCGGGATCGATTCCTAAGACTCCTAGGCTTGATCTAACAATAAGATATGACCGATACAAAGCCCGTCACGAATGACTTACTCTGAAATCGACGATCCTAAGGAAGAAACGAGAGAACACGACGAAACGATCGAAAATGAAAGTTACGGAGACGATAACCACATATAAGGAGAAAATCCATCAAAACATATAATATAATATAATAAATCCAGATACATGAAAACCAGTCGTTACATCCTCCCCAACTTAAGAAAAATTCCGTCCTCGGAATTTCCCAACACTCACGTGTCCGGGAACAAAAGTGGGAAACGCTCTCGCATCTCATCCTCATTCTCCCAAGTAGACTCTCCAGGCGAGCCGTGTCGCCACATCACCCTCACAAGGTTGACAACTTTGTTCCGAAGTGACTTCTGACGCCTGTCCAGAATCTGCACTGGATGCTGGTCATACGTCATATCGGGGCGAACGGTAATCTCCGAGAAATCCACAGCATGAGATGGATCGCTAATGTAACGACGAAGCTGCGACACATGGAAAACATTGTGAACTCCCTCCAAAGATGACGGCAAGGCTAAGCGATAAGCTACCTTGCCAACTTTCTCTAGAATGTCAAACGGTCCAATGTATCGCGGGCTCAACTTCCCTCGCTTCCCAAAACGAATCACACCACGATTCGGGGAAATCCTCAGAAACACATGGTCGCCCGGCTGAAACTCCAAAGGACGACGTTTAGCATCCGCCCAATGCTTAAAACGGTCCTGAGCAATCCTCAACCTCTCCCGAATGTTCCTGACAACCTCCACAGCCTCCACGATCATCTCAGGTCCCAACAACTCCCGATCACCAACGTCATCCCAACTAAATGGAGATCGACATTTCCTCCCATAAAGAGCGGCGAAAGGCACTATGCCAATACTCGCCTGGAAGCTGTTGTTGTAAGAAAACTCCACCAGATGTAGATGGTCCTCCCACGAACCCTTGAAATCCAACATGCACGCCCTCAGCATGTCCTCCAAAATCTGAATCGTCCTCTCGAACTGGCCATCCGTCTGCGGATGGTACGCCGTGCTGAAACTCAGACGCGTACCCAAACTCTTCTGCAAACTCTGCCAGAACTGAGATGTGAACCTCGTGTCTTTGTCTGACACGATGCTCACGGGGACTCCGTGAAGTCGCACGACCTCCTGCACGATTCACGTTACATCACCATCCAAACTAGGAAAAAGGAAATAAAAACGGAGAGTAAAAGAATTTTACCTCCATATATCTCCTCGCTAGCGCCTCAGTGGACTGTCCCACTCGGAATGGAATAAAGTGCGCGGATTTGGTCAATCGATCTACGATCACCCAAATCACGTCATTCTGCTTCGGACTCCGAGGTAGTCCAGTCACGAAATCCATAGTGATGTGTTGCCATTTCCACTCCGGAATCGGAAGCGGTTGTAGCAACCCGGCCGTACGCTGATGCTCCGCCTTCACTTGCTGACAAACCAAGCACTTGGCCACACTCCGAGCCACACTCCTCTTCATGCCATGCCACCAATAGTTCAGACGAAGATCCTGGTACATCTTGGTGCCACCAGGATGCACAGAATACGTCGAACTGTGTGCCTCCACCATCAACTCCTCTCTAATATCTCCAGCTGGCACACACAACATGGCTCCAAACCTCAGCGAGCCATCCTCATGAATCAAAAAGTCAGTCCACAGACCGGCTTCTACCTGCTCCCGAATCTTCACCAGCTTCGGATCCTCAGCCTGGCCAGCCTTGATCCGATCCACAATCGTCGACTGTATCTGCATATACATCAACGAAGAAGACTCCCCAGGAAGAACAATCTCAACACCAGACTCGCAAAAATCCTGCTGCAATCTCTACTACGAGGTCAAAATCATCACCGCTGGAAGCTTACTCAGCGCATCAGGGACCACATTCACCTTGCCAGGGTGATATTGCAAATCAATATCATAATCCGCCATGAGCTCCAACCATCGACGCTGTCGCATGTTGAGCTCCTTCTGAGTAAAAATATACTTCAAGCTTTTGTGATCGGTGAAAATCTTCACTTTCTCACTCAGCAAGAAGTGCCTCCAAATCTTAAGAGCAAACACAACGGCAGCCAACTCCAAATCATGCGTCGGGTAATTCTTCTCATGAAACCTAAGCTGACGAGACGCATACGCCACAACATGCCCGTGCTGATGCAACACACAACCGAGACCCTTGCCAGAAGCATCGTAAAAGATCTCAAATCCACCGCTGCGATCAGGCACAACAAGAATAGGGGCAGTCGTCAACCTCTCCCTCAGAACACCAAAAGCACTCTCACAATCACCCGACCAAACAAAAGGTACATCCTTCCGCGTCAACCTGGTCATCGGCTCAGCAATACGGGAAAAGTCCTTAATGAAACGCCGATAGTAACCAGCAAGCCCAAGGAAACTCCGAATCTCAGACGCTGACGACGGAACAGGCCACTCTCTGATGGCCCTAATCTTCTCGGGATCCACTGAAATACCATCTCCAGTCACCACATGCCCGAGAAAAGCAACTCTATCCAGCCAAAACTCGCACTTCGAAAATTTAGCATACAACCGATGCTTCCTCAAAATCTCCAATACCGTCCTCAAATGCGAGGCATGCTCCTCCTCCGACTTTGAATAGATCAGAATGTCGTCAATAAATATAACGACAAACTTATCCAAAAAGTCGTAGAAAATCAGGTTCATCAGATTCATGAAAACTGCGGGTGCATTGGTTACACCGAAAGGCATAACCACAAACTCGTAGTGTCCATACTTCGTCCTGAACGCTGTCTTCGGAACATCTCCCTTCTTCACCTTCAACTGATGGTAACCACTCCTCAAATCCAATTTAGAAAATACCCTCAAACCTCCAAGTTGATCAAAAATATCATCAATGCGAGGCAACGTGTATTTATTCTTGATGGTCACCGCATTCAACTCCCGATAGTCCACGCACATGCGACGCGAACCATCCTTCTTCTTCACCAGCAGCACCGGTGCTCCCCACGGAGACACACTAGGATTGATATAACCCTTCTGCAAAAGCTCATCTAGCTGCTTCCGCAACTCCTCCAACTCAGCGGGTGCCATACGATACGGCGCCTTCGAAATCGGCTGCGCTCCCGGAACAAGATCAATAGAAAATTCTAGAGCTCGATCAGGTGGCAAACCAGACATCTCCTCGGGGAAGACGTCACCAAAATCACGCACCACAGCTGGCCACTCCAACTCCATCTGCATAGCCACAACCTCCACTGGTCTAGCCCGAAATCTGACAGGACCAAGCGAACTGCTACCACGGCTGAACTCAAATACTGGATGTCCGGGAATCTCGAACACCACCTTCTTCCTCCGACAGTCGATCGTAGCATAGAAGCTCGCAAGCCAGTCCATCCCAAGAACTGCATCATAGTTGATGATGTCGTGGACAATGAAATCAGCGAAAAGCTCATGTCCACAGACCACCAACGAGCAAGAATTGCAACCACGATGCACCGAGACCATGCCATTCCCTGTAACGATATTCCAACTCTTGGGAAGAGGGGACGTCGACAAGGAATGCTTCTCCACGAAGCTCCGAGAAACAATGCACATCGATGCACCAGAGTCAAAGAGGACTCGTGCAGGAAATGTGCACACCAAAACCACACCTAACAAGCAATTAACAATCAAACCCTAGTCTAGCAAACAATCATGTTCAAGCAAACAACACAATCTAGCAATCAAACCAGCTAGGAAAGTAACAGCTAGATTGAGGATTACCTGCGATAACCTCATCCATAGCCTCGCTCTCCACAGCGGTCATCAGAAAAGCCTGCCTCCTCGGCGAAATAGCCTGCTGAAAAGCCTGCCTCTGTGAAACAAGAGCTGCTCCACGTCCAGCAGGAACAGACGCTCGCTGCTGCAACGGCTGTGCTGCAACAGGTGCCCTCCGCAGCAGATTCGCATGCCGACAATCCTTCACGACATGGGAAGCATCACCACAAACCAAACACTGGCCCAGAAACTTTCTACACTGATCCTTGATGTGGCCAGGCTTGCCGCAGAAATGGCAAGTCTTCAGAACAGGCCCTCCTGGCCTCTTAAACTGAGCTGGCTGATTAGGCTTGAAACCAGGCCTAACCACCGCCCTGGCCTGCTCCATAGGCCTCTTCCCAGCACCAGAAACATGTCCTCTCCTCTGACTCAGGTTCAGCTCCTGCCTCCTCGCAGCGACCAGAACCTTCTGATAAGAGTCCAGATCGGAGGAAGACACAAAACTCTGGAGCACCAAAGCAAGTCCCTGCAGGAACCTCTGAGCCCTCTCATCAGCGTCCTGCACCATCTTCGGTGCGAACCGACTCAGCCTAGTGAACTCTTGGTGGTACAGGTCCACCGTCAAGCTCCCTTGCTTCAGATCAATGAAACGCTGCAGCATCTCCTTCCTAGCAGCCTTTGGGAAGAACTCCTCATCAAACCTGGACTTAAAGGTAGTCCAAGCTATCGGCTCCACTAACATCTTCTCTTCCGCATCCCACCAGTTCCGAGCATTTTCCTTGAGTTGCCTCTTCGCCAAATCAACCCATCCAGCCGGGATGATCTTGGCCATCTTCAAGTTGTCCTCAATGTTCCGAATCCACTCATCGGCAGCCAGAGGACCCTCAGACCCATCAAAATATGCGGGACCTAGCTCCCGAAATTGCTTCGCTCCCGGCTCAGAGCGAGGGACATCCGGAAGTGCCCGAGCAGCTCGAGCATGTGGAGCATTCTGGACTTGCAGGAGCACGCCCTGCTGCACTTGCATCATCTGAAGCATCATCCGCATCATCTCAACATTGGTGGGTTCCCGCTCAGGCTCCTCATCATGAGGGAGCGCACCACTACCCCCACCACGGGTGAATCGCCTTCCTGCCATCTAATGACACAGAAAACGAAGCAGATTAGACTCATAGCTTATGACTCGGACGTCGAACTTAGTTTATTGGACGTTCAAATATTATTATCGTCATTCTGATAATGGCAGTTACAGAAGAGGACCTGCATGGGCCACCAACAAAACCTGTCACCCCCCGCTTCCCTAAAATGGAGGCGAGACGTGAAAAGGTCCGCACGAGAGTGGAGCTGTGAAGCCCCAAACCCGATAAGCGTCAATAAAACATAAGCAGGTCCCTGTAACCACAAACGGAACAACAATAATAACACAAGGAGAGACAGAAATAAAATCTCATATCTCATAATTTGTCCAACATGAAAATTAAGTCCAACATCCAGAAAAGCTCCAGAAAAGCCACCAGGCTAAAAGAAATAGTCTAAAGGCCCAGAACAAGGCCAACAAAAGAAACCACGTAACAAGGTATAGGTGCTACGCACCGACAACAAAATAGCAGTCTAAAAAAAAGGGAAAACACAACGAAGACACTAGGATTGGTCCCCAGTGTCCACGTACTCCCCGTCAAACACAAGCTCGGGCTCGGCGTCAGCAAACACCTCGTCCTCAACAAGGTACTCAGGCTCAGGATCTAACATGTGTCACCTAAAAGAGTAAAGGGGCACATGTCAGCAAGTCTAAAGACTTGGGCAAGGAAACTGAGAGTAAGGCAACTAGCAACCTAGCAGTTATAGTATGCATGACATGGCAGTTATAGCATGAGTGCACAAGCAAGACATGGCGAGACAATAAGTACAAGAGAACAATTATCGGGACAAGACAAGAGTAGCCAAGCTACTAACAATCTCAATCATTTCACTAGTCACGTTTCAAGTTGTTTGTAGATGTTTACGCCTTACAGCTGAATGGTTTGGCATCCACGCTGATTGACCGCTTAACACTACCCCAAAACCCAGAGTTTACGCCTTACCACTGCAGTTGCTGATCGGGCAGACTCCCAGTTGATTGGCCGCTTAACTCTTACCCCCAATTCCCACATGTAAACGAGCCAGGGTCCCCGCACACGAGCTCAGTAAATGAGCCAGGGTTGCCCCGCACAGGAGCTCGCATTCTAGTTCACGATTCATAAGCATTTGGCGTAGGGGTGCACCTAGCCGGAAACAAGCAATTCGGGCATTGGCTATCAACCAACACATGGCCCGCTTCTGGAACACGAGCCAGGAACACAAGCATTGTAGCGAAACTACGCAATCACGGAAACACTTAAAGAATGCAATGACATGACAATTAATTTGCGTACCGTTAATGGAAATTAAACATGACATGGAAATTGTGCAACATGATGAATGTCGGATCTAGCTTCGTTGTCAAGCTAGTTCCTCAATTTGCGCCTAGGCGAGTATCATTTCGTCGCCTAGTCTCTTTTACGCCTACAGCAAGCAAATGGCCTGAAACATGGCCTAAACCCTAAGTGGCAAGTTTCACTTGCCTAACACCGAGGATGAGGATCAACGAGGGTTCGTCCCACGGATGCTAATCTACGGGGGAGTCGCTGTTATGGAAAAACAATCATCAAAACAACATTCATTTCATTAGGGTTTCATAAAAACACAACGGGTTATGAAAACATCAAGAGATCGATTATTACAGTATAGGAAACAGAAGAATAACGCCGAGCAACCACGGCAACGGAAGAAACGCTCCGGGGAACCTAGGGTTCAGATCTGGGAATGATTGGAGAAGTTTGGAGAAATAGGGTTTTGGGGGATTTTGGGGATTTGATGAGATTTTGGGGAAGATGAGAGGTAGAATGTGTTGTGGGAGGGTTTGGATGATGGATTTTGGGCTTGGAATGAAGGAATAAGGGTTTGGGGAAGAAGGGGGCTCAATGGGGGAGAAATTAGGGTTTTAGGTCGTGAGGAAGGAGAAGAAAACGTTTGGGAGGGGTATTTATAGAGTTTGGTGGCGGCTAGGGCAAAACTAGGGTTTCCTGCACTGTTTAGTCGGTCAAAGAACAACTGTTGACCGACTAGTTTGGGAACTAGTCGGTCGGTTGACCAACGCAGACCGACTAAGAGTAAACAGTAACTTGACTGTACAGAAGAACTAAGAATTAGTCGGTCTGAGTACAAAACTTAACCGACTAGTTTAACAACTAGTCGGTCGAAAGATGAACTTAGACCGACTAAGAATGAACAGTACTGATACCAAAAATTAGTAATTGAGTTAGTCGGTTAAAGAAGCATTGCTGATCGACTAGTTTGTAACCTAGTCGGTCAACCAACGTTCTTAGACCGACTAACGACAAACAGTAACTCCTGAATAACTTAGAGAGCCCGCTAGTCGGTCCATGAAGGCTTGCCGACCGACTAAATCGTCATCTAGTCGGTCGGTTCCCCTTCTTACACCAGCTAACGTGCACCAAAAGTTCTGAAATGGAGCGCGAAGCTCCAGGATCGATTCCTAAGACTCCTAGGCTTGATCTAACAATAAGATATGACCGATACGAAGCCCGTCACGAATGACTTACTCCGAAATCGACGATCCTAAGGAATAAACGAGAAAACACGACGAAACGATCGAAAATGAAAGTCACGGAGACGATAACCACATATAAGGAGAAAATCCATCAAAACATATAATATAATATAATAAATCCAGATACATGAAAACCAGTCGTTACAAGTTTGAATCTTCAATCCAATACAAGATTTATTACAATAGAAAACCTAATCTAACCTAATCTAAAACTCCCAAGAAAGGGGAGGAAAAGTTGCTGAAAAAATAGTGGAAGAAAACCCCCCAAGTCGTGCCCCAAACTCTAATATATAACCCCTCTAAAACCCTTAACAGTTCGGGTTCGAAACCCACTCAAAACTGCTAAAACAGGCCCACCTGATCGGGTGGAATAAACAGAGAGCTCGAAACAGCAGAAAATGATCTCACCCGGTCGGGTGGAAGTTCACCCAATCGGGTGAAGTTCAATTCCAGACAGCACCCAATTTCAGCACATAGCCGCGCTCAGAAAATTCCAGAAAAATGTAGAAAAATCGGATTTGGGCATGCGACCTATCGTTGGAAAGCTAACGACGATGCCGACGCTAGAAAAATAATAGATCATCCAAAATCCCTCTGGAATGATAGCAGATCTTTAATGAGTGCATCAGCAGCGCGCGAAAGCGGAAGAAAAGGCCACCTGATCGGTTGAAACATCAACCGATCGGGTGAGCCGCTTGTTGCTTTGGCCATCGGGCTTCAGGAGCTTCAACCGGTCACTGAGGAGAGCGGGTGGAGCCGTCGATTCGATATTTGAGGCGATGCGGCTACAGATGAACCGATCGGGTGAGATGTCACCCGATCGGTTGGAATTCAGCTCCAAATTCCCGAGAACTCAGCTGTGTTCAACCGGTCGGTGAACCGGTCAGTTGATCTTCACTTCGCTTCAGCTTCCGTCCGGGTCGAACACACGTGCATCACCCGATCGGTTGGCTGTGTCCAACCGACCGGGTGGGGGCTGAAAGATGGCAATCTTTGTCGTTTGACCCCCTGGATCGCACGTGACTCCTCCCGTTGCTCCGGGGACTCATGATATCTTCATTATATGTCCCAAATGCTGGAAATTTCCTGCATTCACACAAAAAGACAAAGAAGTGAAATAAAACTAGAAATCACAAGAAAACGGGTACGGAACGACGGAAAACAGTGGAAAATCACAAAGAAGACGTGCGTGAATATATGAAATATAAACGCACGTCACCCAGCCCTACAGCTGCCGGCTTCCCCTTGCTTCCGGCCACCACCCCCGCACAGATCTCCCTCCAGCCCATCTTCCTCAAAAACAGCCCTCCATCTCCCCTTTGACAGATCCGGCGATCCTCTTCCCTTACTCCGGCCACCCTCACCCTTCGGCGGCCACCTCCTCTCACGGCAGACCCCGTGCGGCACTTGCTGGCCACCCCCATCCCACGGCAGCACCAAGCTAGCCCCTCTCCCCTTGAGAACCCCCGATCTATCCTCTTCACCCACACAGTGCACAAGCCGGCCTCCCCCTAGACCGCGACAGCCCTCCGGCCTCACCCAGTCGCCCGTTTCTCCCTCTCCTCAGTCACGATCGCCTCTTGCTATCGCATCGATCACCGACAGCCCCCTTTCATCCCTAAGAGCCCATGCACGCCACAGATCTCACGGCCTCCCGACGTCGCGACCTGTTACCGTTGCCGTTGACGCTTCGTTGCGCTACTCGCAACCGAGGGACCCCGACGTCGTTACCGTTCCGTTGCGCTACCCGTAGCCGAGACGATCCCGAGGAGACTTCCCTTACTGCGCTACCTGCAGTCGAGGAAATCGGAGACGACGAGATCCAGCACGATTTCCAGACCCGACGTTATGCTCATACGCGTTCGTCAGACTAGGTTGGTTCCCCTCACTCGTAGTAACCCAAACGTTACGACATTGAAACCTAAATAAAAATTGACAACTTAACCCACTAAATTTATTTTACGCTCCTTTAAAACGATGTGAAACCGTAGATCGACGATCGGACATTTTAACTGTGCACATAGGGTAGAATTGTCGGATAGGCTGAACATTCAAATTTGACTTGAAACTGATTGGATAGCCCCGATCAACTTAGAAACAACTTAATAGGATTTCTAAACTGGTCCTGACACCTGCCCATTGACTTGTGACATCGGACTTTGACCGACACGCTTTCCACGACGAGGCGCTTCCGACGGACGTTCTTCTCGCCACCGCGGGCAAGTGTATCCACTTGCATTGTTACGACCACGTCTAGGCCACTTCCTTCTTAAAACTGTAAATTATTGAACAAGAGAACCGGACTTGAAATGATAGCGTCCGAGACCCCCTCACAATAACCTAGACTTGACAACGAAGTCTAGGTATAAATTGCTATAACTGTCATGCTAAGAGCTATCTGTATGTGTGCGTGTGGACACCCTAAAACCAAATATACTCATGTCATGCCATGTAGTAGCATTCACGACTTGTCTTGCATAGCCTGCGGGCAATGGGGCACTCTCCGAGACAGAGAGAGTGACCCCTTGTACAGATACACGACCTGCGGGAAGCCCGGCACTCATCGAGTGAGTGAGTGACCCTTGGCAACCCGCGGGGATTGAGACACCCTCCTAGCAGACTGGGTGATCCTTGTTACAGAACACCCTACAGGATGCTCGGCACTCACCTAGCAGAGTAAGTGTCCCTGCAACCTGTGGGGATTTAGAGGTACTCACCAAGCAGAGTGAGTGGTCCTCGTCCAGTCTTGTCTTGAGTTCTTGGGGTGGGGTAGGTTTGAGCGGCCACCAAGTTAGAGAGTTTGGCCACTTTCTAAGCTGAAGGCGTGAACCCTCTTAGTGTCGAGTCGCTTGGTGTCACACAGTCTAGTCTTGTCTTGTCTTGGTAGCTTACGCTACGACTTTTGCCTGCCACGTTTACTTTCTGCACCGTCTTTGCTTTTCCTTACTTATATGTATAAATGTCATGATGTTGCATCACTCATTTTAATCAACATTAAAATATCGGCTTTAATTTCCTTTACACTTGCAGTAGAGTCTTTCACCTTTCCTTGTAGACTTTACTTGACGTACATCTCCTTTTCTATTGGGTGTTGTACGTCAGGTACCGAGACAGAGTACACAGACGAGACGGCCTTATTTGAGGACTTGGAGCTGGAGGACATTGACCCGAAGTACGTGTCAGACGAGGACAAGACCTAGAGGTTTCTCACGGTTGTTGTCTTACAGAGGTTTATTGCTTTCTAGTTCGGATGCGTAGCACCACTTTACTTTTTGTCTAGGTTGGGTGCATCGCACCATTAGTTTTCCTTTCCGCAGTTGTAGCCATGCTTGGGCTTCTTTTATTAGACTTGATATATTGCTGGATATTGTCTCTTTTATAAATGGATGCAGGTTCCTTTCGAGTACTCTTATTCTTATTGTTGTAAACTTTTATATGCAAGAACATGTAATTTATATGGCATCTCTACAGACGCTTATTGGGCCCGAGCCTCACAGCTTCGGCCCATGCGGACCTCTGTTTCGTCCTCGCACCCGTTTTGGGAAGCGGGTCGTGACATTGATTGATCTTGATAAGGTATCTTTTCTAACCGATCTTGATTCCCTTTAAATCAATATAGGCATGTTTCCACCAGTAAGGATTCAGGAGCCGTCCTATGAAGAGCTTATGTCGCACCTTCGACCTCCTCGACGGGACGATGTTCCTGGTAAAGGGAAAGGGGTTCGTCTAGAACCACGCCTCCCATTCATCGGAGGGATCCGAGCTCAGAGGTTCTCAAAGTGATTTTGGAGATGGCGCCCGCGCTTTTCCATAATCTGGTTGCTGAGGTTTGGTCGGGTTGCCTTTATCCTCATTATAGGATTAAGCGGTTTTGACTAGATAGTTTGCTTTTCTCGAAAGAGCGAGGTTGGAGTGTACCCCAAAGATTTTCATCTTGGGCTTCGTTTTCCTCTTCACCCCTTCATTATAGAGGTCCTAGACTCTTCGGGGCTTTCTCTTTGTCAACTTGCATCCCAAGCCATTCCTCCCCTGGTCTGTTTCGTCGTGCTTTGTGAGTTTTGTGGGGTTCAACCATCTGTTTGGTTGTTTAAGTATTTCTTCGAAATAATAGTTTTCTCTCGCAAGGTGTGGTATCACATCGTCGCTCGCCCGGCAAAGAGGCTCATATACGATCCCCCGCTTTCTGATCCTGGTTGGAAAGATACTTTCGTGTTTGTCGTTCTCCCCGACTTAGGACCGATGCTCAATGGTTGGAGTTCTCCGAGCCTGACCTTGCTGAAGAGTCCAAGTTAGCATCGGAAGAGGTCGAGGCCAGGTTAACTCTGGGTGAGGTCGAGGCGGCCAAACTCCTTTTGAGTTGATCGAGGCGTGAGAGGTCGACTTCGTATCTGTTGGATGGCCATCGACTGAAGACCATTTTGTACAGTCCAAGTAATGCATACTGCTTCTGTGTCTTTATCGCAGCCACACACGATAATTATATCTGTTGTTTGCAGATATGACTAGCGAAGCTCGTAGAAACGTGGACCCTGGACTGGGTCATATTTGGATAGATCAACACAAGAATAAGGGAAGCATTGAGGGATCAAGCGCTCAGTCCCCCTTCCCCTCAGTCAGAGCTCTTCCTTCATGGGAGGTGATGTCAGGCGGACCTTGAGGTCATCTTCTCGAGCCTCGTCGAGGGAGGATCCGAGTCGAGCTATCGCTCGCTCTATTCTGCCCATTGCCTCCATCATTGTTTTGGAGCCTCTGGTGGTGGAAGATGCTGACGCCGAGCATACTGAAACTGTCAGTAAGAAATGGGATCCATCCTCCTATGATGGGGAGGACTCGGAAAAAGGAAGGCAGGTCAAGGAGGCAAACCCACCGCTTTCACCCATGGCGAAAGGTCAGAAGGCGGCCCCTCTCGATCCTCAGGGGACGATTGAGACCCCCGTGGCTCCTCTTTTGGACAAATGGCCATGGGGTGGTATCGAGTTACCTGCTCCCTTGGTCGGACCGATCCCATCGGAGTTCGATCGAGTTCTGTTGCTAAACCAGCTCTCGTCTCATTCCTCGGGACCTGTTCGAGGCGAGCCTCATCAGCCTTCCTTCATCATCGGGAAGGAAGAGTCTGCCTTGTCAGACTTTGGGACGACTGCTCGATTGGTAGAGAACTCCATTCTCCCTCAGGATTTGGAGCTTCTTCAAAGGTTGGACATCGAAAGGGTGGCCAACTTCTTCGTGGGATATGGATACCAGATAAGTCGTTCGCCTTTTGTCTATTGACGTGTAATTTGGTCGTTTCTGATTGACGCTTTCTGTATATGTCCATTCTTTGTGCCGTATTGCGCCGCGCCGTCGATGTAATTGAGGGAGGATGTCGAGTGGAGGCTGCTGAGCGCAAGGCCTCCGAGCTCGAAGCTCGGATGAGGAAGGTGGAAGAGGATCTAGGGAGAGCTCTTACGGCCAAGGCCGAGGCTGAGTGGGCAGTCTCAGAGGCCAAAACTAGCCTCTAATCTATGTCTAACCTCAGAAAATCTGCTGAGATTCAATGTGGGAGGGAGAGATCTCAGCTCCAGGCGGACCTCGAAGCTTCGAAGAGGGAAGTAATTGAGCTTCGAGCCAAGGTTTCTGACTCGGAGAAGTTAGTGGAGGCTTGCAAAGCGGAGGTAGCTGAGCTTCAGGCCAAAGCTATCGAGTCAGAGAGAGCCGTTGAGATTCATAAGGAGGAGCTTACGTCGAGGTTTATAAAGGCGATGGAAGCTTTCCAGAATGTCTTTATACCAATTCCCTGATGCTCTTTTCGACTTGCACAGCGAATCGGTCGAATTATTCCTGAGACACTTTGGGTATTCTGGGCCCCTTTAATGAAGATGCAGAGTCTTTAAGGTCTTCGACTTGAACGATGTTCATGTTCTGGTTCTCAGTTGGACCAAGGTTTAGTCTGGAGTTGCTGGGTCCAGCCGACATTGCTTGTGTGATGCTTCGGTATGTCGACTGATGTTTCACACAGACGGTGCCAACTGTTAAGGCCAAAATGGCGATAATAATATTTGGGCTAACGTGGACTCTTCTGTCGTGGTGGAGCTTCATCAGCAGGTTGAGTGGAACCCTGGTTTGTAGAACCTGTGTCGTTGGTATCGGAAATGAGTATGCGCTGCTTATTCGACCCTCTGAGCGTATCGAGTATCAAAACGATTGTTGATGGAGGTATGACCCTCCGATGGAATCACTCCACGAGCTTCATGCACCACAAAGGAACGTCAATGGGGTCGGATCTGGATTCCGTCCCAAATCCCCTCCAATGCTTAAGTTAGAATGGGAACTTAAGAGAGAGCTTGGAGCTGTCGAGATCGACACACTGAGGTTCGTCTCGAGTCAGGCGTCGTAAGCTATTTTGAGGAAGAAATATCAAGTGGAATGCAGAATGTCCGTGTACTAAGTAGCGTACTTCCCCTTGTTCTGTTCATCTCCAGAGTATTTATAGACCTTCAAGGTCTATTCAGTGATGTTGGGAGGTAACAGTTACCAATTATTGCGCCACGATCCTCCCCTTAATAGGGGTAACCGTCGCCCACGTCCCCCGTTGTTTATGAGCTTACCTTCAATCCCACATTTGATAGGTGGAAGTGCAACGGGCGAATGGCATGTGTGCTTTGACTGAGTCAGCTTTGGACTTCTTTCATGGGCTTTGCGAGCTTTTATCGCCCACTGAACGAATCCCTCGAGAGCCGACCCAAGGGTGCAACAGTTTTATTTTTCAAAGTTCTTAACAGGCTTATTTTTTCTCTTAAAACTGAATTTCACACATTGTAATCTTAATTAATTAAAGAATGAGTGATCTCTCTAATTGAACATACATCAAGAATTAGTTGGAATTGATAAGGTGTCAAGTGCATGATTCACTTTTGGTTTGTGTTTATTTCTTATATTAATTTTGGTTGTGAGTTTTGCATAGAGATTATTGTTAGTTTTGGTTGTTGATTCACATTTCATGGTTTTCAACAATGTGACTATGTACTTGATAATGATTCACCAACCTCCTATACACGCGGTATTAGAGCAAGGTGTCTGAATCAAGATCAAGGCAATATTAGAGAATGCTCCAAAGAGCAGTGCAACAGAGAGTAATATAATCAAGCTCATATATGCAGTTTATATGAGACAATTGGTGACGTGCAACACAATATAGAGAAGTTTGATGGTAATGGAAATTTTAAGATATAGTTAAACAAGATGAAGGTAATCGTAAGGAATGATCATGTACATAGAGTGGTATAAGACATGATACACTACTAGTAGATATCTCAGACAGTGAGAAGATGAAGATGGAGGATTCAGTTACGATGAATGTAATCTTAAGGAATGCTCGGGCCACAATTTGTGACTTTGAAGCAGTTACATGCATTCTTATGGGAGATGGGGAACACATCTAGAACCTCAATTGAAGCAAAGTAAGCAGTTCGGCTCCATGTTGATCTACCTAGGCCGACCTATCTAGGCTGGCCTATCCAAGGTCAACCTAAGCAGGGTGAGGACGACCTATCCAGGAAGACCTATTTAGGGTCGACCTATGCAGTACGAGGCCAACCTATCCAGGACGACATAAGCAGGGGGAGGATGACCTATGCACTGCAATGATGACCTACCCAGGCTGACCTAAGCAGGGTGAGGACGACCTATGCAGTACGAGGGTGACCTATCCTGGATGACCAAAGTAGGGCAATAATGACCTATGCACTGCAATGATGACCTACCCAGGCTGACCTAAGCAGGGTGAGGACGACCTATGCAGTACGAGGGTGACCTATCCAGGACGACCAAAGTAGGGCAATGACGACCAATGCAGGACGAGGACGACCTTCCCATGCTGACCTATCTAGGATGACATATGCAGGACGAGGACGGCCTACTCTGGCTGACATAAGCAGGGCGAGGACGACTTATACAATAAGAGGTCGAGCAATCCAGAACAACCTAAGTAAGGCAAGAATAACCTATACAGGGTGAGAACGACCTACCCCAGGCTGACCTACGCAGAGCGAGGATGACCTATTCAGGCCGACCTAAGCAGTGCAAGGATGACCTATGCAGTTCGAGGCCAACCTATCTAGGACGACCTATGCAGCTCGAGGCCAACCTATCCAGGATGACCTATACAGTGTAACTATGCATGACTACCTATACAGGACAACCTATCCAGGACACCCTAAGCTGGATGACCTATGCAGGACGACTTTGTTAGGATGACCTATGCAAGATGACATATCCAGGATGACTTATACTGTCTCCACCATCCGAGCTCGTCCACTACCTTTGGATGAGGTTTATCGGTAAAACAAGCTAACCAAACCAACCCTTCTGTTTAATTTGGTTTCTATGTTTATCAAGCTAATATATTTTTATTGAGTTGATATATCTTCGACAAATATATCCCAAAAGGCATTTAATCGGCCTTTTTCCACTTTAGTTATTCCAAAGTGCACATGCTCATAGATCAGCTCAGAACACCTCATAAGCTACTCACCATAAATCGAGATGCCATTCCCCTCGCGGACCGATCTACCTTTGTCATTGATTGTTAGTCGAGAGACTACTCACTGCGATTGTAAGGGGAGGGGCCACTCCCCGCATTGGTCGATCAAGATCTTAGTCGATCGTAAGGCGCGGGGCCACTCTCGTAGTAGGCCGACCTATCTCTTCATTGGCCGTAAGGTGAGTGTCCACTCCCATCGCAGGTCGATTAAGCTCTTAGTCAGACATAAGGCCCGGGTACACTCCCCTTGCAGATCGACCTATCTCGTTTTTGACTGTAAGTCAAGGGACCACTCCCCTCATAGGCTGATCAAGCTCCATAAGGCGAGTGTCCACTCCCTTCGCAGGTCGATTAAGCTCTTAGTCAGCCGTAAGCCACATGTCTACTCCCCTTATAGGCTGACATATCTTTTATTTGGTCGTAGTCGAGGGGCCACTTTCTTCGTAGGCCGATCAAGCTCTTAGTCAACCGTAAGGAACAGGTCCACTCCACTCGCAGTCCAACTTAAGTCTTAGTCGGACGTAAGGCGAGTGGCCACTCCCCTCGCATGCGGATCTATCTCTTAGTCGACCATAAGGCATGGGGCCACTCCCCTTGCAGACCGACCTATCTCTTCATCGGTCGTAAGCCACGGGGCCACTCCCTTTGCAGGCTGTCACATCTCTTCATTGGCCGTAAGGCGAATGGACACTCCTCCCGTAGGGCGATCAAGCTCTTCGTTGATCGTATGGCGCGGGGTCACTCCCCTCGCATGCTGAGCTATCTCTTCATCGACCGTAAATCAGGGACTATTTCCTCATAAGCCGACCAAAGTATCCAATCAGAGATTATTCTCACGACCTCGTGAGCTGACCTAACTATATGAGCAGGGTCACTTCTCTCTCATGCATGCTACCTCACCCGACCTCAACCTTTGCAGTGGTTGAGCTTAAGAGATGTAGATAATTGATACAACAACTATGGCATGCATTCATGGAGACCGTTTTCTTCATCAATGTCCGGACTAACCGTTACTCCAATCAATGCCTCCTCATCAATGCCGACAATAAAACAACTTTATTACATTATCATGCAACGAAATGTCTATAATAAGTCTTTAAGGCGATGGAAGAAGGGGTATACTTGGAATTCCAAGCAATCCAACTCCAACTCCACAAGAGAAGAGCCAAAATGATCACCGACAAGGGTCATGTACTCTTTAAACTGGATCTGGCATCCTCCGACCTAACATCTCTTTTTTATATTACTTCCATAGCTCGACGCATAAGCTATAGGTGGGTCTCTTTACAGATTGATCATAGATTACCTCAAGCATTGAGTCACGTATTGACGTAAGCATCAGAGGAGATTAGGTCAGACCCCAGATCCGACCCCTGACGGTCTTCCTATGCTACAGATAGATGGAAGATAGCTCAGACCTGACTCATAGCTCGGACAGAGCCTCTTCAGCTAAAGGTTAGCACATCCAGTGTCCAGCCTACTTACCACATCATCCCACGTCAGCTGCTGTATCCAACCTCTCCTCCAACTACTTTAGTGGTGAGAAAACACCCCAAAATACGCTACATTTTTCTAAGAAAACGAGTTATCTACAGGAAGAAATCCATGGGCAACACACCTTTCAGCAATTATGCCATTAATCTCCGAATTTCAGCCATAGAATTTTTTCCATAGGCGATTTACTTCGCGCACAATCATGGATTTCATGTAGACCTGAACACGGTTCAATTCAAACCGTGAAACCGAACCGAAATTTATCCATTTCGGTACCAAACCAAACCAGAACCGGACGGTTGGTTCCGAGAACCGGAACCGAAACCGGTCCAAATCGGTTCGGTTCCGGTTTGCAAATATGTGGAACCGAACTGGAACCGACGGTTCTGGTTCATCAATTCCCCGTTTCGCTTGCGTGGAGTGTGGCCGATTTGAATCAAGGGGTACGGGCTAACCTCCACTAGCCGGTGTCCTCTTGGCCAGTTGTCCCACACCCCCCTTTTTTACACTCTCCCCAATCCATTGGCAAGTTGTCCCCCAAAATTTTGTTTAATTTTCATATCCTTTTCACCACAACCGAACCGAAAATAGAACTGGACTCGAATAGGAACTGGAACCGACCTAGAAATGGAACCAGAACCGAACCGCTTCGAAATCGGTTCAGTTCCGATTCATAGTTCTGTTGAAACCAAAACCAGTGGTTTGGAACCAGCACTGAACCGCAGTCACCACTAATTTCAAGCCTTCCTTATATAATAGTTCGTTGGCAAAAGTCCTGTGTGTAGTAATCTCTATTAGATTTCAATTGAAAGAGCTGGGGTTCCAAAGGAACTCCGAAGTTAAGTGTTTGGGGATGAGAGCAGTACCAGGATGGGTGACCTCCTGGGAAGTTCTCGTGTTTCCGCGACCCATGTGCCCTCTCTCTCTCTCTCTGAGGTCGAGTGTTGTTAAAAAAAGAAATATACCTGATTCCTATGAATAAAAAAAGATCTATAGCAAAAATATTGCCCGGTTGAGTGGATATTTCAGAGAGTATTGTCAGTTGCACTGCATAATATTATGATTTCACCACATTTTTATTAACAAGTTTGTTATTACAAACAAAATTACTTTTTACCCATCAGTTATACACTGCTACCAATGGGAGATGGACATACCGAGCGACAGTTTCTTGCTCTGTTCTGGTTTCGTTCCTACGCAGCAGAGTGCTGCTGCTGCTTCAGAAGCAAATCACTCGAGCGGAAGTGCAAGTAAAAGACATGGAAATCACTTGAGCAAACAATCAAATCACTCTCATGGGTAAAAAAAGCAAAATCACTCTACGGCCTGAAGCTATTGGAGTGATTTCATGCAGAGCACTTGCTTGGAAGCAAAGCACTCGGTCGCAGCATTTGTTAGAAGTGGAAATAAAAGCCATGGAAATTAGTCGAGCAAACGAGCAAATCACTATATTGAGGCGGAGCTAGAAGCCCACGAGGGCTTCCACTCTCTTGTGCCCAGAAAGGCTAGAGTAGGGATGGTAAATGGGTCGGGTCGGGTGACCCGAATAGGGGTGAACCCGAGCCCGAACCGGTTTTAATATGGGTCAAGGTTCGGGAACACGGATCTGACCACGTACCCGACACGGTTTATCGTACGGGTCGGGTTCGAGTCGGATGTGGCTTGGGAATAACAAAATTTAATAAAACAAACTGCGACAAGCAAGGCTCGAGCGCGGAACCTCTCACAGAGAGGTGTAAAGTTGATACCACCAAGCCAATTGATGCATACAAAATTCTTCTCTTTAATTTATTTATACCATTTCGTTGAAACCTATTATTTTAAAGTTTGAAAAATAAATTATGGCAATTGCTTCAAACGGAAATCGCCAACATGGACAACCCAGACAACCCAGACAAAGTGTGTTAACCAACACTCCCACTCCCAAAATGTAGTTCGAAAAGGGAAGTCTATAATTATATATATATAGACAACCCAGCCCATCCCTTATTGAGGCCCGAGAGTTAGGTGCATTAAAACCGATCCCCTGTATTACAATCTGACTATGGGCCTAAACAGTCGCTTTAAGTGTGACTTGGACTCGGCAACGAGGCCATTTAAATTGCATCAAATTGGGCCATTTTGATTGACCTCGTTCTTTTCTGTTGGCAGTGTCCATATTAGATTGGGCCAATTTTTATGTCTCTATTCGATGGGGGTAGCTCGTTAGTTGTTGTCTCTTTTATAAGGGACGATACTATCGTCTAAAAAAGTGATTCTTTTTAATTAAAAGAACAGGAAATACTTGTAGCTTCGCTAACAAAGAAGAACACAAAGGTAAAGAAAGACATTCCAATAAGATAGTAAGACACAGCTACTGATAACATTGAGAAGATAAGAGAAAAGGAGACGAGCATACGCCAGCGCAATGCATAATTTATCAATAGACTAGTCATAACTCGTGTCCGGAGGGCACGGAGGCAGTCGTCGCCTGGGCGCAAATGCAGGGATAAGCGGTCGGCAAATTGGACAAAGCGTGGGTGTCTGTGAGAGAGGAGGGTCGGGGACAAAAAGAGGAAAAACAGGGACTAAAACGCAAAAAAAATCACCAAAAACCCAACCCAACACCCATGTGGCGTCCCAGTCAGCAACCAAAAATATGACTGGGACAAAACTGTCACGTGGGACAAAAAATGCCACGTATGACAAACTTCATAAATTGTATAATAGATATTATCACAACATAAGATACAACTATTACAAAAAATTTAATAAAAGATGTGAAATACTTCGATTTGCAATCACAGTTGATGATGTGTGATTTATGCCCGATGATGAAATAGACAATGATCCCATCTGTTCCATCGTAGCACATGCTACACCAAAGGATTAGAAAAGATCGAAATGGTTTCTGATCTTGAACCCTTCGAAACTCAAGTCTGCCTGGAAGTAAAAACCTTCATGTATATATGCAATAGAAAACTAAATTTTTTATATTGCATTTAAAGCTTCATTTGCATGTGGCCAAAAATCATTTATAAGACTTTCCTTGAGTACTTTATTAAATTGCATTTGTTGGGGTTTGAGGCCAACTGTTAGGCTCCTATGTCCACTTAATCAGAATTCACAAGAATCATTCAATCAGCAAACAAAGCTCATGATTTTCTCTACAAACCCCACAACACAAACAATATATGAAAAGCAAACACAAAATAAAAGAAAAGCACAAAGGGCCGGCTCACGTACAAATAGGGCCAAAAGCGGAACAGAATGGGATGTCCTAAGTATTAAACCAAATTTTTTAATGAAGCCTTTATATAACTAAAATAAGAAAGGATAAAACTCCTCCCAAACCAAGCGTGTTACAAGGTTAAAATACAGGAAATAAAGATCCTGTTTTTCAAATCAAATGCATCTATGACAGCACATGTCATTATGAAAATTACGCTCCCGAAGATGGATGATATTACCCCCTTATATTTATATTAACCTAAAAAATATTACAAAACAAAGTGAGAAACAACTCTCCTCCTTCAAGTAATTTGAACATCTTTCTAGTTTTTGAGAAACAAAGTTTTTTTATCTAAGGTTTATATTTAAGATTTTCGAGTTTATCTCTTTCAATAGAAAACATACTCAACCCATTTAAACTATCTTGAGTCATGGTTGATCTTAAATATGTTTTTAGTATTTTCAACTTGGAAAAACTTCTTCCTACCGAAACAACTATTACTGGGAATGTTAATAGCATCATATATGCAATGCTTGTATTAAAAAAAGAATCTGTCGCAGTAACATAATCTAAAATCAAAATTGGAGCATTAATGTCTGTAGATAAAACTTCTTTTAGGACTTTAGCTATAAAAAAAGATCAGACCTATCAATATCAGAATGCATGATGTCTTTTAAAAAAATTCAAGATCTATGCAATGCTTTTCACAGTACGTTCATTTGAAAAAATTTCTAAATAAAAAAACCTAAATATCTTTTTATAGTCCACAAATTGTTCAAACTTTATTTTAATTGAAGCAATAACTTGATCTACTTTATATAGGAAAAACTCAATTCGAAAAGATTCTTCAATTGAAAGTCTAACCTCATCTTCATTATTCTCATCGAACCTTTTCTTTCTATGAATCACATATTTCTCACGAAACTTAGGTTCAACATCAAATTCTTTTGCAATTCCTTTTGTAGCATTCATGGCAGACTCAAACTCATCTATTTATATTTTTCAAAGTAAAAAATAAGGCTTTTTAATTGATCTATAGCAATGTCAAGATGCATATCTTTAGATTGTATCATATTACTCACTAAATTCATTGCAAACAATATATTATACCAAATATTCATGGACAATAAAAACTTAAAGTTCTCGATGTCATATTTGGCTAAAGAGTTTGCTTCATTTTTTTATTTTTGCATCATCACTAACATTTGCTAATTCAAGTATATCATCCCTTATATTCAGAGCTTGAAATTTTATGCCATTTACACTTTCCAATTAACTTTCCCAACGAGTATTAGATTGTTATTTGATAGCAAACCTAGGCACATGATGTTGCAAGACCTTCCATCTTTTTGTAGAAGAAGAATACAAACAATATATACGTTGCACCACACCAAAATAAGATAAAGCTCTAGCACATGAATTAGCCACATCATATAGCATAAGATTAAGATTGTGACAACCACACTGTGTATAAAATTCTCTAGGATTTATATCTAAAGCCTCTTTTGCATGCATTAGTGTTTTTCTTTCATGTTAGATCCATTGTCATATCCTTGCCCTCTTATGTCACTTACATCAAGATTATGCATTTCTAAAGAACCTATAAGTACATCAAATGGACCTTTTCCAGATGTATCATCCACTTTTAAAAATTCTAAAATGTACTCCTCAATTTTGTTTAGACTTATCAAAGAAATCACACATCTTACGATGAGAGTTAATTGTTCTTGATGGCTAGCATCGGGAGTGCAATCAAGTATTATAAAACATATCTTGCTTGTTCCAATTTTTCGATTATTACTCATTTAACTTTAAAAGCTAACAAGTCTATCAATTCATTTTGTATGTCATGACTCAAATAATGATTATGAACTTCAACATGTTGTATTCGTCTAACGTGTTCATGCATTACAGGATCAAATTTCCCATTATTATGTTAATAGATCTTCTCATTTGTCTCATGAAATACAAGGTTAGATTTAAAAATATGTTTAACCATAGAAATAATACTCAATAACAATTTTTTCCAGTGCTTCTTTTCTTTGTTTAATATTTTCTTGAATGTTTTTGTCAATTATCACATTCTTCTTAAATATTTTCTATACATCAATCCACTTACTCAAGCTAGTTATATTTTGTGAATTGTTTAATGAATTTTGAGCTTAGCACTAAGGTTTCTCCAATCTTTTGTTCCTTCATTCACAAGTTGGTTAGTACATATTTTTGAACTAAACAACTTGCAACAAAAACAATATACTCTATCATTTACTTAAAGTTCGCCATTGTTTATCCTATGTTTCCCCATTTGTTAATTTTCTGGTGAAAAAATTGGTACAGAAGTGTCTATTAAGATCATCAAGTGGAAAATTTGAATTGCACTCTCGAATTGGACCTCTTTCTAATAATGTATCTCTAAAATTCACATCAATAATTTTCAAATGACCAGGGTCATAACTATCTTCATTAGTCATCCTGTCTTCTTTTGGGTTCTCTTTTGTTTCCCAATTAACCGTGAAGTATTTTCTATTGTTTTTATATGATCATCATCAACCATAATATCTTCTACAGTATCTACTACTTCTTTCTCAACTGCTACTTCTTCTCTTGAACTAGATGTTTTATTTTGCTTATTAAAAATAAACTTATCAAGAGCTCCCTTTTGAGATTGAATTAATTTTTCAAGTCTTTTCTTTAGTTTTTTATACCGACTTGAAATTTTCCAGTGGACATTGTTTAAACAACAACACAACAAATAGAAAATAAAATAATCAATGGTGCACAAAGATCAATATTCAAAGAAATTAGTTTAGAAAGATACGACCTGAGATATTAGAATGAGGCCTAGAAAAAAAACCATAGAAACAAACCCCGTGGTCGAAATTAGGGCCCATGCAAGTGATCGAACAAGCAATAAATTTACCTCAATCTACAAAGCAAATAGTGTGATTAGTATCAAAGATTCAAATTTTATAGTAATTATCCTCTAAACACATGCCTTGCCTCAAAAATCAGAATAAATACTCATGACAATACTCTCGAATAATTTTACACATATAAAATTTGTTTTGATGTTTTTACATGAGTTTTAAAAAAATATCCATGACAAAGGGAGATCAACAATCTGATTCTTTTGTTGGGTTACAGCAAAACTGTTTTTGTGTTAATTTCCTCTTTCCTTAAACTCTAATGGCATCTTTGGCTGTAACTTATCTTTATGAAAGTTGCATCTGCTACAATTATGCAGGAATATTTTTTTCGAATTCCTTATGGATTGTCACATATTTCTCAAAGCCTATTGTAGAAACCACGCACCAATAATAATCCAATGAGAAACATCTCTAATATAAACCACAAGTGGAATCTGTTATGAGCCATTTGTCTAATAACTAGTGGAAACAGGTAATGTACTTATAGTTGATCACTAATCGAGAAACGTTAAACACTTGGATCTAACAAATCGAGAAACGTTATTGTCTATATATTTCCTTCTAATTGGAACCATAGAAACTTTATTTGTGCTAGAATCTTCATGGATACAGGGGGTCAAAACATGACTATAATGCAAACTGGTTTGCAAAGAAAAGAATCAATAAAAGTCCTTAATTTTCTTCTGGGGCAAAAGAGAGAGCAACGTCGATTGCAAGGCGACGCCGGTGCCAATTCCCACATGTGACAGGTCAAAGATTCAAAACCACAAACGACTAGGTGACGAGCGAGTGTATCTGAGAGAGAGAGAGAGAGGTGTGATGCACCCGAAACCTACACCTAGATTCCACCCGGCGGTGTCACGATTGCCAGGCGTGGTACGGCCCCTAGGTGTCAATTCCGGGCTCTACCGCAAGCGGACGGTGTCAAATTATAGTATAAAAGATATCGAATCCCACAGGGATGGTGACAGTGTAATTGGGTTCTCAGCTTACTTTTATATGTCGAAGTGAGATAGCTATCGGGTTGAGGGAGTTGTTTGGGTATCGTTGTTGATTTAATAATAAAAAGGATTAGGGCGTTAGGGATCACCGCTAAAATCGTCGGAGATCGACGTTGGAATAGAATCCTTATGTTGCATTAGGGTTAGGAGATTAATCTCCCAATTCGTACCACTCTCATCGGTTAGAATTGCGAGGTATTTCGGTGGCTCTCGTTGACGCAATGGCGGTAGCCATCAACGTAGCGATATAGTTCATCGATGGATCCCCTCAAGGCACGAGCCGGGCATGGTCACGAGCCTTGGTTGGATCCGTCGATTTCCCTATTCGAATCCTAAGGATACCCCTTAAGCACATCAATTCCACAGACCATGTGCATGATCTCAGTACGGGTTATCCTAGGGATTCGGTAGGATCAACCAAAATACTTCCATTTTATCCCCAATTCAACCTAGGGATCCGGATCTACATCTCCCCCTAGGGTCTTAGGGCTAACCCATCAACTCTAGAAAAGACTACTCACTCATGACGTTATTGACGAATAAAAATACAATTTTTAGGAGAGAAAACATCATGGCGATTTGATAGAATGAAAATCGAGAAACTTACAGCGAGAAATGAAGAAAACTAGCGAGCAGTAGATCCATAGAAGAATCAAAGATTCCAATACGCAGATCGCAAACGAACACCAAAATAATAATCCAATAATCTTCCAAAAATCGTTCTAGATCTAACAAGTATTTCTAATCCCTAATCTCCTCTCCAAATTTGATTCAAAAAACTAAGAAATGAATCGTTGTCCCAACACTGTCGCAGCTCCCAGACGTCACTACCCCAAAACGCGCAACAGCCGCTCCCAAAATCTTTCCAAAAATGGCCTTCAGCATCGTCGACTGAGTGGGTAACTCGATCGAGCAGTGTGTTGCTCGGTCGTCCGCTCGGTCCGAGCAGAAGTACTGCTCGACCGAGCGTGACAGTAAATTGCGCTCCTCCAAAATCTTTACTATGCCTGCACGGGCTGAGTCAGCTCTACTCGGCCCGAGAAGACAGCTGACTCGGTCGCTGAAGAAGCTGCTCGGGCCATGCAAGGATTAGTCGGGCTTCGGAATGAAAGGCTGGTCGACCGAGCACTATGAGTGCTCGGTCCGAGCAGGCTGCGTGTCTGCTCCGTTGTTCTTCTTTGCATCTGCTCGACCGAGCAGCTGCTCTGCTCGGTCGAGTCACCTGGGAAACTCTCTCCTGCAGCATCTGAAGCTCCTCCTCTCATCTTGCTCTCTCCTCCACTCCTCCCATGGCTTCCAAAACATGGCAAACTCCTATAGATCTTCACCAACGAGCTTACGGACGTGTCAGATGTGTCCATACCCAGATCGGGTCCCAAATCGCTCCAAAATCCCTGAAAACTTATAAAACACTACGAAACTTGAATATAACGTTAGAAATGCGATATCGTAGGAAAATATGGGATTTGGATGCGAAAATGGCATGGAATGCGATGTCATGATGCTATGAAAAAGGTGTAAAATATGGACACATCAAAATCCCCCAAGTTTACCTCTTACTCGTCCTCGAGGAAGATGAATACTAAGTACGCCAGGAGAAAAACAAAAAGAAATAACGAATAAAAATGAGAATAAAAGAGAATGGAAATAGATGGAGGGTGTTAAGGTTGTTCGGTCAGATCTCAGGCCTAAGCAGTATATCACGATGCTCTGAATAGTAAAAATACATACTAATGGTACTTTCAAGCTTTACAGATCATATGCCTAGTATGCAATACAGACAGAAGATATGGATTACTGAAATAATGTTATCAACTCATATCAATCTCATGCAGTCCATATAGTCTAGTATAAAAGGAGTTGGCAATGCACTTTTCAATCACAGATACACATGGAGCATATAGAAATCACACAGCATGCAATAGAGAATAGAAAGGATCATGCTATTCAATTATTCATTTCGAGTCAGGAAAAATCTCTAAAAACTAAAGTGTTTCGTAAAGTTTAAGTATTATCAAATCTCCCCGTTATGCACTGTCTCCACCCTAATGTCACACTCACTTATGTGATCAGTTGGTTCACCCCCCAAGCTTAGCTTGAGGCATCGCAATCTAGGAATAGTATATGTAATATTTCATCTTTTTTCCAGTATAAGTGATAGCTTCTAATGAAAGTATTAAAACGATTTTATTCCTTTATTTTATTTCTTTCTTTTTTTTCTTTTACATATATATACACACACACATTTTTTTCTCTTTTTTTCATTTGGGATTTTTGGGAAGTGAGATACGGTGAGGGTAGCTGTAGGGGTGGAACCAACTGATATGAAGAGAACTATAGAGATATGTGGAGAAAGAAAATAATGGATCTCTTGGTTCACTCATAAGAGGTGCACAACGGTTTAATAAGATAATACTCTAACTAAACGTATAACTAGTATGGATATTTTCATTCATCTAGATGAACACTGAAAAAGCATGCAGTAATAGGCACAATGATGTCAAGCATGCAAACAGAAGTGAATAAGATATAAAGCAGATGCTCCAAGTGTTCTAGTGATGCGTGAACCTAGGTGCATTACCCAACATAGCGCATACTAGATACTAATTCATGCATTTGATTTTCAATTCATTTCAAGCATTAAATCAGCTAGATCAGCAAAAGAATATGCACGCACATAGAAAGTAAAACTGAAACTACCCTAATAGCATGTCATCAGAAAGTAAGCATCGTGAATAACTACTAGGGCTACGAGGGATGTCATCATGCAGAACATCCTTAGCATAAATAGAAAAATGGTGGAGAAGATAAGAAAATGAAAAGAGGGATGCATGCATGGCAAGAAACAGAAAACATGATGCAAAATGAGAAAAAAAAGATAAAGAAGTGAAAAAGTGGTGGACAAGTAAAATAAAAACGGAAATAGGGAAGAAGATGTAAAAGAAAAAAAGAAAAGTAAAGCGATAACGCTCATCCCCCAAGCTAAACCCAGCAGTGTCGTCACTGCTGAGAAAACACTAGTAGGCAGGAGATGAAGCTAAATAGGGTGGGTGCGTGGGGGAATATAAAATAAAAACTGTGCAAAAAGAAAGTAAAAACATGATATGATGCGATGATGAAGAAAAATGATGCATGCATGGGTCCTCCCCCAAGCTATCTAATATCAGGGCCCCGAACAGATAGATGGACACAGTAAAATATGAGGGAGCAAAAACCGGTAGGGTAAACATCAAGCAGAGGCACCACCTTCTAGAGGGTGATGGGTCCCTCTACTGTGGACCAGCAGATGTGGGTGGGACATATACAACAAGAGCAGTAGTAAAATCGACTGCTGTAACTGACTCAGGTGGGGAAGAAGTAGGCTTTGCAGAAGCCTGAGAAAGTAGGGCACTGAGTGGTGCAGTGGAAGTCAGAGTGGCTGGCCGGGGTGGTGGGGTGATGGGTGTAGTGCTGGTGGGTGTAGTAGTAGTGGGGATGATAGTGGTAGTGCTAGTGGTGGGGGTGGAGGTGGTGGTAATAAGTGCGGTAGTGGTGGGGATGGTGGTGGTGATAGGTGCGGTGGTGGTGAGGCGAGTGCGACGTGTGGGGCGGGAAGAGGAGGCGCCAGTAGTCGGCCTCTTCCCACGAATGGGAGGGGTGGTGGCTCCTCGCTGCGGACCATCGTGGCGATGGCAATATGATGCGTCGGTAAAGAAATAAAAAGAGGAAAGAGTGTACCGACTCAACTAGCGATGCGAATACGAAGATCTCTCCCAAGCTAGTCCCGGTAATGGCTGTCGACGTAGGTAAACAGTACCTGAAATAGAAACAATAGAAACGTCAGTCTGTAGAATGTCAAAAATAGGGGAGTAGGTGATTTGGGGTTGCTCGACCGAGCAGTTCTACTGCTCGGTCTGAGCTGTGCTACTCGATGGGAAATTCATGACCGAGCATTATTGCTCGATCAGTTGAGCGGATGGCGTCGAGAAGTGGCTGGCTGCTCGATCGAGCACCGTGGGTGCTCGATCGAGCAGGGGGAGCGGCCTAGGGCACCGGCGATCGGACAGTTGGGGGGGCTTTGTGCGATGAGATGAGAGAGGGGGGTAGGCAGAGGGGGATGGGTGCTGAGGCATCCGGGGGGGGCTTTGGGGTGGGTGGTTGGGCGGTGCCGTCGGCGACGGTGGCGCCGTCGGCGGCCGTCGTCGATTGGGAAAGAGGGAAAGGGGGAAACAGGAGGGGGAGAGAGAGAGAGAGAGAGAGAGAGAGAGAGAGAGAGAGAGAGAGAGAGAGAGAGAGAGAGAGAGAGAGAGAGAGAGAGAGGCGGAGAGATAGAGAGAGGGAAACTAACCGGAGGTAGAGCGGCGATGAATAGGCGGCATGGAAGCGACGCGGGAGGAGGATGACAATGATTAGGGGGGTCGAGTAGGGGGTGAGGGAGTGCTCGTGCAGTAGATTAGACTTAGGGTAAAAAAATTTTAGAGTTCAGGATGAAAATTGAAATGAGTTGGGTTAAAAACCCAACTCGTTTGGTGGTGGAGCCCATGAAGTATCGGATAGACCGACTCGATCGAGTCAGACACGAAAACTAAATAGTTTAGAGACTCCCTCATATGCTTGACCGAGCAGTATGCTGCTCGGGCGAGCAGATCATCACTCGGACCGAGCAGGATGTGCTCGGGCCGTGTAGACAGAACATCATTTTCTCCACATTTTCAAGAGCCTGTCATACTCGACCGAGCAGTAGGCTGCTCGATCAAGTCGCCGTCTGCTTGGACCGAGCCAACGCTGCTCAGGCAGTGTAGGCAGAGTGATGATTTTGTTCTTTCTCCTCGTTCCTGCGCTGCTCGACCGAGCAGTGTAGCTGCTCGGTCGAGTCGCCTGTGTCTCCTTTTTGCTCCTTTTTCTTTTGTTTTCTCCTCAAATCTGGTGCTCTCCTCCAGCTTCTTTCAGTTTAAAATGTCGATTTGTATGTCCCCTCATGTTCAACCTATAAAGAGGAAGAACTTATCAAATGTTTATGGTTTTGTAGTTTTACGGGAAATAAACAATGTTTTTGTTTGGTTTTCTCAAATAGGTAGCCTAAAAACAAGAAATTTGAAAAAGATAGTCCAAGATACAAGAAATTGGGTTGCCTCCCAATAAGCGCTCGTTTTAGTCATGAGCTAGACTCCCTTTGATTTATCAATTGTCGTTTGGTGCACGTGGAATTTGTGTAGAGTTATTAGAAAGTAGAGTAAGCTGGCATGATAGTTGAAGCACAGAATAGAAAGAAAACAAATTGAGGAACATGACGTGTAACAAAACATCTCCCCCAAGTAACAAAGAATTAAAGAAGACCTAAACATTGGGATGAGCCTGTTACACATACTGATATATGTAGGCAGCACATGCACATATCATGGAACACCGGTTGACTAGCTGTTCATAGTTTTGCTTAGAAATGTTAAATTTGAACTTTGATACGTAAACACCAGACACTGAATTAAGATTGAATCATGTGATTGGAAATTTCCACACAGTATTCGGTGAAACAAGCAGTATGCCAGAATAACATCTGATGGGAGCAAAATTTAATAACATTGTAACACTAGAGGCATACAAGTCTGTGACTTCATATAGCTAATAATATCACCTACCCATACATATGGTATCAAAAGTGATATAAGATAGGAAATTTTAATATGAAAGGAACACATTTCGTCTAAAAATGACAAATCCATGAACTACATATGAAAACATAATTACGTGTCAACCAAGGGTTAATTAGCAACATATGGCCTCTATACAAAGAACGAAGGAAGTAAATGTAGTATCATAACAAAAAGTGTACGAAACATGTACTAAATTAGAAATTGCAAGCTTAGTCTTTTCCAGACAATAGAAAAGGAAACAATTACTCGATCTCGATCAAACTTGGCCTAACAATTCACAAGGTTGCCCCAGGAAATGAGTGTTATATATTTTCCTTAATGCATTGAATCTCAAAATTTCACACTGCATTTCTTGGTAGAGTTCCAATACTTATGAACATATGTATAAGCACATGAGAGTGCCACACTACTGTCAAGGCTTAAACTAAAAGAAAACAAATCATGCATACAATAACACCAAGAAAATTACTAAATCGCACGCAGAGCATACAGTTGTCATGAGATGATGCCATGATTTTTCTAGCATATTTTACAATGTATTCAACAATTACATTGTGTATTGACGCATGCAAGAGTCATACTTCAGTATAGAGGCCTGAGTACATTGGTGCATATATAGACAACAGGAAATTCCATTAGGATTAAAGTTGCATGCCAGATATTCTAACATTAGGATCGATCCCTTTTTAAAATTTCCACTTGGATCAACCCCTAAACACAAGAAATCCAAAAACATGTGTGAATGAAAATATTACCATGCATATAGCAAACCACATGAATTTCCCTGTACTAAAAAAAATCGAATCAAAATAATGTTTATTATTCAATTCAGGAGATAAGAAACACCATCAGCTCATATCTGTCTGATAGGCATCCCAATTATTAGCAAGCAATAGCTAAAAGATCATGTCTATTTTTATCGCAAATGAAAAAAAAATGGAGAAAAGCTGCATGACATTCAATTGCAACATATTTTCATATTAGATTTTTAAAAAAATACTTATGGAAACAGGCTTGAAAAGAAATCATCAAGATATAGGATTAACTAGAAGATATATTGAAATCTCACAAATCAACTAAGTCTAGTTATATTATAAATTCATACAGGAATTTACGATAAAGCCCCTAAAAGTTATGGTATTTAGCTCTAGGATCATGTTAATTCATTGATTTATTAAGATATTTTGGATCATGAAATTGGCAATTTGTACCTAACCAAGATTTACCACAAAAGGCATTAAAATGTCAAATAATCTTAAAAATACATCAGAAAAATGAAGCTACATAAAATTAAATAGAACATCAGTCAAATTATCTATCACATATGGGAAGAACAAGAGGATGAAATAATAACCAAAAATTCTTAACTCCCAAATGTAATCTTATTCAAAAGTTAAATAGAACATAAATTAATAAGATTATACTAGATGAAATTTATGTGCCTTTTGGCATTCTTCCTTGTTGTGGAACATGTCCCAGGTCCAATGCATGCTTTCAACAGAGACATTTTGTTTATATCCACTATTACATGCTAACACATAGATCACGATGACTTATTGCATCCACAACAATATATTGTAAATCTATCCTTAGACATCTGAAACTAGTTTTAGGGAAGCTTCATCAAGATGGCTGGAGTTGGTCTTAATACTCAATGAAGAACATCCATAGCCATTATCCACCCAAAATCTGATTTTTTCAATATTAAGGGAAAATTTTTGATAGAAATTATTAATTAAACTAAATGTTGCAAGAATACATGCACATATTTACAAGAACATAATAATCCTATTATCATAATAATTTGCAAGAAATTACACAGAAATCCAAAAAACTAGATCAGTTCATGTAAAAATTTATTGTGCTTAAAATTGTGTTAATCGATGCTTACCACAACCTCCGTAGCAATTGATCAGCAGGAATTCACTGAGGTCGACAGGGATCGATCACACGAAGAGAGACGGAGAGCTCGAGGGCCTTAGATCGATCGATCGATCGCTAGGGTTTAGATCAATCGATCCTTTCTGTCTTTCTTCCCTCTCGATCGCTAGGGTTTAGATCGATTGATCGGCTTCGTAGAGGACGGAGAGATATTGAAAAGAATGTGCATGGAGGTCTGTCTTTGGGACGAGCGCGAGGACGGAGAGATATTGAAAAGAATTCGCAGAGGACGGAGAGACAAAAATCTTGAATAGCTCGAGGAAGGAGATATATGGTTTAGATCGATCGCTTAGCTGCGATGGTGAGCACAAGTGTCACGCCCCGCTTCCCAAAAACGTGGAGGCGAAGCGTGAGAAGGTCCGCTCAGACTTGAAGGTGCAAAGCCGCAAGTCCGATAAGCGTCAATATTACGAAGTAGCAGGTCCCTGTAATGTGACTCGAAACAACAATAACAATAATAGAGAAGATGCAAATAATTAAAAATTATTCAACTCAGAGTCCAGAAATAGTTCAACAACCAGAAATGCCACCAGGAAAACAAAAGAGTCCAAAAGAAATGGCCTAGCATGGCCAACAAAGGAAACTAACAACAACGGTGCTACTCACCGACAACATCACAACCAACAAAAGAAGAACGAAGGAGCACTAGGACTGGTCACCGGTGTCCTCGTACTCGACGTCAGCAACGGAGTCGGGCACGAACTCCATGAACTCGTCGCCCTCAACTGCAACCTCCGGCTCAGCAACTAACATGCGTCACCCAAAGAGAAGGGGCACATGTCAACAAGTCTACAAGACTTGTGCATGGAAACTAAAGGAAAGTGATAACAACCTAACAGTTCTGAAGTAAAGTATGACATGACATGTTATGCAAATAGAACAACAGCAGTTTATGTTATAGCATGGTTATAGCATGGCAAGTAACATGGCAAGGCAAGTAAACAATTACATGGCAAGTACAAGAATTTGTAAGCACGTCGTGCACAGAGATTCCGCCCTTTGGCTAGAGTGGCTGTACGGGCCAACTCTTACGCTCAAGTGACCGTTTATCCCTACCCCTCCACGTGTGTCGAGCCAGTGCATTACCCCCGAACGCGTAATGCTCGCTTCTGGATCACGAGCCA
The DNA here is from genome assembly GCA_030789695.1 of Scilla litardierei. Classification (NCBI taxonomy): domain Eukaryota; kingdom Viridiplantae; phylum Streptophyta; class Magnoliopsida; order Asparagales; family Asparagaceae; genus Scilla; species Scilla litardierei. The sequence continues at coordinate 87,724,984 of CM061139.1, forward strand.
GGAAGTGTTTTTAACACGTATGGCATAGGGTTATGCCCGCATAACGGGTGCCTAGCCGGTAACACGGAAACACGGATTTGTACAAGGATTTGTAGCGTGTGCTACGATGCAATATGCGACATGATAAGTATAATGTATGCACATGACATTTTAATTGAAATGAAATTTGCGTACCGTTAAGGAAAAGTAAACATGACAGGCAATTGTATGGAATGGCATGACAAGTGAAATTCTAGCTTCGTTGTCAAGCTAGAATTGAATTTGCGCCTAGACCGCTATCATTTCACGGTCTAGTCTCTTTCACGTTAAAACAAGGTAATGGCCTAAAAGCATGGCCTAAAGCAAGGTTGGCAAGTTTCACTTGCCTGGCACCGAAATTGTTGATCGACGTGAGTCACGAGATCGGTATCCTACGGGAATTGGGTTCGCTGTTATGGCAAAATAAAATATTAGATTTAGGGTTCAAAACCGATTTGTATTGGAAACCTACGTCGTCTAATAATCCATTTTTAATTAGGGTTTCTAATCTACAGTGAGGGTTATGAGGATTAAAGGATAGATCTACTAACCGTAAGAGTAGCGAGCAAATGACGCCAAAACAGATCTAGCTTCAGCGACGGAAGAACGATCCCGGAAAGCTACGGCTGAAATTCGAGATCCGGCGGCCTAGAGAAGGTGGCCGGCGCAAGAACGGCGGGAGGGAAGCTTCGAGGAGGAAGGAAATGACTTGAGGGAAGTTGGGGGTGATTTGGAGAAGATATTGGCTCAGAAAGAATGAAGGAAGAATGAAAGAATCGAAGGGATTAAATAGAAAACGAAACGGCGGCTGCAACTTAACCTAGGTTTACTGGGCAGTTTAGTCGGTCAGAGAAGGGTGGTCGACCGACTAGTTTAGGATCTAGTCGGTCGGTCGTCTAACTTAGACCGACTAAAAGCCAAACCGTGAACAAGGTTGGTACAGGTAGACAGATTTAGTCGGTCTGCGAAGGCCCGTTGACCGACTAGTTTAGAATCTAGTCGGTCATTGATCATTCATAGACCGACTAAGAGAGAATTTAGATGGATATTAAGCACTGAGAATTAGTCGGTCAACGAAGGAATATTAACCGACTAGTTTAAGAACTAGTCGGTAGGTAATTGTTCTTTGACCGACTAACCAAAAACAGTAACTTCGACAGCACAGTAGGACTCAGGATTAGTCGGTCTGAGTACAAGTCCTGACCACTAGTTTGGGAACTAGTCGGTCGAAGAATGAGCTTAGACCGACTAAACGTAAACAGTAACTAAGCTGAAATTTACTGTCAAGAACTAGCCGGTCTGAGAAGGATTGCTGACCGACTAGATTGAAATCTAGTCGGTTGGCTATCCTTCACGAACCGACTAAGATGCACCAAAAGTGCCGAAACGAAGCACGAAGCTTCGGGAAGATTTCTATGGTCTCTAGGATCACTCTAACTCTAAGATTAAGTTGTTTATGAAGTTAGACGTAAGGATTTCTAGCGGAAAAACACACAAGGAAGGCATCATCCAATATTATTCATATAAAATAGTCATTACAAAACCGGTCGTTACATCCTCCACACCTTAAGAAAAATTCCGCCCTCGGAATTTCCTAACACTCACATGTCAGGGAACAAAAGTGGGTAGCGTTCACGCATCTCATCTTCTCTCTCCCAAGTAGACTCTCCTGGCGAGCCGTGTCGCCACATCACCCTCTCTAGATCGACGATCTTGTTCCGAAGTGACTTCTGACGCCTGTCCAAAATCTGCACTGGCTGCTGGTCATACGTCAGATCAGGGCAAATGGTGATCTCCGAGAAATCTACAGCGTGAGATGGATCGCTGATGTACCGACGAAGCTGCGACACATGGAAGACATCGTGAACTCCTTCCAAAGATGGCGGCAAGGCTAAGCGGTAGGCTACCTCGCCAACTCTCTCCAGAATGTCAAACGGTCCAATGTATCTCGGGCTCAGCTTCCCTCGTTTCCCAAAGCGAATCACTCCACGATTCGGGGAAATCTTCAAGAACACATGGTCACCTGGCTGAAACTCCAACGGACGCCGTTTAGCATCAGCCCAATGCTTGAAACGGTCCTGAGCAATCCTCAGCCTCTCCCGTATGTTCCTGACAACATCAACAGCCTCCACGATCATCTCAGGTCTTAACAGCTCCCGATCTCCAATGTCATCCCAGCTCAGTGGCGATCGACATTTCTTCCCATATAGCACAGCAAAAGGTGCCATGCCAATACTCGCCTGGTAGCTGTTATTGTAGGCAAACTCCACGAGGTGGAGATGGTCCTCCCACAAACCCTTGAAGTCCAACATACACGCCCTCAGCATGTCCTCCAAGGTCTGGATCGTCCTCTCGGATTGGCCATCCGTCTGAGGATGGTACGCCGTACTGAAACTCAGACTCGTACCCAAACTCTTCTGCAGACTCTGCCAGAACTGAGATGTGAACCTCATGTCTCTGTCCGACACGATACTCACGGGGACTCTGTGAAGTCGTACGATCTCCTGCATGATTCACGTTACATCACTATCTAAACTAGGAAGACGGAAATTAAAACGGAGAGTAAAAGATTTACCTCCATATATCTCCTCGCTAGCGCTTCAGTAGACTGTCCAACTCGGAAAGGAATAAAGTGCGCGGATTTGGTCAACCGGTCTACGATCACCCAAATCGCGTCATTCTGCTTCGGACTCCGAGGTAGTCCAGTCACGAAGTCCATAGTGATGTGCTGTCACTTCCACTCCGGAATCGGAAGCGGTTGTAGCAACCCGGCCGTACGCTGATGCTCCGCCTTTACCTGCTGGCAAACCAAGCACTTGGCTACACTCCGAGCCACACTCCTCTTCATACCATGCCACCAAAAGTTCAAGCGGAGATCCTTGTACATCTTGGTCCCACCAGGATGCACAGAATACGGTGAACTGTGTGCCTCCGCCAACAGCTCCTCTCTGATGTCTCCCGCTGGCACACACAACCTGGCTCCAAATCTCAACGAGCCATCCTCATGAATCACGAAGTCAGTCCGCAGACCGGCTTCCACCAACTCCCGAATCTTCACCAACTTCGGGTCTCCAGCCTGTCCAGCCTTGATTCTATCCACAATTGTCGACTGTATCTGCATACACATCAACGAAGAGACCTCACCAGGCAGAACAATCTCAATACCGGACTCGCTAAAATTCTGCTGCAATCTCCACTGCGAAGTCAACATCGTCACCGCTGGAAGCCTACTCAACGCATCAGGAACCACATTCACCTTGCCAGGGTGATACTGCAAATCAATCTCGTAGTCCGTCATGAGCTCCAACCACCGACGTTGTCGCATGTTGAGCTCCTTCTGAGTGAAAATATACTTCAAGCTTTTGTGATCGGTGAATATCTTCACCTTCTCACTCAGCAGGAAGTGCCTCCAAATCTTCAGCGCAAACACGACAACAGCCAACTCCAAATCGTGCGTCGGGTAATTCTTCTCATGAGCCTTAAGCTGACGAGAAGCATACGCGACCACGTGCCCATGCTGATGCAATATGCAACCGAGACCCTTGCCAGAAGCATCGCAAAAGATCTCGAATCATCCACTCTGATCGGGCACAACAAGAACAAGGGCAGACGTCAACTTCTCCTTCAGAACACCAAAAGCTCCCTCGCAGTCATCGGTCCAAACAAAAGATACATCCTTCCGCGTCAATCTGGTCATCGGCTCAGAAATACGGGAAAAATCCCTGATGAATCACCGATAATATCCTGCAAGCCCCAGGAAACTCTGGATCTCAGACGCTGACTGCGGAACAGGCCACTCCCTGATAGCCTTAATCTTCTCGGGATCCACCGAAATACCATCTCCAGTCACCACATGCCCGAGAAAAGCCACTCTATCCAGCCAGAACTCGCACTTGGAATACTTCGCATACAAGCGATGCTTCCTCAAGATCTCCAATACCGTTCTCAAGTGCGACGCATGCTCCTCCTCTGACTTTGAGTAGATCAGAATGTCGTCAATGAAGATAATGACAAACTTATCTAGAAAGTCATAGAATATCAGATTCATCAGATTCATAAATACCGCGGGCGCATTGGTTACGCCGAAAGGCATAACCACGAACTCGTAGTGTCCATATTTCGTCCTGAATGCTGTCTTCGGAACATCCTCCTTCCTCACCTTCAGCTGGTGATAACCACTCCTCAGATCCAGCTTAGAGAATACACTCGATCCTCCCAGCTGATCAAAAATGTCATTAATGCGAGGGAATGGATATCGAATCTTGACGGTCACCGCATTCAACTCCCGGTAGTCCACACACATGCGATGCGAACCGTCCTTCTTCTTCACCAGCAAGACCGGTGCTCCCCATGGAGACACGCTAGGATTAATGTAACCCTTCTGAAGAAGTTCATCCAGCTGCTTCCGCAATTCCTCCAATTCTGCTGGTGCCATACGATACGGCGCTTTCGAAATAGGCTGCGCCCCCGGAATGAGATCAATCGAAAACTCGAGAGCTCGATCAGGTGGCAATCTAGAAATCTCCTCAGGGAAGACGTCGTCAAAGTCACGCACTACCGCATGCCGACACTGCTCCATCTGCATAGCAACAATCTCCACCGGCTTGGCCTGAAACCTGACCGGACCAAGCGAACTACTACCCCGGCTGAACTCGAACACCGGATGTCCAGGGATCTCGAACACCACCTTCTTCCTTCGACAATTGATCATGGCGTAGAAACTCACAAGCCAGTCCATCCCGAGAACGGCATCATAGTTGATGATGTCGTGGACAATAAAATCTGCATAGAGCTCATGTCCACAGACCACCAAAGGGCAAGAGTTGCAACCACGATGCACCGTGACCACGCCATTCCCTGTAACGATATCCTAACTCTTGGGAAGAGGGGAAGTCGACAAGGAATGCTTCTCCACGAAGCTCCGAGAAATAATGCACATCGATGCACCTGAGTCAAAGAGGACTCATGCATGGAATGTGCACACCAAAATCACACCTAACAGACAGTCTAACAATCAAATTCTATTCAAGCAGGCAAACATATGCAAGCAACCAACCATGATCGAATAGCTTAAAACTAACTAAGGAAAGAAACGTCTAGATTGAGGGTTACCAGCAATAACCTCATCCACCGCCTCGGTCTCAACAGCAGTCATCAGGAACGCCTGCCACCTCGGCTGAAAAGCCTGCTGAAAAGCCTGTGTCACGCCCCGCTTCCTAAAACAGCGGAGGCGAAGCGTGACTAGGCCCGCTTAGGCCAGAGCTAACGAGCCCTGACCCAATAAGCGTCTGTGTGGTACCAAGACGAAGGTACATGTCCCTGCATGTTAGTACAGAACAATAAAAGTACAAGAAGGATAGAACATCACATTTTATTCCAACATATCAAAAAGTACCAAGTCTCAAACGCCCGAAGGGCTACAACCACAGAAAAGTAAATCTAATGGTGCAAGCACCCAACCTAGACAAGGAAACAAAAGGTGCTACGCACCCAACTAAAAGTAATGAACGTCTCTGGAACTGCAACAGGAAGTCTCTAGCACTGATCCTCCTCAGGGTCGTACTCATGATCGATGCTCTTCGGCTCCACGTCAGCTGGCAAGTCAGTCTCCTCAACGTACTCTGGCTCAATCCCTGACGTACAGCACCAAAAGAAGGAGCTGTACATCAGGTAATGTCTACAAGGAAAGGTTAGACCAAACTTAAAGTGCACCAATTATTTAACAACGTTTTACTGGTTGATTAACATGCTGAGGTTTTAACAACAAAAGTACACGCAACAGGAAAGTAAACACGACAATTTGTGGTCGTAGCGAGTGCTACCGACCACGGGACTAGCCTACAGGTGTCAAGACAAGACAGAACACAGAAAGCCAGACAAGACAAGACAAGACATGAAAAGGGTTCTCGCCTGTTCGGTTCGAGGGGGATCAGATCCTCTTGCCGCTTGCACGCTCAACCCTACCCCAACACCCCAAGAATTGTGACAAGACAAGGGATCACTTGCTCTAGCTTAACAAGTGCCCTATTGCTCTCTGAGCTGTGTATCAATACATGGGATCACCTGCTCTAGCTTGACAGGTGCCCAATTGCCCATCGGGCTGTGAACTAGTACAAGGGATCACTCGCTCTGGCTTGGCGAGTGCCCTATTGCCCAGCGGGCTATGCAGACGGAACGGGACAAGACACGACAACAGGAGGGGTTGTACTAGGGTGTCCACAACTCACACATACGCATGTCAATCCTATGATGTCAAAAATTGTTGTTGTTGGACTCAGATTTCGTTGTCAAATCTGAGCCATCAGGGCGTCCCGGACGCTATCATTTCACGTCCGGTTCTCATGGTTCAAAATGTCTAATCTAGCAAGACTAAGGCCTAAGCATGGCCAGGAATGCAAGTGGTACACTTGCCTGCGATGGCGAGTGCGTCGTCTCTTTGGTACGTCTCGTCCAAACGTCTCGTCGACGGAAAAGCGTCTGAAAATCGTGACACGGCGACGGTGTCAGTTCATGATTCAGAATTCCTATTAGGGTTGTGTCTAGGTTATCGGGGCTAGCCTAATCATCAAAAATCACATTTTTAATGTATTTGACCTAATCGACGATCTATCCTATGTGTACATGCATAAAGTCCATTCGTCGATTTCTACGGTTTGCACAACGTTTTAAAGAGGGGCGGAAAGTAAATTTAATTTGATTAGGTTGCTGATTTTAATTAGGGTTTGATTATCTATTGTGTGGGTTTCTACGAATTTAGGGGACCAACCTGAAAATGACGATTGCACGAAGATCCGGCGTTAGATCTGGAAAGGTGGAAGCTTTGTGTCGTCCGGAAATTCCTAGGCCGCGAGTAGCGCGGCGAGGAATGTTGATTGTTGATGATGACGTCGGCCTCCGAAGGTGATGACAAAGGTCTTGGCGTCTCCCGGGTCGGCGTCTCTAGAACTGAGGTTGGGTCACCAAGATGGATCTTGGGAAAAGAAACGAGTAGGCAGTCGGAGATTGGCCGTGGGTCTCGGATCTGGGGAATATGAGATGATGGTCAGTTGTGGGGGGAGTTAGGGAGGAGAAAGAAAAACGGGAGAAAGAGAGAAGGAGAAAGGAGGAAGAAAATGAAGAGAAAAGAGGTCCTTGAAGAAGGTGGAGGGCGCACGGGAGGAGGAAAAAGCTTAGGGAGAGGAAAGCGAGGGATTGGGGAAGAAGATAACTGAAAACAATGAGAAGAAAAGAGAAACAACCGCGCGTTTAAATAAGAAAATGAAACGGCGGCTAGGTCAGAAATTAGGGTTTCGGGGTCAACTAGTCGGTCAGTGAAGGGCGGTTGACCGACTAGTTTGAGAACTAGTCGGTCGGTCGTCTAACTGTGACCGACTAGAAGGCAAACAGAGAACAGTGTCGGTACATGGTTGACAGATTTAGTCGGTCTGTGAAGGCTCTTCGACCGACTAGTTTGCAACCTAGTCGGTCGGCCAGTGTTCATTGACCGACTAAAGGGAGTAAGTGGTCGACATGAAGTTTTGAAAATTAGTCGGTCTGAGAAGAAAACTTAACCGGCTAGTTCGTCAACTAGTCGGTCGGTATTCGTTCTTAAACCGACTAATGATAAACAATAACTCGACTGCATGAAATGATCTCTAACTTAGTCAGTCTGTGAAGAAGTGTTGACCGACTAGTTCGACAACTAGTCGGTCGGTGGATGAACTTAGACCGACTAAGGGTAAACAGTAACTCAAGGGAAAAACCTAACAGAAACTAGTCGGTCCATGAAGAGTTTCTGACCGACTAGATTGACATCTAGTCGGTCGGTCCTTGTTCTTGAACCGACTAAAACGCACACCAAGTCTCCAAATGAAGCGCGAAGCTTCGGGATGGGTTCTAGGGACTTCTAAAATGGGTCTGGCTCCAAGACAAGAGCATCATGAAGCAAGCTTAGCTCCAGGTAGGGGAAAAACACGGAAAAGAAAAGAAAGAAGATGAACAAACACACACACATATATAAATAAATATCATCATACAAAAACCAGCCGTTACATCCTACCCACCTTAAGAAAATTCCGCCCTCGGAATTTCTATCAGAATAGGTGAGGGTAACGCTCTCTCATCTCATCCTCTCTCTCCCAAGTGGACTCTCCAGGTGATCCGTGACGCCACATCACTCTCACCAGGTCGACTACCTTGTTCCTCAACTGCTTCTGTCAACGGTCCAAAATCTGCATGGGCTGCTGGTCATAGGTCAGGTCCAGACGGACCGTGATCTCTGAGAAATCCACTATGTGTGATGGATCACTGACGTACCGACGTAACTGAGATACGTGAAAAACGTCGTGAACCCCCACCAAAGATGGTGGCAGAGCAAGGCGGTAGGCCACTGCTCCCACACGCTCCAGCACATCGAAAGGTCCAATGTACCTCGGACTCAGCTTCCCCTTCTTCCTGAATCGAATAATTCCGCGGTTCGGAGAAATCTTCAGGAAGACGTGGTCTCCAGGCTGAAACTCCAAAGGTCTCCTCTTGGCATCCGCCCAATGCTTGAAACGATCCTGCGCAACCCTGAGCTTCTCCCTGATGTCTCTCACGACATCCACAGCTTCTACTATCATCTCCAGACCCAACAACTCCCGATCTCCAACGTCATCCCAGCTCAGTGGCGATCGACATTTCCTCCCATATAAGGCAGTAAACGGCGCCATGCCAATGCTCTCCTGGTAGCTGTTGTTATAAGAAAACTCCACCAAATGGAGATGGTCCTCCCAAGATCTCTTCAAATCGAGCGTACAAGCTCGCAACATATCCTCTAGTATCTGAATAGTCCTCTCGGACTGGCCATCGGTCTGCGGGTGATACGCCGTGCTGAAACTCAGACTCGTACCCAAATGCTCCTGCAGACTTCTCCAGAACTGAGATGTGAACCTCGTATCTCTGTCAGACATGTTGCTCACGGGGACTCTGTGTAAGCTTACAATCTCCTCTAGATACTTCCTCGCCAAAGCTGCCGTAGACTGGCCCACTCAGAAAGGAATGAAATGCGCAGACTTAGTCAACCGATCAACGATCACCCAGACTGCGTCGTTCTGTTTCAGGGTCCGAGGTAAACCAGTCACGAAATCCATCGTAATATGTTGCCACTTTCACTCCGGAATAGGAAGAGGTTGCAGTAACCCAGCAGTACGATGGTGCTCAGCCTTCACCTGTTGGCATAACAAACACTTGGCAACGCTCCGTTCCACACTCCTCTTCATGCCAATCCACCAGTAATTCAGTCAAAGGTCCTTATACATCTTGGTACCACCAGGATGTATAGAATAAGGAGAGCTATGAGCCTCGCTCAAAAGCTCCTCCCGAACATCACCTGCAGGTACACAGAGTCTGCTGCCGTACCACAGCGAACCATCCTCATGAATCATAAACTCCACTCGCAGCCCAGCTTCAACCTGCCCCCGGATCCTCTGCAACTTCGGATCTCCTGCCTGTGCTGCCTTGATCCGATCCACGATCGTGGACTGAATCTGCAAATTCATGAACGAACGAACCACACCAGGTAGGACGACCTCCAAATCCATATCCTTCAGCTCCTACTAAATCCTCCAGTCAGCAGTATGCATCATAGCAGTAGGAAGTCTACTCAAGGCATCCGGCACTACGTTCACCTTCCCCGGATGATACTGCAGATCTATCTCATAGTCAGCCATGAGCTCCAGCCTCTGACACATGTTGAGCTCCTTCTGCATGAATATGTACTTCAAACTCTTGTGATCGGTGAAAATCTTCACGCTCTCACTCAGTAAGAAGTGCCTCCAAATCTTCAATGCAAAGATCACCGCTGCCAACTCCAGATCGTGCGTCGGGTAATTCTTCTCATGCGTTCTCAACTGGCGAGAAGCATACGCAACCACATGGCCATGCTGATGCAGAACGCATCCTAGGCCCTTCCCTGATGCATCACAATATACCTCGAAGCCTCCACTTTGATCCGGTACTGCCAAAACTGGTGCCGTGGTCAACCTCGCCTTCAAGATACTGAAAGCCTCCTCACAAGCATCAGACCACTGAAACTCAACATCCTTCCTCATCATCTTCGTCATTGGCTCAGCAATCTTCGAGAAATCCTTGATGAACCGCCGATAATAACCTGCTAAACCAAGGAAACTCCTGATGTCGGACGCTGACTGCGGAGTCGGCCAATCTCGAACTGCTCTGACCTTCTCGGATCTACAGATATCCCATCACCAGACACCACGTGTCCCAGAAATACGACTCTGTCCAGCCAGAACTCGCACTTGCCATACTTGGCATACAACTTGTGTCGCCTCAGCGTCTCTAGCACTGTCCTCAGATGACAGCTGTGCTCCTCCTCAGACTTCGAATAAATAAGAATGTCGTCGATGAAAATCACAACAAACTTATCCAAGAAGTCGTAGAAAATCAAGTTCATAAGGTTCATGAACACAGCTGGAGCATTGGTCACGTCGAAGGGCATAACCACGAACTCATTGTGTCCGTACTTCGTTCGGAAAGCTGTCTTCGGAAGGTCATCATTCTTCACCTTCAGCTGATGATATCCGCTCCTCAAATCCAACTTCGAGAAAACTCTCGAACCTCCCAGCTAATCAAAAATGTCATCGATGCGCGGCAGCGGATACTTGTTCTTCACGGTGACAGCATTCAATCCTCGATAGTCCACGCACATCCTGCGGGACCCATCCTTCTTCTTCACAAGCAATACAGGTGCACCCCACGGTGACACACTAGGGTGGATGAAACCCTCTGCAACAGCTCATCCAACTGCTTCTGCAGCTCCTCAAGCTCTGCGGGAGCCATCCGATACGGCGCCTTCGATATCGGCTGCGCACCCGGCATTAGATCAATGCCGAACTCCAAAGCTCTGTCGGGTGGCAGAACCGAGATATCCTCCAGGAAGACGTCGTCAAAGTCTCTGACAACCGTTGGTCGGTCGATCTCCATCTCCATCTGCAACGCTGCAACAATCGGCACCTCCGGCTTGGCCCGAAATTTGATGGGCCCAAGCGACTCACCTCTGCTGTAGAACTCGAACTCTGGATGTCCTGGAATCTGAAATACCACCCTCTTGCTGTGACAGTCGATCGAAGCATGGAAATCTTGTAACGGTCGCTTTTCGACCTTATGGATTCTCTGCATGCACGTGCTTTATCATGCACGTATTTTATTTAGTCATTTCTGGATTCGGGCGTATACGTTGTGATATGCCGTTGTGACCGTATGGGAGTGTAGAATTTTATAGTAATTTATGGGAACGTCATTTCACGGCTCGTTTTTCTCGCAAAACGACTTGGAATGATAGTGGCGTTTTAGTCTTTTGTCTCAAAACGCCGTTTCCAATTTTACGTTAATTTTTGGTAGGCGTAGCACACGATCAGGCTTCGTAGATCTGTGTGTCTCGTCTCCACGATCGCCTCGGTATTTTCGGATTATTTTTCTGACGCCCAAAGCGAGAGATATCTCCCAAATAAATTCTAACCGTTGATTAGCGATCAATCTTTTTGAATTCAAATTGAGGATCAAAACTGGTTAATGACTCTACCATGCGTATTCTTCCAAATTAACTCCCACTATGGTCCCCTAAACTTTTCCCTTACTTCACTTCCCCTAACTCTCTCTCTCTCCTCAATAGATTATTACTCTAGAGTTATATATCTCATTAAACCTTTTTATAATCAAATAAACCTAACCCCAATATCTCAATCACGTGAGCCCTAGGCTGTGGGTTGCAGCCGCCGGCCCTAACGTAACTTCTCCCTCTCCCTCACAAACTCTCTATCTCCCGTCCCTCTCTCTTCCTCGCCTCAGTCCCACCGCCAGCCGTGGTCGCCGTCGACCCTCCCCCACGGCGACGCCGCCCCTCCCCGTGCCCGAGGCCACCTAACGGCCACCGGCGGCCCTCTTTCACACGGCGGCAGCAGCACAGATGCTGCTGTGGAATTTTCCGACGCCTGCCGCCGTTCAGACGCCGCCGGAGCCCAGATCGGTCGCCTTCGACTCTCCTCAGGTCGGTGACCCCTCTCGTCGACCTGCCGCATCCCCTGAGACGCCCCGACGCCGGTGAGTTGCCCAGCTCCCCGCCCCCTCTAACTCGACGCCGGTGCCTCCTCTTGTCGTCGCCAGCTCAGCCTGCAGCTCATCGTGCGCTCCCTCCATTTCTCCATGCCGACGACCACCTGAACCCATATCCGACTGCCGTCATCTATCTCTCTCCCCTCCATGCCCAGCCGCGTGCCCGTCTCCTTTGTGCACAACTTCTTTTTCACGCGCGCATCCGTCAGATCCCCCTCTGCAACCATCCTCATGTCTTCTTCGGAATCAAACATGAACGCGTATCCAGTACATCAAACCTTGCCCATGGGAACAAAGTTTTAAGGTAAGTTATATATATATAAGTTATTAAGATGTGTTAGTTGCATGTATTAGGGTACTTTAGTTTCCAGAAACTGTGTACATGATGAGTGAACTGTAATATTAAAACCACAGTTAGATTGATAATGTTTCATTTAATTTAATCGTGTTTAGCTTAATACCATATATCCGATGTCTCAGATTAATCTCGCTGACACCTCCTGGATATCCAGAATTTCGTCGATCAGATATTCCGGGAACTGCGTTTCGTGGTTGCTGGTTCACGTGTGACCGTCAAACTAGGTTGGTGTCACTCTACTCGTAGCAAACCCACACTGTAGAAAACTGAACCTTAACTAAAATCGGACAACTGTAACTAAATTTAATTTCTGCGCCAGTAAAACGCTGCTCACTGTAGAAATCGACCATCGGACAATTTTCTGTGCACATAGGGTAGTGGTCGATTTAGGTTGATAAAACATCAAATTGTGACTTTTGACGAATAGGATAGTCCCGATAATGTCACGACCCGCTTCCCTAAAATGGAGGCGAGACGTGAAAAGGTCCGCACGCGAGTGGAGCTGTGAAGCCCCAAACCCGATAAGCGTCAATAAAACATAAGCAGGTCCCTGTAACCACAACGGAACAACAATAATAATACAAGGAGAGACTGATAATTGTTGAATATTGGACTCCCCGGATTTGGTTTTGATGATGAGCAAACATAAATAATTCATGAACTAACATTTTGTGAGCGCAGTATTGGAGATCGTCGCCAATTTCACGAGAATATTCAAAGCGACATCTCAACACTTCCAAAAGCTCGTATTCAAGCCTAAAGCTTCGTTGAAGCTCCTGCAGCGCTTTGGAAGTTATGAAGATTCAATCGAAGCTCTCAAAGACCGTTGATTAAGGTTTTATTTATAGTCTTTTAGTTTCGATTGATAGAATGTTAAGCCTTGAGTATATCTTACGTTTCTATCTTCATTACGCTCATTTCGTAGCTCTAGGATTCTTGCACAAGTTCATTCTAACTTCCTCGAAGCGTCGCGCTTCGATTCGGACTTTGTTGTGCATGTTAGTTGGTACAAGAACAAGTACTGACCGACTAGATGGTGATCTAGTCGGTCGGCAACTGTTCTTGGACCGACTAGTTTGATTCCTTAATTTCTTGGACTTTACTGTTTACAGTTAGTCGGTCTACGTTGACTCACCGACCGACTAGTTTGTGAACTAGTCGGTCAGTGATGCTTCTTTGACCGACTAGTTGTGACTTACTGTTCACTCTAAATTTCTCCTAAGCTACTGTTTACCGTTAGTCGGTCTAAGAACGTTTGATGACCGACTAGTTGACAATCTAGTCGGTCAATTTTTGTTCTTAGACCGACTAAGTCAACTTGCCTTCAGACTAAGTTGTTTTGCCTCTTAGTCGGTCTACGTTCATTGGATGACCGACTAGTTGTGAAAATAGTCGGTCAGACAGTGTTCTTGGACCGACTAGATGTCTAGGTCTGAAATTCTCTTTCTTCTCAGATCTACTCTTAGTCGGTCCACGTTGTTTGGCTGACCGACTAGTTGATGAACTAGTCGGTCAGTGAGTGTTCTTTGACCGACTAATTCTCACAGATTTCTTTCCGTTGGAGATTGACCTAACTTGTTTTTATGGGACCCTATAAATACGAACCTAGGTCATTTCTATCAGAAATAGAGCTGCCATTAAGAGATTCATTGAGTTCTAAAGAGATAGCTATTCTCCCTCAAATCTAAAGCTCTCTTCCTCACAAGAAACCCATTCTCTCTCATTTCTAGATCTAGAGAGAAGCTTGTTCTTGGTGAGCTCTTCAAGCTATTGCTTGATTCAAGTTTCCAAATCATCCCTAGGCACCCATTGCTGCTCATTTCCTTGGTACTAGGGTTTGGTAACTTCATCTTCCTCAAATCCTTCATTCCACCTATTGGGTAAGAAAAACTCAAGGTATAGGATTTTGTGGTAAGCTTGTTTATTTCATATAAACTCTTTTATATTGCTTATTGGTTCTCTCGGTTGTGAGAGAAGTTTGTGATCCCGGGTTGTGGGATTCACTTTGCCATTGCATGTATGATTTGATCTTGTGAAGGTTTTTCACAAGATATTCATAGTGGAAATCTTGAGTTAGGGTTTCTAACTCAAGTATCCGGAGGGGATCCGGGTGGTTGGGACGTAGGATCACCGGGAACAAGTCGGGGAGACTTGGGTGGATCCGAACCCATTAACATCGTTTCTTAGCATTGTCAATTTCGTTGTCGTCGTTCAATTTAAGCTTCCGCAAATTGATTTGGTAGTTGATTGCAATTTAATTTGGAATTATACTCCTTATTATTTTAAAGTACTATTCACCCCCCCTCTAGTACTTGTGCAGTAGCTGGTAGGGCATTACATTTGGTATCAGAGCCAGATACACAGCTATGTCTGCCAACGACAACAAGACCGTGCCTCCACCCTCCAACTATGACACCTTCAGGAACCGTGAAGGAGCGTCATCGGTGATGGAAGGACATTCCTCTACGAGGCCTCCATTCTTCAACGGTACCAACTACGGGTACTGGAAGTGCCGGATGGAGACTTTCCTCCGGAGTGCATCTTTATGGAGGACTACAATGAAGGAGTACATCGAGCCCGAAGAAGAAGATTTTGAGAAATGGACTACCGCGGAGGTCGCCGCGGAGGTAAGCAATGCCAAGGCAATGAACGCCTTGCAATGCGCATTGGAGCCCGAGGACTTCAATAAGATATGCACATGTAAGAGTGCATATCAAATTTGGAACTCTATCCTCATACTACATGAAGGGACGAGTCGGGTAAGAGACTCTAAACTCGTAGTCGTAACCAAAGATTACGAAATGTTTCATATGCAACAGGGCGAGAAGATGAAAGAATATTACGCTCGCTTCGTTGACATAATAAACGAGTTAGAGGCCCTCGGCAAGATCTACACTCAAAAGGAGAAGTGCTTAAAGCTTATTGAAGGACTTCCCTCTTCTTGGGAAAAACGTACATTCGCCATCGAGGAAGGTAATGACATGAACAAATATACCGTAGTTCAACTAATGGGTACTTTGATGTCATACGAGGTACGCAAAGATAGCAAGGTGAAGCTACAAGAAAAGATGAAGTCATATTTGAACCTAGATGCGCCTAAGAAAAAGGCGATTGCATTCAAGGCGGCTTCATCCACATCTTCCGATGATGAAGACTCGGAAAACGAGTTAGACTTGGAGTCCATGGCACTCATGGCCAAGAAGTTCAACCGTTTCTTCCAAAAAGGTAACTTCAAGAACAAAGCTAAATTTGGTTCTACTAACGCCTCTTCCTCTCCTTTGTGTTTCAAGTGTAATAAGCCGGGACACATGAAAGCGGAGTGTCCCCTCAATAAGCACAAGGAGAAGTGGAAGGCGCCAAAATTCGATAAGTCCAAGAAATACAAAAAGGGGTACAAGAAAGGACTTGTCGGAGCAACATTCACCGACTCCGAGGATTCCTCAAGCGGAGAGTCGGATGATGAGAAGTGGAGCAAGCACATATGTGCTTCATGGCAAGAGAGGAGAACGATCAAGGATCCTCCTCTTCCGATGATAGTAATGACGAAAGCGATGAGGTAACGATGGATGATCTTAGAAATGCTAACTCTCAACTTTGGTCAAAATACACTAAGTTAGTAAATAGATATACTAAGGTAAAAGATGACCTAGCTAGCATTCAAACATCGCCTAAGACTATCATCACCAACAACGACACCGTTGTTGAAGAGTTAAGAAATGAGATTGTTAATCTCAAATCTAAACTTGAACATGTTAGCATCGAGGATGCGGAAGAACATGAGATAGCGGATTTAACTTCTCAAAACTTGACTTTGAGTATTGAGAACGAGAATCTTAAATCTCGTGTTTATGTGCTCACTTCGCAAATATCCACTTTGGATACTTCTTTGCGTTCTCTCAAAGAGAAATATGAGAACACATTGGGCCGAATTAACAAATTCAACAAAGGTAAGGACCATTTGGATAAAATCCTAAGTGACTTACTTCCGGCCAATCACCACATTGGTTTGGGGTATACGACGGGATGTCCATCCAAAGCGGCCACTACTTTTGTTAGGCCAACTTCCGGTGACTCTACGAGTGGTAGCAAACACTCTATTGGTAGTTCATCTACCAATGGTGCTTCCACCTCGTCCACGCCCTCTTTTGGAAAGAAACCCACCTTGGGTGGACCTCCAAAGAAGGGGCATGCCTACATGTACACCAATAACATGCCACGTAGGAACACACGTCCTACTCCACCATCTCACACATATGATGATTTTTATGCAACACATTCTCGGGCACGTGCACACCATGTGAGACACCCTCACGCACGTGTTCCCACACATGCATATGTTCACCCACCGCATCATATGAATAATTCTCGTCGTGCACCATTCCATCATGTCCCATATGCCTATCCACAACATGCATCACGTAGAAATCAACGTCGCATGCATGCACCTAATAGGATGATGGCTCCCAAAATATTTACTATTTGGAGCCCAACGGACACAAGCATGGACGAAAAACAAATGTACATGAATGCTTATTTTTCGGATGTTGTACATAGTAAGAATTATGTGGGGAAGTCTAAGTCCACTTGGACTTGGCTTCCAAAGGTCTAATCCCTTGGACCCAATGACCTTGGGTACCATGATATGAAAGTTTCTATCTTTAGGTACTCAAGGAAAAGAAAAAGGAAAGGAGCAACAAATTTAAATTTAGCTCCAAAGGGAATTGGATACTCGATAGCGGGTGTTCAAAACACATGACGGGTGACGCTCGATTGCTCCCCGGAGTGGTTCCCATTGCGAATGAAAACCGCGTCGTATTTGGAGGCAACGAGAGCGGAACCATCATAGGTGTTGGTAAAGTCGGTAACCCCTCTAAACCATTAATTAGTGATGTTTATCTTGTTAGTGGTTTAAATCATAATCTTATTTCAATAAGCCAACTTTGTGACAAAGGTTACAAAGTTAGCTTTGCGAAAGGATTGTGTCATATTTTAAGAAAGGATAATGAAAAATTATTATTTTCCGGAACTCGTCGTAAAGACATTTATATTTTGGATCTTCCTAAGTCATATGAACAATGTCTCGTTGCCAACACAAGTGAACAACACTTATGGCATCGACGCTTTGGACATGTGAACTTTGGAACAATATATAAGCTTTCAAAATTGAATTCTATTAAAGGTTTTCCGAAGCTAGTTTTTGAAAAGAAAAGTTTTTGTGATTGTTGTCAACGCGGCAAGTTTCCTAAATCTTCATTTAAACCTAAGAAAAGCATCTCTACTAAAAGGCCACTAGAGCTATTACATCTAGATTTATTTGGGCCAACTAGAGTAGCTTCCTTAGGAAATGCAAGGTATGGACTTGTCATCGTAGATGACTATTCAAGATTTACTTGGGTATTTTCATTGTGCAATAAAAATGAAGCTTTTGAAAAATTCACAATTTTTGTTAAGAAAGTACAAAATCTCTTAGGAACCACCATTGTCACTATTCGTAGTGATCATGGAGGTGAATTTGAGAATGAGTCTTTTGAGACATTTTGTGATGAAGTTGGTATTACTCACACCTTCTCTTTCCCTCGTGCACCGCCTCAAAATGGTGTAGTTGAGAGAAAGAATAGGACGCTAGTGGAGTGTGCTCGCACTATGCTTGATGATAGCCAACTTGGCCATCAATTTTGGGCGGAAGCGGTACACACCGCTTGCTATGTGTTTAATAGAATACTTTTGAGGCCCGGCACTAAACAAACGTGTTATGAATTGTTGTTTGGTAGGTTGCCTCAAGTTAAACATTTTCGTGTTTTCGGTTCAAAATGTTTTATTAAGAACACATATGGTAGTTTGGACAAATTCGATCCAAGATCCGATGAGGGAATCTTTGTTGGATACTCTACGCGTAGCAAAGCCTACCGGATATTCAACAAACGAACCTCAACGATCGAGGAGTCGCTTCATGTCTCATTTAATGAAGGATTTGTTCCAACTAGAATTTCAAATGATAATGATTCTATGGATGTTTTATGTGATTCGTTTGAAAATTCTAAGTCTAATGATTCTATTGATTCTATTGAGACTAACCCAACTAATGAAGTTGTTGAGAATGTTCCAAGTGATCAAGGTATTCCCAAACGGCTTCATTCGGTTCGTGACCATTCCCATGAGCAAGTCATTGGCGATATCTATGATAGTGTCAAGACGAGATCGCAAGTTCACCACTTCGCAAATTGTGCCTTTGCCTCATCGATAGAGCCAAAGAATATTAATGAAGCATGTGAAGATAGCGCTTGGATCTTAGCCATGGAGGAGGAGCTCATTCAATTCGAGAGGAATGAAGTTTGGGAGCTTGTTCCATTGCCATCGAAGAACCACACCGTCATAGGGACAAAGTGGATCTTCAAGAACAAGACCGACGAAAACCAAGTCGTCGTCCGGAACAAAGCGCGGTTAGTAGCTCAAGGCTATCGTCAAGAGGAAGGTATCGATTTCGAAGAATCTTTCGCTCCGGTAGCTAGATTAGAATCAATTAGATTACTTTTGTCTTTTGCATGCCATAAGAATTTTAAATTATTTCAAATGGATGTTAAAAGTGCATTTTTAAACGGAGATGTCGTTGAGGAAGTTTACGTTTCTCAACCTCCGGGCTTCATAAATGACAAATTTCCAAATCACGTTTTTAAACTAAAGAAAGCTCTTTATGGTTTGAGACAAGCTCCTCGAGCTTGGTATGATCGCCTAAAGAATTTTCTTTTGGATTTGAATTTTAAAATGGGCGAAGCCGATTCAACACTTTTTATTAAGCATGCGAACAATGATATTTTATTAGTTCAAATTTATGTTGATGATATCATTTTCGGTGCAACTAACTTCACTCTTTGCGAAGAGTTTTCTAATGTTATGAAGGAACAATTTGAGATGAGCCACATGGGCGAACTCAAATATTTCTTAGGTCTCCAAATTCGCCAAATGAACGATGCAATCTTCATCCACCAAACGAAGTAAACGGTGGAGTTGCTAAAGCGATTTGGAATGGAGAATGCCTCCGGGAAAAAGACTCCGATGAGCAGGACTACGCATCTTGACAAGGATACGGGCGGTAAGGATGTAGACATTCGTCTATATCGAGGTATGATAGGTAGTTTGCTTTATCTTACCGCAAGTAGGCCCGATATTATGTTTGCCGTATGTATATGTGCTCGTTATCAGTCTCAACCTAAGGATTCTCACTTAGTAGCGGTAAAACGTATTTTTCGCTATCTAAGTTACACTTTAGATTTTGGATTACTATATCCGAGATCTAGCACGTATGAGTTAGTCTCATACAGTGACGCTGATTATGCGGGATGCAAATCTGACAGGAAAAGTACTAGTGGCACTTGCCATTTTCTAGGAAATTCTCTTGTCTCTTGGTTTTCCAAGAAGCAAAATTCGGTTTCACTTTCAACCACCGAGGCGGAATATATTGCCGCCGGTGCCGCTTGTGCCCAGGTTCTTTGGATGAGACACACATTGAAGGATTTTGGTATTCATTGTGATACTAGCCCTATCATGGTGGATAACCAAAGTGCTATCTGTCTTTCAAAGAATCCGGTGCACCATTCCCGATCGAAACACATAGATGTCCGACACCATTTCTTAGATGATCATGTTGCTAAAAAGGACATCATTTTAGTGTACGTTGAAACCCAAAAGCAAATCGCCGATATTTTCACGAAACCCCTAAAGGAGGACTCCTTTGTGCGGTTGCGTCGAGAATTGGGGATTATGGGTGAATCCGAGATATAGGATTCATATTTTAATTCAATCATCTTGCATGCTACTATATTTCGCGATATTTCATTCATGCTAGATTAATTGAATTTTTGGGAATTTTATGTGAATTATTTGAATTTATTGCTCGAATTCGTATTTCAATGTCGTATTTAAGATTTCGACGTTTTATGGGGTAATTTAGATGACTAATAAGTGAGTTTGGATGTATCATCCAAGTGGTTTGTGAAGAGAAATCAAATTTCTACTTTTGGACTCTTCTAGTCGGTTTCAGTTCACTTGTCAACCGACTAGATTCTCATCTAGTCGGTCAGCAAATGAACTCAGACCGACTAGCTCATGCAAATATCCATCTCCTATCTTTTTCTATCGTTAGTCGGTCATAGTATACTTTCCGACCGACTAGATTGAAAACTAGTCGGTCAGTGAATATACTGCGACCGACTAATTCTTGCCCTAGAAATTCATCTGAGCTACTGTTTCGACTTAGTCGGTTCAAGCTCATTGACCGACCGACTAGATAGTAATCTAGTCGGTCAGTACTTGAACTGTGACCGACTAAGTGTGTTAGGGCAGCTGTGTCTTTTCGCATCCCGACCGACTTATACTCGATCTCGTCCGACTAAATTCTCATTTAGTCGGTCTTCTCACTTGCTCCAGCCCGAAAACCCAAAACCCTCAACTCGAAACCCTTCGTCTTCCGGCCGTTTCTCCGTCGATCGCCGCCGTCCGCCGCCGTCGACTCCACCTCCTAGGTATCTCCCTCCCTCTCCTAGGTGGATCTCCTATTCTAGGGTTGTCTCTCCTTGATTTCAAGCTCTAGGTCCTAGGGTTTCAATTTCTAACCTAGGGCTTGTGATTTTCGAATTTTCTTGATCTCTAGGGTTGTTTGCTTGTGATCTCTAGGTTGTTAGTGACCTAATCTTCGATTGCTTGTGCTCTTAGAACTATGGCTAAGACTCGTATTCCGATCACCTCTTCCGGGGCCTCTCCTATGACCGTAGGGCCTTCCGACCCTAGGAATCCCCCGAAGCCTAAGCGTCGTGCCAAGTCTACCCAAGCCTCTCCTTCGTCGCCTCCTCTTAAGAAGCCTAGGACTGCCACCGTCAAGCCCCGCAAATCCAAGACCAAAAAGCCTATTCTTCATACTCCGGCTACTCCTCCCGATTCCGATTCCGATACTGATTTTATCCCTGAGGATGAGCCTACTAGGGAACCTACCCCACCTCCGAAGACCCGTAAGGCCAAGGGTAAAGCTCCTATGCCAGTTGGCGGTGTAGACATATCGTTGTGCCGCGATGACCCTCAGTGTCTCGCCGCGTACAACCGTATAGAACACTGTCCACTGTTGTTAGAGCATTACGTTCAGTTCTCTGATTTCCTCGGCCTTGCTGATCTTCTGTCTTATAGTGGCCTTCTAGATTATCTCCGATTCGACCCCAAGGCCAATCCCAAACCGTACCCTCGCCTCGTGAAATTGTTCTATGCCAACCGTATTCGAGGCCAGTACGACGCCAGCCACTCCATTGAGACGACTGTCTTGGGAACTCCTATAGTTCTCACGGCAGAAATCTTGGGGGAGATCCTTGGTTGTGCATCGTGTGGTCTCCTCCCCTCGGACATTTCTGGAGACGACATTTCTTCCTTGGATCAGTCTATTCTTGCAGATATTTTCCAGGTTATCCCCTCCGCATTCATTGGTGTTCCTTCGAAATCCTTTAAGCCGAATGCGTGGGTTCTTAACCTGATTTTGAAATCATGTCTTCTTCCGAAATATGGATCCTCTTCACTTCCCTCTCAACCGTTTTTGAAGCTCATATACGCTCTTTTCTTGGGGTGCGAGATAAATTGGGCTCGCGTGATACTCGATAAGATGGATTCTTTCGAGTGTATACGCAAGACCAATAAGTCTGCGCACATTCCATACCCCTGCTTATTGACACTCGTATTCCGTCATTTTCGCGTTCCTCTCCCTCCTGACGATGAGCGTCCTTTGGGTACGCCTCTGAACGCGACGGCCGTGAAGAAATCTTTAGCGGCACTTCGTCACGTGCAGAGGTCTACCGCATCTGCTTCTCAGTCTACTCCGTCAGCCGCTGCAGCCTCCTCTTCCCCTGCTTCTTTGGACGATGTCGTACGTCTTCTTCGTCAGCACGACTCCCGTTTGGCTCGTACTGAGGAGGTCGTATGTCGTATGGCTCGTATGATGGGGATTGAGCTTCCTCCTTCGGTGTCTGAGGCCGAGGAGATGGACGATGAGGAGCTTGACGAGCTTGTCACTTCTTTTGCCCGTGGCGATGAGGCCACTGCTGCTGCTGCTGGTGTTTCCTCTTCTGCTCCTGGAGTTGGCACCTCTTCCGGTGCTCCAGAGCCTTCTGCTTCAGCACTTCAGTCTTCAGAGCCTGCTGTTGACCCTGTTGCTGAGCCTGCTGCTATTCCAGTTGACACTTCTGCTGTCGAGACCCTTGCTGCTGTAGAGCCTGTTCCTGAGATCTCGACTCCTGCCCCGACGATTCCATCTGTTGAGACGCCTCTTCTCCCTGCAGAGCCTGAGTCCACTCCGTCGACTGGACCCATGGACGCTGCAGATCCTGCCTCCTCCTCGTGATCGTTGTTCCGAGGACTCTCCATATACGCCTTGGATGATATATCTTAGCGAGAGTATTATGGGTTAGGATAGGGTATGAGGGTTATTATGTTTTTGATGTATTTTGGATGTCGTCGCTGCTGCTGTATTTATTTTGATGAGAATGATGATGATGATGGTGTATTTCATTTTGATGGGTATATTGTATCGATGATGTTGATGTATTTCTTTTTGTTGATATGTAGCGCTTGATATGATGTATCTCATATATTCGATGTGATATCTTTTTGGATATACTCATGTTGTCTCTGCATATATATATGTTCATCGTCATTCACTTTGTCTTTTATTCGTCGTGCAAATTTTAATATTCGTTGAATGTATTTGAAATGAGATTTCGTCGCTCGACGCATAAAAACTTGGTTAAATAGATTTAAATTCTATAATTGTATAGAATTGTTTTCCATGCACAAAATTAACCAAGTATATTGAATATTGAAGAGTATGTTTCTTTATTCAATTAATGAATAATTATTTGGTATTTTTGATGATTTTGATTTTCACTTTGTGATAATGGACAATTGGCACACTTTGAATTGATTTAATCGTTTTTCTTTTGGTGTCAATTAGCTCAATCGTCATTGTCTACGACTCCCGATGTTGGATTTTACATTTCCTAATTGTTGTCGTTGTATGCCCCCCATTTTTGGGATAATGCCAAAGGGGGAGAGATAATGATAATAAATAGTGCAAATGAAAAATTTAACTCAATTTCCAAGAATCTAGTTTGATATGTTAGATTCAGGGGGAGTTAAGATACATATAAGGATTTTCAAAATCCGATATTTCAAAAATCAATTCTCATTATATATCTTACTCGTCTGATTGATGCAATTCATATATATTCATTTGGGAATTAACGTGTCATCAATGCAGGGGGAGTAAGTATTTTACATTTGAATTATTATTTTTGATTATTATTTATGTTGGGTTGTCATCACCAAAAAGGGGGAGAATGTTGAATATTGGACTCCCCGGATTTGGTTTTGATGATGAGCAAACATAAATAATTCATGAACTAACATTTTGTGAGCGCAGTATTGGAGATCGTCGCCAATTTCACGAGAATATTCAAAGCGACATCTCAACACTTCCAAAAGCTCGTATTCAAGCCTAAAGCTTCGTTGAAGCTCCTGCAGCGCTTTGGAAGTTATGAAGATTCAATCGAAGCTCTCAAAGACCGTTGATTAAGGTTTTATTTATAGTCTTTTAGTTTCGATTGATAGAATGTTAAGCCTTGAGTATATCTTACGTTTCTATCTTCATTACGCTCATTTCGTAGCTCTAGGATTCTTGCACAAGTTCATTCTAACTTCCTCGAAGCGTCGCGCTTCGATTCGGACTTTGTTGTGCATGTTAGTTGGTACAAGAACAAGTACTGACCGACTAGATGGTGATCTAGTCGGTCGGCAACTGTTCTTGGACCGACTAGTTTGATTCCTTAATTTCTTGGACTTTACTGTTTACAGTTAGTCGGTCTACGTTGACTCACCGACCGACTAGTTTGTGAACTAGTCGGTCAGTGATGCTTCTTTGACCGACTAGTTGTGACTTACTGTTCACTCTAAAT
This sequence comes from Scilla litardierei, assembly GCA_030789695.1. Taxonomy (NCBI): domain Eukaryota; kingdom Viridiplantae; phylum Streptophyta; class Magnoliopsida; order Asparagales; family Asparagaceae; genus Scilla; species Scilla litardierei. The sequence goes on from CM061139.1 coordinate 87,749,431, forward strand.
TTCTCCTAAGCTACTGTTTACCGTTAGTCGGTCTAAGAACGTTTGATGACCGACTAGTTGACAATCTAGTCGGTCAATTTTTGTTCTTAGACCGACTAAGTCAACTTGCCTTCAGACTAAGTTGTTTTGCCTCTTAGTCGGTCTACGTTCATTGGATGACCGACTAGTTGTGAAAATAGTCGGTCAGACAGTGTTCTTGGACCGACTAGATGTCTAGGTCTAAAATTCTCTTTCTTCTCAGATCTACTCTTAGTCGGTCCACGTTGTTTGGCTGACCGACTAGTTGATGAACTAGTCGGTCAGTGAGTGTTCTTTGACCGACTAATTCTCACAGATTTCTTTCCGTTGGAGATTGACCTAACTTGTTTTTATGGGACCCTATAAATACGAACCTAGGTCATTTCTATCAGAAATAGAGCTGCCATTAAGAGATTCATTGAGTTCTAAAGAGATAGCTATTCTCCCTCAAATCTAAAGCTCTCTTCCTCACAAGAAACCCATTCTCTCTCATTTCTAGATCTAGAGAGAAGCTTGTTCTTGGTGAGCTCTTCAAGCTATTGCTTGATTCAAGTTTCCAAATCATCCCTAGGCACCCATTGCTGCTCATTTCCTTGGTACTAGGGTTTGGTAACTTCATCTTCCTCAAATCCTTCATTCCACCTATTGGGTAAGAAAAACTCAAGGTATAGGATTTTGTGGTAAGCTTGTTTATTTCATATAAACTCTTTTATATTGCTTATTGGTTCTCTCGGTTGTGAGAGAAGTTTGTGATCCCGGGTTGTGGGATTCACTTTGCCATTGCATGTATGATTTGATCTTGTGAAGGTTTTTCACAAGATATTCATAGTGGAAATCTTGAGTTAGGGTTTCTAACTCAAGTATCCGGAGGGGATCCGGGTGGTTGGGACGTAGGATCACCGGGAACAAGTCGGGGAGACTTGGGTGGATCCGAACCCATTAACATCGTTTCTTAGCATTGTCAATTTCGTTGTCGTCGTTCAATTTAAGCTTCCGCAAATTGATTTGGTAGTTGATTGCAATTTAATTTGGAATTATACTCCTTATTATTTTAAAGTACTATTCACCCCCCCTCTAGTACTTGTGCAGTAGCTGGTAGGGCATTACAATAATAAAATCTCACATCTCAGGCAATGTCCAACATGAATATAAGTCCAACATCCAGAAAAGCCACCAGGCTAAAAGAAAGAGTCTAAAGGCCCAGAACAAGGCTAACAAAAGCAACGACATAACAAAGTATAGGTGCTACGCACCGATAACAAAAAAACTGTCTAACAAAAGTAAAACACAACGAAGACACTAGGACTGGTCCCCAGTGTCCACGTACTCCCCGTCAACCACAAGCTCGGGCTCGGCGTCTGCAAACACCTCGTCCTCAACGAGGTACTCAGGCTCAGGATCTAACATGTGTCACCCAAAAGAGTAAAGGGGCACATGTCAGCAAGTCTAAAAGACTTGGGCAATGAAACTGAAAATAAGGCAATCTAGCAACCTAGCAATTTAGTATGCATGACATGGCAGTTATAACATGAGTGCACAATCAAGACATGGCAAGACAATTTGTACAAGAGAGCAATCATCGGGACAAGACAAGAGTAGCCAAGCTACTATCAATCTCAATCAATTCACTATTCACGTTGTTTGTAGATGTTTACGCCTTACAGCTGAATGGTTTCACATTCGCTGATTGGCCGCTTAACAACTACCCCAAAACCCAGAGTTTACGCCTTACCACTGCAGTTGCTGATCGGGCAGACTCCCAGTTGATTGGTCGCTTAACTCTTACCCCCAATACCCACACGTAATGGAGCCAGGGTCCCCGCACATGAGCTCAGCTAGTGAGCCTGGGGTTGCCCCGCACATGAGCTCGCATTCTTAAACATTTGGCGTAGGGGTGCACCTAGCCGGAAACAAGCAATTCGGGCATTGGCTATCAACCAACACATGGCCCGCTTCTGGAACACGAGCCAGGAACACAAGCATTTGTAGCAAAGCTACGCAATCACAGAAACACTTAAAGAATGCAATGACATGACAATTAATTTGCGTACCGTTAATGGAAAGTAAACATGACATGGTAATTGTGCAACATGCTAAATGTCGGAACTAGCTTCGTTGTCAAGCTAGTTCCCCAATTTGCGCCTAGGCGAGTATCATTTCGTCGCCTAGCCTCTTTTACGCCTACAACAAGCAAATGGCCTAAAACATGGCCTAAACCCTAAGTGGCAAGTTTCACTTGCCTAGCACCGTGGATGACGACCAATTCGTCACACGGATGCCAATCTACGGGGAAATCGCTGTTTTGGGGGAACAATCATCAAACAACATGAAATTTTATTAGGGTTTCATAAAAATACCAATAGGCTATGAAAACATAGAGGAATCGATTTCTTACCGAGAGGAAGCGGAAGAAACACTCCGGAGAACCCTAGGATCAGATCTGGAAAAGATTGGAGAAGTTTGGGAGAATTAGGGTTTTGGGGGATTTGGGGATTTTGATGGATTTGGTGAGATTTGAGGGAAGATGAGAGGTAGAATGAGTTGATGGAGGGTTTAGATGATGAATCTAGGGCTTGGGATGAAGAAATGAAGCTTGGAGGAAGATGGGGGCTCAATGGGGGCGATTTTAGGGTTTTGGGTCGAGTGGAGGAAGATGAAATCGTTTGGGAGGGGTATAAATAGGATGGGCTGGCGGCTGCCCAGAAATTAGGGTTTTAACACAGGTTAGTCGGTCAAAGAGCAACCACTGACCGACTAGTTTGGCAACTAGTCGGTCGGTCGACCAACGCAGACCGACTAAGTGCAAACAGTAACTTCTGAACGAAAATAGGATTTAGATTTAGTCGGTCCATGAACAAATACTGACCGACTAGTTTAGCATCTAGTCGGTCGATGAACGTTCTTAGACCGACTAAGAGTAAACAGTAACTGATACTAAAATTAGATGATGTGTTAGTCGGTTAAAGAAGCATTGCCGACCGACTAGTTTGCAACCTAGTCGATCAACCAACGTTCTTAGACCGACTAACGATAAACAGTAACTCCTGAGAAATTTAGAAAGCCAACTAGTCGGTCCAAGAAGGATTGCCGACCGACTGGATCGTCATCTAGTCGGTCGGTGCCCCTTCTTATACCGGTTAATAAGCACCAAAAGTACCGATACGGAGCGCGGGGCCCCGGGATCGATTCCTAGGACTCCTAGGCTTGATCTAATAGTAAGATACGACCGTTATGAAGTCCGTCACGAATGACATACTTCGAAATCGACAATCCTAAGGAAGAAACGAGAAAATACGACGAATCGATCGAAAATGAAAGCTACGGAGACGAAAACCACACACGAAGAGAAAATCCACCAAAACATATATTATATTATAATATAACCAGATACATGAAAAGCAGTCGTTACAGATAACCTAGAAACGAACCCTAATAGGATTTGATGAAATTGAGACCTGACACCGTCGCCGTGGCGATATTTCAGACGGACTTCCTTGGACGAGATGCTTGGACGAGACGCTTCGAGAGGACGACACACTCGCCATCGCAGGCAAGTGTACCCACTTGCGTTTTTGACCGTGCTTTGGTCTTAGATTGCTAGAACTGTTAGACTGTGAATGTATAGAACCGGACGTGAAATGATAGCGCCCGGGACGCCCCTGACGACTTAGACTTGACGACGAAGTCTAAGCTCGACAAACAACAATAAACTGCTGACATCATAGGACTATCTTGTGTGTGCGTGCGTGTGGACACCCTAGAATAACAACTCCATACACTTGTCATGTCGTGTCCTGTTACATAAAAAGCCTTCGGGCGTTTTGGATGCTTTCCTAGCGGAAGTGATCCCTGTTACATACAAAGCCTTCGGGTGTTTCGGATGCTTTCCTAGAGGAAGTGATCCCTGTTACCCAAAAAGCCTTCGGGCGTTTCAGATGCTTTCCTAGCGGAAGTGATCCCTGTTACCCAAAAAGCCTTCGGGCGTTTCGGATGCTTTCCCCCGCGAAAGTGATCCCTGTTACACAAAAAGCCTTCGGGCGTTTCAGATGCTTTCCCCCGCGAAAGTGATCCCTGTTACACAAAAAGCCTTCGGGCGTTTCGGATGTTTCCCTAGCGGAAATGATCCATGTAAATCTTGTCCTGAGTTCCTGGGTTTGGGGTTGGGTTGAGCGTGCGCACGACAAGAGGGTCTGATCCCCCTCGAACTGTAAGGCGTGAACCCTTTTGTGTCTCACTTGTCCTGTCTTGTCTTGTCCCGTCACGTCCCGTCTTGTCTTGACACCTGTAGGTTAGTCCCGTAGTTGGTAGCACATGCTACGACTACTACTTGTCCCGTTTTACTTTCCTGCTGTGTTACTTCCTGTCGTGTTACCCTGTTATAACCACATCATGCTAATCAACCAGTAAACTGTTGTGTAAAAGAACCTCAGCATGCTAATCAACCAGTAAACTGTTGTGTAAAAGAACCTCAGCATGCTAATCAACCAGTAAACCGTTGTTTAAAGTTCGGTGCACTTGCAGTAAAGTCTAACCCTTCTTGTAGACTTTACCTGACGTACAGTTCCTTTTTCTTGGGTGCTGTACGTCAGGTGTTCAGCCAGAGTTCGTGGACGAGGCAGACTCGCTGGAGTACGAGGAGCCGAGGACGTCGACCCAGAGTACGTGCCTGACGAGGACCAGACCTTGAGGTCTTTTTAGTCGTCTCGTTCAGAGGTTACTGCTTTTAGTTTGCTTTTAGCTAGGTTGTTGCCATGCTCAGGCTTCCTTTTTAGACTTTGTACCAGTTGGATATTATATCTCTAATTTAATGAATGCCTTTTCCTTCCTGTATTTCTGTTGTTTCAAACTTTATTAATGCAAGAACCTTAAAACTTTAAAATGGTACCCCTACAGACGCTTATTGGGTACGAGCTTCACAGCTCCGGCCTAAGCGGGCCTTTGTCACGCTTCGCCTCCGTCCATTTTAGGAAGCGGGGCGTGACAAATCTCCCAGCCAATCGATGCCAAAGACGACATCGAAATGCGGCAGATCGTGGACGATAAAATCTGCATATAATTCATGTCCACTAACCACTAGGGGAATCGATCGACATCCCATGTTCACAGTCACCACGCCGTTCCCTGTGGTGATGTCCCAACACTTAGGAAGTGTGTGGGTAGGAATGGAGTGCTTTGTTATGAACTTCCGGGATATGATGCACATGGATGCACCAGAGTCAAACAAAGCCACATCAGGGTGAGAGGACACAAGAATGGTGCCTAAGAAAACAAGGGGTCTAAGGTCAAACACTACTCTAGCAATCAAACAACCAAGCAACACTAACATAACTAGCAATACAATATAGTTATGAAATGAAATGACTAGGTCAAGATGTTACCTATAATTACTCCATCCAGCTCCTCGGTCTCAACAGCTGTCATGGTATAGGCCGGCCTCGGAGGCTGCACTGCTCGCTGATACATCTGCCTCTGTGGCACCAAGGGTGGTCCACGAACAGCAGGTCCTCTCTGAACTGGGGCAGGCACCCTCATCTGCAACGGGGCTGTCGCTCCAACAACAGCACTGCAGGCTCTCAGACAATCTGTCGCAGCATGCGAAGCATACCCACAAAGTAGGCACAGACCCAGCTTCCTCCTACAGTTGGTCTGAACATGTCCGAGCTTGCCGTAGAAATGGCACGGACCCTTGCTCTGCTGCTGCACTGGTGCTCCAGGTCTCTTGAATGGCACCGTCTGGACTGGCCTCATCGCCGGCCTGACAGGTGGCCGGTACTGTTCCATAGGGCGCTTTCCTCTGTCCTTTGGAGTGTCAGGCAGGTGCGAAATCATCTCATGATTCTTCGCAGCATCTAACACTTCCCTCATAGTCGAGAAACTAGCAGAGGACATGGAAGCCTGGACCTTCGGACGAAGTCCCTGATGGAACCGCTCAGCTCGGTTCTCCTCCTTCTTCACCATGTGCGGGGCAAAACGGCTCAGCATCTCGAACTCAGCCTCATACTCATCGATCGTCATGTCCCTCTGCTTCAGATCCACGAATCTGCCCATCAGCTCTCTCCTAGCTGCCTTGGTGAAGTACTTCTCCTTGAACATGTGGCGAAAAGTCTTCCACTCCACAGGCTTCTGCAGACGCCTCTCTTCAATATGCCACCAGTTTCGGGCAATCTCAGTCAGCTGCATCTTCGCGATCTCCACCCGAGACTCATCTGGAATCTTGGCAGCTACTAACTTCTCCTCGGTGCTCTGGATCCACTCATCGGCACCCAGAGGTCCCTCCTTCCCAGAGAAGGTCTTTGGCTGAAGCTCGTTGAACTGCTTCACTCCTGGAGCAGCTCGCAGAGCAGGCGGAGGTGGAGGTGGTGCAACAGGTGGGGCCCATGCAGCACAGTTGGACTGCTGCACCAGCTGATGCTGCACCTCAAGCATCTCTTGCATCACACCAAGAAACTGACGAAACTCTCCGCCCTGGTCTTCTTGAATCCCATCTCCAGCGCTCCCCGGTCGGGTAGTACGTCGCCCCGCCATCTTATTGGCAGAAAGACGTAGGTTAGACTTGTACAATGTTTGAATATCAAAAGTGAATGTCCTTACTCTTACTGTTCTGTACTTGCAGGAAAATTGGGACGCTGACCTGCATGTGCCACCACTAAAACCTGTCACGCCCCGCTTCCCAAAACAGCGGAGGTGAAGCATGACTAGGCCCGCTTAGGCCAAAGCTAACGAGCCCTGACCCAATAAGCGTCTGTGTGGTACCAAGACGAAGGTACATGTCCCTGCATGTTAGTACAGAACAATAAAAGTACAAGAAGGATAGAACATCACATTTTATTCCAACATATCAAAAAGTACCAAGTCTCAAACGCCCGAAGGGCTACAACCGCAGAAAAGTAAATCTAATGGTGCAAGCACCCAACCTAGACAAGGAAACAAAAGGTGCTACGCACCCAACTAAAAGTAATGAACGTCTCTGGAACTGCAACGGGAAGTCTCTAGCTCTGATCCTCCTCAGAGTCGTACTCAGGATCGACGCTCTCCGGCTCCACGTCAGCTGGCAAGTCAGTCTCCTCAATGTACTCTGGCTCAATCCCTGACGTACAACACCAAAAGAAGGAACTGTACGTCAGGTAAGGTCTACAAGGAAAGGTTAGACCAAACTTCAAGTGCACCAATTATTTAACAACGTTTTACTGGTTGATTAACATGCTGAGGTTTTAACAACAAAAGTACACGCAACAGGAAAGTAAACACGACAAGTTGTGGTCGTAGTGAATGCTACCGACCACGGGACTAGCCTACATGTGTCAAGACAAGACAGAACATGGAAAGCCAGACACGACAAGACAAGACACGAAAAGGGTTCTCACCTGTTCGGTTCGAGGGGGATCAGACCCTCTTGCCGCTTGCACGCTCAACCCTACCCCAACACCCCAAGAATTGTGACAAGACAAGGGATCACTTGCTCTAGCTTGACAAGTGCCCTATTGCTCTCTGAGCTGTGTATCAATACATGGGATCACCTGCTCTAGCTTGACAGGTGCCCAATTGCCCATCGGGCTGTGAACTAGTACAAGGGATCACTCGCTTTGGCTTGGCGAGTGCCCTATTGCCCAGCGGGCTGTGTAGATGGAACGGGACAAGACACGACAATAGGAGGGGTTGTACTAGGGTGTCCACAACTCACACACACGCATGTCAATCCTATGATGTCAAAAATTGTTGTTGTTGGACTCAGATTTCGTTGTCAAATCTGAGCCATCAGGGCGTCCCGGACGCTATCATTTCACGTCCGGTTCTTATGGTTCAAAATGTCTAATCTAGCAAGACTAAGGCCTAAGCATGGCCAGAAACGCAAGTGGTACACTTGCCTGCGATGGCGAGTGCATCGTCTCTCTGGTACGTCTCGTCCAAACGTCTCGTCGGCGGAAAAGCGTCTGAAAATCGTGACACGGCGACGGTGTTAGTTCACGATTCAGAATTCCTATTAGGGTTGTGTCTAGGTTATCGGGGCTAGCCTAATCGTCAAAAATCACATTTTTAATGTATTTGACCTAATCGACGATCTATCCTATGTGTACATGCATAAAGTCCATTCGTCGGTTTCTACGGTTTGCACAACGTTTTAAAGAGGGGCGGAAAGTAAATTTAATTTGATTATGTTGCTGATTTTAATTAGGGTTTGATTATCTATTGTGTTGGTTTCTACGAATTTAGGGGACCAACCTGAAAATGACGGTTGTACGAAGATCCGGCGTCAGATCTGGAAAGGTGGAAGCTTTGCGTCGTCCGGAAATTCCTAGGCCGCGAGTAGCTCAGCGAAGAATGTTGATTGTTGATAATGACGTCGGCCTCCGAAGGTGATTATGAAGGTCTTGGCGTCTCCCGGGTCGGCGTCTCTAGAACGAGGTTGGGTCGCCAAGATGGATCTTGGGAAAAGAAACGAGTAGGCGGCCGGAGCTTGGCCGTGGGTCTTGGATCTGGGGAATATGAGATGATGGTCGGTTGTGGGGGGAGTTAGGGAGGGGAAAGAAAAACAGGAGAAAGAGAGAAGGAGAAAGGAGGAAGAAAATGAAGAGAAAAGAGGTCCTTGAAGAAGTTGGAGGGCGCATGGGAGGAGGAAAAAGCTTAGGGAGAGGAAAGAGAGGGATTGGGGAAGAAGATAACTCAAAACAATGAGAAGAAAAGAGAAACAGCCGCGCATTTAAATAAGAAAATGAAACGGTGGCTAGGTCAGAAATTAGGGTTTCGGGGTCAACTAGTCGGTCAGTGAAGGGCGGTTGACCGACTAGTTTGAGAACTAGTCAATCGGTCGTCTAACTGTGTCCGACTAGAAGGCAAACAGAGAACAGTGTCGGTACAGGGTTGACAGATTTAGTCGGTCTGTGAAAGCTCGTCGACCGACTAGTTTGCAACCTAGTCGGTCGGCCAGTGTTCATTGACCGACTAAAGGGAGTAAGTGGTCGACAGGAAGTTTTGAAAATTAATCGGTCTGAGAAGAAAACTTAACCGGCTAGTTCGTCAACTAGTCGGTCTGTATTCGTTCTTAAACCGATTAATGATAAACAGTAACTCGACTGCATGAAATGATCTCTAACTTAGTCGGTCTGCGAAGAAGTGTTGACCGACTAGTTCGACAACTAGTCGGTCGGTGGATGAACTTAGACCGACTAAGGGTAAACAGTAACTCAAGGGAAAAACCTGACAGAAACTAGTCGGTCTATGAAGAGTTTCTGACCGACTAGATTGACATCTAGTCGGTCGGTCCTTGTTCTTGAAACCGACTAAAACGCACACCAAGCCTCCAGATGAAGCGCGAAGCTTCGGGATGGGTTCTATGGACTTCTAAAATGGGTCTGGCTCCAAGACAAGAGCGTCATGAAGCACGCTTAGCTCCAGGTAGGGGGAAAACACGGAAAAGAAAAGAAAGAAGACGAACAAACACATATATATATAAATAAATATCATCATACAAAAACCAGCCGTTACAGTCTGCCTCTGCGAAATGAGAGGCGCTCCACGTCCAGCAGGAACAGGTGCCTTCTGCTGCAACGGCTGAGCTGCAACAGGTCCCTTCCACGGCTGCTTGGACTTCGGGCAGTCCCTCATGGTATGCGCAGGATCACCACAAACCAAACACTGCCCCAGCATCTTCCGGTACTGATCCTTGACATGCCCCGTCTTGTCAAAGAAATGGCAAGTCTTTAGAGTAGGAGGTCCTCCGGGCCTCTTGAACTGTACCGGCTGAGTGGGCCCGAACCCTGGTCTCACCACTACTCTAGCCTGCTCTACAGGCCTCTTCCCAGCTCCAGAAATCTGCCCTCTCTTCTGGCTCATAATCCGCTCCTGCCTCTTTGTCGCAATCAAAACCTTCTGATAGGACTCCGCATCAGAGGAAGTCACATAGCTCTGAAGATCCAAAGAAAGCCCCTGCAGAAACCTCTGAGCTCTCTCATCGGCATCCTGCACCATCTTCGGTGCGAAACGACTCAGCCGGGTGAACTCCTGGTGGTACTGGTCCACCGTCAAGCTCCCCTGCTTCAGGTTAATGAAGAGCTGCGCCATCTCCCTCCTAGTAGCCTTCGAAAAATACTCCTCCTCAAATCTGGACTTGAAGGTAGCCCAAGATATCGGCTCCTCCAGCAACTCCTCCTCGGCATCCCACCAGTTCCGTGCATTATCCTTAAGCTGCCGCTTCGCCAAGTCAACCCATCCAGTCGGGTCAACCTTCGACATCTTCAAGTTGTCCTCCATGTTCCTGGTCCATTCATCCGCAGCCAGAGGTCCTTCGGTCCCATCAAAGTAAGCGGGGCCCAGCTCCGAAACTGCTTCGCTCCGGGCTCGAAGCGAGGGACATTCTGAACAGGCTGCGCTGCTCGAGCAGGTGGAACATTCCGGACATTCTGCAGCATCCCCTGCTGCACCTGCATCATCTGATGCATCATCCGCATGATCTCCCCATTGGTGGGTTCCTGATCCAGCTCCTTGACACGAGGGGGCACACCACCACCAGCACGGGTATTCCGTCTCCCAGCCATCTATTGACACAGGAAAACGAAACAAAATTAGACTCTCAGCCAATGACTTGGTGTTGAAATTATTTATCGGACATTCTAGAATTCTTATCGTTGTTCCGATTAAGTCACAGTTACAGAAAATAGGACCTGCATGGGCCACCAAAGAAACCTGTCACGCTCCGCTTCCCAAAAACATGGAGGCGAAGCGTGAGAAGGACCGCTCAGACTTGAAGGTGCAAAGCCGCAAGTCCGATAAGCGTCAATATTACGAAGTAGTAGGTCCATGTAATGTGACTCGAAACAACAATAACAATAATAGAGAAGATGCAAATAATTAAATTCAACTCAGAGTCCAGAAATAGTTCAACAACCAGAAATGCCACCAGGCAAACAAAAGAGTCCAAAAGAAATGGCCTAGCATCGCCAACAAAGGAAACTAACAACAACGGTGCTACTCACCGACAACAGCACAACCAACAAAAGAAGAACGAAGGAGCACTAGGACTGGTCACCGGTGTCCTCGTACTCGACGTCAGCAATGGAGTCGGGCACGAACTCCACGAACTCGTCGCCCTCAACTGCAACCTCCGACTCATCAACTAACATGCGTCACCCCAAGAGAAGGGGCACATGTCAGCAAGTCTACAAGACTTGTGCAAGGAAACTAAAGGAAAGTGATAACAACCTAACAGTTCTGAAGTAAAGTATGACATGACATGTTATGCAAATAGAACAACAGCAGTTTATGTTATAGCATGGTTATAGCATGGCAAGTAACATGGCAAGGCAAGTAAACAATTACATGGCAAGTACAAGAATTTGTAAGCACGTCGTGCACAGAGATTCCGCCCTTTGGCTAGAGTGGCTGTACGGGCCAACTCTTACGCTCAAGTGACCGTTTATCCCTACCCCTCCACGTGTGTCGAGCCAGGGCATTACCCTCGAACGCGTAATGCTCGCTTCTGAATTACGAGCCAGGAAGTGTTTTTAACACGTATGGCATAGGGTTATGCCCGCATAACGGGTGCCTAGCCGGTAACACAGAAACACGGATTTGTACAAGGATTTGTAGCGTGTGCTACGATGCAATATGCGACCTGATAAGTATAATGGATGCACATGACATTTTAATTGAAATGAAATTTGCGTACTGTTAAGGAAAAGTAAACATGACAGGCAATTGTATGGAATGGCATGACAAGGGAAATTCTAGCTTCGTTGTCAAGCTAGAATTGAATTTGTGCATAGACCGCTATCATTTCACGGTCTAGTCTCTTTCACGCTAAAACAAGGTAATGGCCTAAAAACATGGCCTAAAGCAAGGTTGGCAAGTTTCACTTGCCTGGCACCGAAATTGTTGATCGACGTGAGTCACGAGATCGGTATCCTACGGGAATTGGGTTCGCTGTTATGGCAAAATAAAATATTAGAATTAGGGTTCAAAACCGGTTTGTATTGGAAACCTACGTCGTCTAATAATCCATTTTTAATTAGGGTTTCTAATCTACAGTGAGGGTTATGAGGATTAAAGGATAGATCTACTAACCGTAAGAGTAGCGAGCAAATGACGCCAAAACAGATCTAGCTTCGGCGACGGAAGAACGATCCCGGAAAGCTACGGCTGAAATTCGAGATCCGGCGGCCTAGAGAAGGTGGCCGGTGCAACAACGGCGGGAGGGAAGCTTCGAGGAGGAAGGAAATGACTTGAGGGAAGTTGGGGGTGATTTGGAGAAGATATTGGCTCAGAAAGAATGAAGGAAGAATGAAAGAATCGAAGGGATTAAATAGAAAACGAAACGGCGACTGCGACTTAACCTAGGTTTACTGGGCAGTTTAGTCGGTCAGAGAAGGGTGGTCGACCGACTAGTTTAGGATCTAGTCGGTCGGTCGTCTAACTTAGACCGACTAAAAGCCAAACCGTGAACAGGGTTGGTACAGGTAGACAGATTTAGTCGGTCTGCGAAGGCCCGTTGACCGACTAGTTTAGAATCTAGTCGGTCGTTGATCGTTCATAGACCGACTAAGAGAGAATTTAGATGGATATTAAGCACTGAGAATTAGTCGGTCAACGAAGGAATATTAACCGACTAGTTTAAGAACTAGTCGGTCGGTAATTGTTCTTTGCCGACTAACCATAAACAGTAACTTCGACAGTACAGTAGGACTCAGGATTAGTCGGTCTGAGTACAAGTCCTGACCGACTAGTTTGGGAACTAGTCGGTCGAAGAATGAGTTTAGACCGACTAAACGTAAACAGTAACTAAGCTGAAATTTACTGTCAAGAACTAGCCGGTCTGAGAAGGATTGCTGACCGACTAGATTGAAATCTAGTCGGTTGGCTATCCTTCACGAACCGACTAAGATGCACCAAAAGTGCCGAAACGAAGCGCGAAGCTTCGGGAAGATTTCTATGGTATCTAGGATCACTCTAACTCTAAGGTTAAGTCGTTTATGAAGTTAGACGTAAGGATTTCTAGCGGAAAAACACACAAGGAAGGCATCATCCAAAATTATTCATATAAAATAGTCATTACAAAACCGGTCGTTACAACAAGGCTTTGGGACTAGCACACGGGGGATGAAAATTTTTTGGAGGAGGAAATAGGATGAGAGATAGGGTTTAGATCGATCGCTTGGCTGCGATGGCGTGCACACGGCTTTGGGACGAGCACACGGCTTTGGGACGAAATTTTTTTTGGAGGGGGAAATAGGATGAGCAGGGGATGAAAATTTTTGGGGGAAATTTACTTGATGTTTAACAGCGCTTGGAGAAAAGAAGCGCTGTCTATTAGCTGACCTTTAACAGCGCTTGTATAAAGAAGCGCTGTCTATTATCCGACTTTTAACAGCGCTTGCAGAAGGAAGCACTGTCTATTATCTGTGCCTCTAATAAAAAGCGCTTGTGGAAAGAAGTGATGTCTATTATCTGACCTTTAACAGCGCTTGAAGAAAAAAGCGATGTCTATTATCCGACTTTTAGCAGCGCTTGCAGAAATAAGCGCTGTCTATTATATGTGCCTCTAATTAATAGCGCTTATAATTGGCAAGCGCCGTTAAAGGTGTGCTATTAAAGGTCCTTTTTGTAGTAGTGCTGGGTCGTAGAGATCGATTCTTCGAGCAACTTGCTGGGTCATTCGTCGAGATATCTGGAACACAGACAATCGTCAGGGAGGATCACATCTAGGTTCCGACCCATATCCAATCCGATGCTTAAGTCAGTACGTGACTTAAGATGGCATGCATGAAGAGCGATCATCGTCCTCAAGGTATCATCTAATTGGCCAATGCAGTCAAAAATAGATCAAAATATCATTAAACCCCGCTTTAAATTTTCCACAAATTAGAACTGAAAACGCCCCCGTACTAATTCATCATCGAGACGAATGATCATTACTTATCCAATTGCAACGTCCTTCTAGAACTGTTCCAAGGATAGAGCCATTTTCATGGAATATTTTCGAATAAAAATTAAGTTAGGTCTATTTGCACGCAATGAAACGAAATTATTCACTGCCCACCACATGAAGTCAGGTGCTAATCGCGGCGATTCGTTATTGCTCTTCCAACAACGACGGCTTTATTTTTTATCCCAAAAAAGGAAAAATAATTGAACGCAACGCGTGGCAAGTCTTCGTCTCTTTATTCACCTCTCCACTCAAATAATTATCTATATATTTTCGTTTGCTTTTTGGGGGCACATTTGCTTTGGTATAATGAGCACACCCTTATCCATGGATCGATACCGATGGGCCCAGTCAGAATGGAATTTTACTGGCCCAAGCCCGGCTGTATGCTTGCTTACTATTATAAACAGATAGAGTTCGGCTGTTTGCCCTTCTTTGTGACAAAAGAAAACATTCTAAAAATTTAAAACTCTCACAAAGAAAAAAAAGAAACACATCCTCAAACTTTGGTCTTTCCAAGAAGAAATTTGCTGCATACACCGAATGACATTCGGTGTAGAGAAGCTTTTTGCCTTAATTGACAAATTTATCACATCAAAAACAATCTGTTTTGACTATTGATGTGAAAATTTTACCATTTAAGGCAAAAGATCATAACTACACCGAACAACGTTCGGTGTATAGAGCATTTGCCTTCCAAGAATCCCACGGTACAAATGATCAATATACCCCCACTTACATCTTCTTCTTCTATTTCGTTTTAATGAGCACGTGAATTAAATCCACGGTGGCTCCAAAAACCGTGCCCTTGGGCAGTCATGAATCGTGCCCTTGGACACACTTCATTTAAAATCTTTGTTTTCCCAAAAAGTACTTCCCCCTCCAAAATTTTGGGACATATAATATTTCACTTTACAATTTAAAAGAACAAAAATTTAGCGCGCGCCTTCGGCGCACGGCTTATTTCACCCTCCAAAATTTTGGGACATATAATATTCTACTTCACAATTTACAAGAACAAAAATTTAGCGGGCGCGCTTCGGCGTTCGGCTTATTTCCCTCTCCAAAATTTTGGGACATACAATATTCCATTTCATAATTTAAAAGAACCAAAAAGTAGCGGGCGCCTTCGACGCCGTCCTAGTCAGCCATTGGATTAAAAACAGTTGTGTTTTATATAATAGATAATAGATTGCATATTTTAATCAACTTTTGATATCCGGTTTGGTTCACCCTAGATGGTCATATATGCAAGAGGAAATAACAGCGGCATTATCGCTACTTTTAGTGTTGCAAAAAAATTGCTATTGAATGAGAGCTCTGAATTTTTTCCCATGCTAAGATGTAATCCATTGCTTTCTTTTTTCTATTCAGCATGCGGCATGGTGTGCACATAATCCTACATCTTATTTCTTTTTAGGATCTGATTTTTTAGGTTTCAAAATGATGTTTTGTGATTCTGATCTGTAACCAAAGATAGCCATACATATTTATCAAACTTGATTCCCATATCATGTGCTTCCCAGTGAAAATTGTTTAGCAAATTAACGGGGTTTAATTCCCAGGTTCGAGCAAAAATCCAAAAAGCATTTAATGGTAAGCTATGCGGAAACCAATGAAATGGGAATTCAAAATTTTGATATGCTAGCATTGTATATATATTGAATTTTCCATACAAAATTTTAAAATTTGTTGTGAATAGGTCCATTGGGCCCATTGGTTATCCACCCATCATTGAATGCTATATATATATGAGGGCAGTGGGCTTCTAACCCTCTACACCTTTTACACTTCGCTTTTCCCTTCATAACACGTTATCAGCACGATCTGCTCAAAGGAAAAAGACGACGGCTCTCAAGGAGGAGTACATCCCCAACGTCAGTTTTAAAAAGATATTGTTCTTCTCAACGGGGAGCGTATAGGGCATCCTTCATCGACCGTCGTCTAGATTCCATAGCCGAATCTAGAAGGTAAATCCTCAATTTTTTAGATCTAGACTTGCTTTTCCAGTAGATCTGCATGTTTTAGATCACGTAGTTCATGAACACGGTAAAAATCAAATTTTTTTAGATCTCCATGTCAAAAAAACATTAAAAATTTTGTTTTTTATGATCCATGGCCGCGTCCTGAAGGCGCGGCAGCCGTGCCTACGTGCACGGCCAAGCCATGTCCAAAAGGGCGCGGCCTTCCACCACGGCGGCAACGCCTACAGGCCGCCGTGGGCCCCCCTCTCCGTAGGGTTTTTCGAAACCCTAGCCCTCAACGAGCTATTTTGGGGGAGGCCCATTAACTCTTTCTTGGTTGTTTTTTGGCCCTAAAGCCCGAAAATTAGCCTATTTTTCACAAAATTTCTTTTTTAATTATTTGGGCCTCTAAAACCCGCTAATTAAAGACATATTTAATTGTGATAGAGTTGGGCGAAAAAATAAATAAAGATACAAAATGCATCATAATTACATGTTTTAAATTCTATTGTAAGAAATTTGAGCACACACTTCACTTGTTAGATTATTTTTAAATCTATGCATGTGATGTCATATATCTGCGTGGTTGTATATGTATATAATATATGCGTGAATGTGCTATTAGACTATGTTTTTAGGGATCAGCTAGGTTTCCGACACTTTTTCCTTTTTCTGCAATTTTTTTCTTTTTGAGAGAACTTGTATGTGAGATTATAAATGTAAAGTCAAAGCTGAAGGACCACCCCATGGAGATGAAGGCGCTGGCATAAAGAGAAACGGCCTTTCTTAAAGTTTCCAATTATCTTTATTTTATGCACTTTTTTTATTAATGGGGTGTATCTTCGGACTTTTTCTTTTTTTAGTGCTTGGCTGGCTGATCATCATAGTTCTAAATTAATTCTTTGCTTATATTAAATGCGTGGATGTTTAACTTTAATAGTCAAATAATTCATGTTATTTTTATGTTGCTAGATTGCACAGATGGTCAGACTTGCTAATGTTGATTTCTCGGTCATCAAGGCCGATGGGTCGAACTACTTGAGTTGACAGCTGGACCTGAAGTTCCACCTGCGATCTCATGGGTTCAATCTAACACCCACAGCAAAGGTAACAATCAGTACTGCCACAACTGAAACGGATGCTTCTAAAGAAGCCCCTACTACAGAAGAAGTTTCCAATATACTTAACGTGAAAGCCATTATTTATATCAGGAAACACTTAGACTCGACCCTGAAGGACGAGTATCTTACTGTAGAGGATCCCTATGAGCTGTGGACCGCACTTGAGGAGAGGTACATATATTAAAGGGATGTCATATTCCCTCCTGCATAGTACGAGTGGACTCACCTCCGCATACAGGATTACAAATCCGTAGCAGAGTATAACTCAACATTATTTCGAATCACCTCATGCCTAAAGTTGTGTGGTGAGAATGTGCCTGAGAGGATGTTGCTAGAGAAGACGTTTACGTCTTTTCATGAGAAGAACATGATCCTCATGCAATAGTACCGCGAACGAAAGTTCACAAAGTACTCCGATCTGCTCTCATGCATACTAATGGCTGAACAGAACAGAGAGTTGTTGATTGCAACTCACAATCTACGCCCTCCTGGCTCCGCTCCACTTCCACCTCCTGCAGAGGTACATTTCCAGTCTTCCCAGAGGAAGAAGATGGATAAGAAGGCAAAGTTCCAGAAATGAAAAGAACTGAAGCAGCGAAAAAAGCTACTCCTCAGGCTCCTCCCCAGAACCAGAAGTTCGTGGCAAAGAAGCAACAGTGTACGCCTAATAAAGGTGGTCCTTCCAAGAAAGACTGGGAGGATAAATCAACTATTAATTATTACTTTGTTTATAAATCAACTATTAATTATTACTTATTTTTAAAACCCTAACATTAAAAATACAAAAATGTTGTTTCGTTTTCAAAGGAAACCAAAAAAAACTCAAAACTCAAAACTCAAAACACTTAAATGAAAATCTAAACCCAAATTGATTTCTATCCCAAACAAATCCTAACAACTCCCAAAATCCCGTACCCAATCATATCTTTCGGGCCAACCACTCCCTCTCACGTCATCTATCTGTTTCCCCCACGTATCCTCTCTCTTTCTCCATATATTAGAAGCTAGGGTTGTTGTCTCAGCCACACAGTATTTGTTTAAAAAAAACCTTACTGCTTCCTCTCAACTCTCTTTCTCTCTCTCGTGTACACCCTGCAGGCCGCGCATCACCCAAATCCCAGACGCCCGACTGTCGTTTCCTTCCTCCTCTCTTCTTGAACCCATCGGCAATCCTCCCTTCTCCTCCCTCTCCCAGCTCACCACCGGAACCAAAAGATTTAACCCGAGCTCATCCCCGTGCAAACAACCGAGCTTCCAGAACTTCGACGAGGCCAACCATCGTGAGCAACACCCCCCCTCTTCTGGACCTGTGTCTCCTACTTCCCGAGCCGCAAACGCCCTAACTCCGATCTCCTCCGAACCAACCATCAAGCTGACGGACCGCCCACTTCTCTGGCCTCCTTCACCACTCGCGGCCAAACAGCAGGCCGCTTCCCTCACTTCAGACCCGTCGGACTTCATCTCGCATCCCTCCCTCTCCGACTCAGACGCCGGCACCCCCGATCACCCGCGACCCTGAACGTCGCCATTGAGCCCCTCCGCGGCCTCCCTCTAGACTTCCGGTCGCCGCACCACCATCAACTCGTCGCTACCCTCGTCGCTTCACCTACAACACACCTTAGGATGAAGAATGTGATAAGGTTAGTGTGCAGTTCCTTATTAGGATTATCTATATATATAGGTCTGTATACATATGATATTATGTTATATATAATAGTAGCACTAGTTTTAGATATTAAATCTATCAGTATAGCTATTTACCTCGGTACTAGAAAGGGTGTAAGTACTGTTATATGGTGTGTTATATAGTGCTGGGAGGTTGCATGCTTGGTTACCCAAGCAAACGTGTTAATATATGATTGTAACATCACACAGACTTCTTAATGAGTTATTACATTAAGTTGAGTTATAAAAACAGTAAAGTTTAATAAGTAAATTTTGTTTAACTGATATCGGAAATCTAATGACGCAGAGACAGTCATGCCTTCCATTCGACCACATGAACAATAAGGACCAGTGACGAGACGTTCCGGAAATTAGAGTCGCGACGTGATTCGCTACCGTTTCCAGACCCGACATCGGATCCACGCGCGATCGTTATACCAGGTAGGTTTTCCCTAACGAGTAGTAAAACCCACACCGTAGAAAAACTGAACCCTAACTAAAAATCGGACAACTATAACTAAATTTACTTTTCCACACCAGTAAAACGATATCACTGTAGAAATCGACCGTCGGACAATTTTTCTGTGCATATAGGGTAGTGGTCGATTTAGGCTGAACGAAACACCAAAATGTGACGTTAACGAATAGGATAGCCCCGATAACCTAGAAACAAACCCTAATAGGACTTGATGAAAATCGCGACCTGACTCCATCGCCGTGACACTGTTTCAGACGGACTACCACGGACGAGACGCCTGGACGAGACGCCTGGACGAGACGCCCCGGACGGACGACACACTCGTCACCGCA